>WOVY01004798.1:0-185991 GCA_013436015.1 Rhipicephalus annulatus | reverse complement strand
TGGAAATTCCACTGTATGTGCCACGTGGATTTAAGTGGAAGATGGCGGGATATGTGCTGTCGGCGTCCCTTTTGCACCACTGTGTTATACCGCAGCCGAACTTGAAAAAGATAGCAGAACGACAATGGACCATGCTATCGTAGCTGACAGCAAAAAAAAAAAATGGTGACACCCTGCACAAGAAAGCCGCAAATGGGAATAACAACACTTCAGCATGCTTCCGTTCGCGAGATGAAAAAGAAAAAAAGGGGAGGGGGGATTGGTGAAGTCACATAGTGTAATAAACCGATAAATGCGTGTCAGAGTAGACTACGTCTTGTGAAAGAGAGGAAAGGAAGTGGTGGTCAAAAGAGGCAACCACCGAACCAGTAAACCAAGAGGCACTGCGCCGTGCTCCCAAACCAGGTTGCAGAAATTAGGTGCCTTTTCTCATCTTCTAACCACTACCACCACCACCAAACCAAGCCCGGTCGTTGGTTCCTCTCTTTCGACCGACTGAAACTCATACGATCGTGCGCGCTTGACTCGGCGTCGCTAATCAACGACAGTTACGCACGCATATCCCGCCGGAAGAAAGAAACAAAAAGCGGCGAGCTACTGTAGAAAAGTTGAGTACGTGGGAAATCAGCAGTGGTTAGCAGTGCCGGTGGTGCGTGCCAGGAACTGGAGAAGAAGCGTTCGTTCGTTCTAGTCAGTGACGTAGCCATAAAGTCATGATAAGGTGGTAGGAGGGTTGGGGAAGGCTTCCACCGCAATAGCAAACATGTGCTCGCACAAAACACATTACTTCGTTTTGTTTCAATCAGAAAGTATTATAGAACGCATTACAGTTACAGTGCTCGCAACTTACATATGTGACGGTTTCATCAGATTCAACATCGAGCGCTCTGCAGTTTTAAATCCATTTCTCAGTCGGGCTATGTCAGGCATCCGGCGTTGTCGGCGGCGATTTCCGCGCGCAGGCAGATGTTATCTCTCCGTTCTCACTGCCTCTCCCGTAGCAACAGCTGCGAGCGTGAGTGCTTAAGCAACACACAGTTTGTGTTGGCTTATCCTCACCAGTACCAACTGGAGCATGCGGCGCGAATGAATGTGGGAGAGGGTAGGTGCAGTGCCTCGCCCCTTCTCCTTTCACCGTTCCCTATGCCCCACTCTCCCGTCCGCTGGCGCCTCACTCTCGACCGTTCGTTGGCTGGGCGACTCTATAGCGATGGCAGAAGTCGGTGAAGGCGGATGTCTGACGGCAACGGTGCCCTCTCTCGGCGCAAGAAATGCATTCTCATTTCCTCACAGTTCTCTTTGGGGAAGTGGGTGCTTTTTTTTTCTAAAAGGGAAAGAAATGCCTGTTCTTCTATTAAATTTTCTCAAGGGGTCTCAGTTTGTCCCGCATCTATGTTTTACCCTCCTCCTTCGTGACACTGCGTCGTGGTGCTTCGTTAGCAGGATACATTAACAGAATAAGGGTAAAAAGTGCGGATACGCCAAGTATGAGTTTTTACTTCGCCATGTGCCCACGAAACACAGAACACATGAAAAAAAGAGACAAAGGGGGAAGAGATTAATGAAATGAGCGTGAACAGCGGGGTTAAGTGACGTAGAAACTGCCTCAGGAATATAAAGGAGGAGATTAAAACACAGAAGCGCGAAGAAAGGAGGCTTCTTTCCTCTCGCTTCCATGTTTCCAAACGAAAGCAAGAAGGTAGGAAGGTTCACGAGACACATGTACTGTCGGATACCTTACGCTGGGAAGAGGGAAGTGGAAGAATAGAAAAAAAAAGAAAGATGCATGTCGTCAGTTGCATGTCGTGCTCACACAGGCTCGTAGTACTCCTTAAGCCCCGGCAGTGCACGAACGCGCACACCACTGATCCGGTATTCAAAACCCTTCCATTCCCACATTTGGACCAGTTTGGTTCATAAAGCAGAGAAAAAAGAGAGTAAGGAGAACAAATGCACGCACTGCAATTTATTTTTCCCTCTACATTACAATCGCTCACTGCGATCGCGTCTGGAGACGACGATAAGCTTATAACTCTATCAGGACTCCCACTTCGTAAACCAAACTTTTCTTTTTTTTTGTTTTTCTCGCGCGCAGTTCATTTTCGCTGTCCTTGCGGTTCAGACTTATCGGCGTTTCGGTGCGCTAAGTGCTCTCGGAGGTCACCCTGAGCGCTGCGTTTTTTTTTTGAGAACGGGGCGAACCGGCCTGAGCCGCTCACGACGAAGCAGCATTGCCGCGGGGCACCTGCGTCATGCCGTGAAGCCAGATTAGTGCGACCCGTTTGCACGCTCAGGTGTGTGACGAAACAAAATAAAAGAAAAAAAGGAAGGAAAACCTGGCAGGCCGTATAAGCAAATGTGGTCGTTTGCTTCGAGCAATACGTGTAACAAATAGCCGAGAAAAGCGGAAAAGGTTGCTACAATTCTCTCGTTTCACCGGAACGATGTGTGCATGCGGAGACTGCAAAGATTAGATACTAGCGGTTTTCATGCCAGTGACAAATGATTACTTGAACGTGCGCGCAATATCTTGGATTCTCATGCGTCTACAGTTTTGGACGAGTTCGCAAATGTGACCTTGTTTTTTTTCTTCTTTTTTTATAAAACTATAGTATGGTCGCACGGGAGTTGTTCCAATGCTTCACACAGATTTGATTTTATGCAATGTACCACAGTTGCAAATGTGATCATGTGCTTTTACGCCTGCTTGTCACGTTCGTGTCACGTCCCCATTCAAAAAACAATAATATATCCAAGGACTCAAGTCAAAGTATCATACGAGCGTGGACATGTTTAATGCCGAGGCAAAAACGAGGGGACTTAGTCTAGTGCATGGTTAGTAGAATATACTAACGAGGTCTGACGCGATTTAAGACACGTGTTATCGCTTTGTTGTTGTTGTTGTTGTTGTTGTTGTTGTTGTTGTTGTCGTCGTCGTCGTCGTCGTCGTCGTCGTCGTCGCCGCCGAGGAACGCTGAAAAAGCTAATTGTCCACTTTCACGCTTGCTTTACTCAGATGGTATCATTCCGAGGTATGATTCTGGCGTCTGAGTTTGGACTGCCAAACAAACCATGATCTCGGTAGTCAAAAAGGTCCATCCTTAGGGTCATTTCCAAGCAAAGATTATGAAACTGGAATTTTGCTATGTTTGGACGTGCCATGATAGCTACCACTCTGAGCAAATAATGAATAGTTGTTAAAGTGAGCGGTATCGGGGAGAACGAAGCATTTGCGTAGCCAGGTGTGGAGGAGAAGGGTATGTAACTCACTCCCCCCCCCCCTAATTTTTGCGTTTGAATTCAAAAGCGCGCGGAAGAACACGCATATCAGACTTCGCCCCACCCTCCCCCTGACCTTACCTCCTCCCCCTTTCCGCGAAACAAGTTTCTGGCAACGCCCCAGCTGATGGGGTACCTGAAAGGCCACGGGGAGAAGTTTAAGAGAGCCTAAACAACTTGTATATATACAAGATTCAATAATCGATTCCCTCGTCGTGAGGTCACAGTGACTATCACTAGGAATACTTAAGCGAGTTCATCGCTATAGTTCTCGAGCATGTGATGTTAACGCCCATTCAAGTACGCAAATCACCTTGATCCCCAAATGGATTTCGTTTTTCCGTGAGTCCTGACAAGTTCCCATGTTACATATCGGAGAATTTTCAGTTTACGAACATTTTACCCGGAGCATGAATGTTTGTTAATCGAAGTCAGTCAAGACATGTCTGCTAGCGCCACGCGTGCTACAGAATGTTTTTTTTTTATGAGTATAGCTTGCTTAGTTCTCCTTCACAGCTGCACAACATGCACGTTTTGAACAGATGTTTTCGGTATTCTTGGTTCTGTCGCTTAATTTCCGCTTCCTCTTGGAAGAAATGCAAGGCGATCTCCATACGCGTGAAAACACACGACTACTGCGCCGATTCGGGGCCGTATATTTCCTACCAGCCTTGGGCCCTGCCGTATTTTGCCAGTTTGGTGACACCTGCTTGGTTTTGTGCCCGTGCTGGCCGGTTTCTTTCTTTCTTTCTTTCTTTCTTTCTTTCTTTCTTTCTTCTTTCTTTCTTTCTTTCTTTCTTTCTTTCTTTCTTTCTTTTCATCTTCGTCGATAGAGTCTTGTTTCGACGCAGCAGGGGCAGCTGAAAACACCCGTGCCTCCCATGGTCTCTCGCTGGTTGTCGCGATTTGTCGTGCGTGAAAACCACTCCACGTCGCCCCGTGGCCATACGCCTTATACAAGTGTGTGTGTGTGCGCGCGCGCGTATGTCGCAGTGCGGCCGCAACACACATCGCCGCGGGCCCGGATGCCGCGCATAAAAGAAAGTAGCCGTACAAAAACAAAACGAAATAGCGGCCACCACCACCTCTGCGGCGCCGCTATGGTGCTACGCGAAAACAAAACGAGCTTGGTGTGGTGGCGTCGTGCGCATTTTCTTGTGCGTTTGTGTGTGTGCGCGCGCGCCATGAATGCAAACATAAACGCAGTCGTCTCCGCGGCCGCTCGAAACGTCCAGCAGCGTTTCCCTCCTCGCACTAGCTTCCTAAGTTCTCTCCCTCTTCGTAAATGTGGAGAAGAGGAGAAGGAGAGTAGCCCAACGTTGCTACAGAACTGCGTAGAGAGACAGGAGGGGAGAGTCAAGGTCCTTCTCCACCTTGTTTCGTACTCGGCAAAACGAAAGAAATAAATTATACGTAAATGAGAGCGAGAGAAAGTGCTAATAAATTAGCGAATGCGAAAAACGAATGCCGTCGCCCCGACGACTTCTCATGGAAATCACGTGGGATCCAACTGAAGTGGAATCAAGAAATACGAATTGCCACGCTATTGTGTGTGTGTGTGTGTGTGTGGTGTGTGTGTGTGTGTGTGTGTGTGTGTGTGTGTGTGTGTGTGTGTGGTGCGTGCGTGCGTGTGTGCGACAGGCGGTGACCACATTTTGTTCATGCATCGCGGTTGAATTTCAGAGGCGAAACGGGGGACTGATCAGTGAGGTGAATTTGGGCGTGTGATTTTCCGTTTGAGAGCCGTCCGGTATGTATCGAAGCAATCCCACCCAGTCGTTTCTTGGCCATTCTACTCCCGTATTGGTACGAGTCGCATTTATGATGCGAAAACAAAAAAAAGCCATAAAAAAGGACCTCGCGCTAAACAAGAAAGGAACCAAATAAAGGGTCACGCGTTATAGAGCAATGATAGAAGCGAATCGTATAGCTGCACCGCCGTCGGCGTGGTGGACGTTGTCATTGCAAATGAGGCGTGTGTGTGCCACAGCCGAGATCGCGTGGGCTCCGTAACCCTGTCGGAAGTCGACCGTATCGCGATGGGCGTTCATGGGCGCCAATGAAAGAGTCATTATACAGTGGGCCCGCTTTCACAGATGAAAGTAACTTTATAGCGGTCTCTTGTAGTGGCTTTGGCGTATATGTTAAGATGTCGCGATGGCGTGGAATTCAATGCCTCCATTGGCACAGTGCCCGAATGGCCGGCACTTTCGTTCCTTCGTAGAAGTGTACGCATAAGCTGCTCGCGAAGGATTTGTACTTTCGTCAAAGTTCACGTGAGCTGAACGTGCGACGCTGAAATTGCTTTTGAATGGCTAACATTCTGCTTCCGCTGTATTTTATTAGATCATGCCTATCACAGCGGCCGGCATTGGTTTGAGCAGGTGAAAGCTTTAGACGTCTCATCAAATGCGAAAATCGACAGTCGGCGTCGGTGTTAACACAATCAATTAAGCCCGCCACCACGTAATGACACCGCAATACAACGTCATCACGGTGTCAGAGATCACCGCATTCGTGACGTCACATAGCGTGGCGTCACGACGACGCCATCAGATGACATCGTCAACGGTAGGCTGAACACGGAAGCTGTGCAAAACCAGGGAACCGGTCCTTGAAGCCTGCAATGCCTCCCATCTCAAAGATACAGTGAAACCACGTTAAGTGACGAAAGCTTTCGGGGTGGTGCTGGGTACGATAAATATATTGACTTGAAAAGAGTCCTCACCCAAGCACTCCTTACTCATGGCTACCTAGCGAAGCTGAAATTTGTGCCCACGGACGGTTGCAGAAATTGGACTTGAAGCCGCTCGGGAAACACCCGTTGAAAGCGGGCGTTTGTTCCAGTGAACGCGTTTCCGTCACTGCCTCGTTGAAGCTGCTCTGCCTACAGCCGTTTTTTCGGCTCGCCATTGTCGCTACTGTCGACTGGTCGTCCACGAGCGTACAACTGCAGAATAATGCTCATTGGTGTTTGATATCTCAGAACGATGGCACGATTACGAGACGCCGTAGTGGGAAAGCTCAGTAAATTTTGACCACCTGAGGCCCTCTAACGCACCTAAATATAAGCACACGAGCGTCAAGCATTCTCACCCCTATCTGAAAATGTGGCTGCCACGTCCGGGATTCGATCCCGTGACCTGCTAGTCAGCAATTCATGCACCATGACGACTAAACCACCGTAGTAAGTCTGTACGGGCGTTAAACTACATGGACGTTCAATAACACTCGCGCAGTCATGCAGTGCAAGAAAAGCAACATCGCAAGAAGTGTTTCTGTCTTTCGCGGAATGCGCAAAGATCCCGCTCAGGGCACAGTGTCCCATCGACTCTTTGGCGTTACTGCACCAAAGAGTCGCCGTCATCGTCGTCGCTTCAGGCGCGGTATAAGAAACAGGGCCGAGCCGCCGAATCGAAGACGGCGTTCCGGTGACTGACCCACTGCCTCGGGGGAAAAAGCCGGGCTGCTTCTGCTGCGAGGTGTGGCTCTTTCCCTCGCCGAATCCCAGCACGCGCACACCTAGGCCTGCTATACGAACGGGCCACTGCTGCAAGCACTTCTTCTTCGTCGCCTTGCTGTTCGTTCGAATTTTTGTTTTGCTCTTTTGTGGCAACGGTCTGCTAGATCCGTCTCTATCAGCACTTCTCGCGAAAGTACCTCGGCGAGCGCGACTAAACAGCAAGAGAGAGAGAGAGAGAAACGCAAAAAATGTCGGCCGAAAACGCCGCCGAATCGTAATAATGAAATCAGCAAAAATAGGAGAAAGAGAGAGGGGTGGGGGTGAAAATAAACGTCGATTCAGCCGCCGCAGGCTTGGGTATAAATGGCGTACGGTTGCTTATGTGTTGCGGAATGGTGGTAAATTCAAATATAGAAAGAACGAAAATAACGATATATTGATACAGGGGAGCACATGATTTGAGAAAACACAGAAAAAGAAACGAAGAAGCTGACGATTCTTTCTTTATCAGCGTGGCCATGTGTGGTTTCTTGCGATTCGAAGAGTACAATAAGAAAGAAAAGAGATCAATATCGAAGCTCGGACAAAAAGGCGTCGGAATAGTTGCAGCTACGGCTAATTAGGGTCTCGTTGTATGAGCGAAAGTATAACGGATGACAAAAATAGCATAGCGACGCAGGCAAGGACGTTTGATCAAAGCATTCTGTGTACAGTTGCCTTTTCTGTAGGGCGTGACGGCTACAGTTAGCGCGAACGGCGTCAACGTCGGCAACAGAGACATTAAGGGCATAAATATCGGTTAAAGAGCTGTAAAAAGCAAAACACGTGGCATTTTCTTTATCGTCTAATTTCCATCTCATAGATAGATGGTGTTATCTCACTTCCGTGACGGCATCTACGTAGCTCCTGCAGGTGGCTTCCGCATTTTGCATATGAGGACGAATAAAGAACGTGGCACGCACTTCGCTTGCAAATGCGGCGTTCCTTGGCTCCACACAGAGTGTGTGTGTGTGGGGGGGGGGGGGGGGCTGTAAACGTGATATGACTTGACAGCGTTGCTCAGGAGATGAATGGGTGCAGTTAGCTCGACCGAAATCGGCTCTCAGCACGTTTGTACCAGTGAGGTTGCTATTCTAGGATTCTTGCCAGCGTTCAATGCCTCCAATACCCCAGGTTCATTGTGTTAGCCCAGTATTACTTTCTCGACTAATTAGCTTGCGAGGCCAGATTCTAAAGACATTTTCTTTTGTAAAATGCCTATCGTGAAGTCTGTCAGCAGTGGCCATGGCTCAGCACACGGGGCGTCTGCAACGCTTACAAACAAACGCTTCTCGACTACAATTTCGTCATTCACTCGATAGAGTCGGGCACTGCACCACTGCTCAACTGAAAATGGCGCTGCGCTTCTCAAGAATCGCTGCAGATGATTGCTGATAGCCAGTAGCTTGCTCTGCATAGATACGCCGCTCTCGTCAACTTTTTCAAGTCAAGGTGAGGCGTTGAGTGAAGGGACGTTCTAGAATACGGTGGTTACTAAAGGTATTCTCACCCACCTCTCGCGCTCGGGAAAAAAAACATCACAGCACATCAACGGAGTGAGTGATCATGAGTGGGACGAAGCCTCTGTCTGTCTGTCTGTCTGTCTGTCGTCTGTCTGTCTGTCTGTCTGTCTGTCTGTCTGTCTGTCTGTCTGTCTGTCTGTCTGTCTGTCTGTCTGTCTGTCGTCTGGTCTGTCTGTCTGTCTGTCTGTCTGTCTGTCTGTCTGTCTGTCTGTCTGTCTGTCTGTCTGTCTGTCTGTCTGTCTGTCTGTCTGTCTGTCTGTCTGTCTGTCTGTCTGTCTGTCTGTCTGTCTGTCTGTCTGTCTGTCTGTCTGTCTGTCTGTCTGTCTGTCTGTCTGTCTGTCTGTCTGTCTGTCTGTCTGTCGTCTGTCTGTCTGTCTGTCTGTCTGTCTGTCTGTCTGTCTGTCCTTCAACTATATGAAAGTGTCAACTATACGAAAATTACTAACGCCATCTAATGATAATGTTTCCTATGACATATACACAAAACGCTATCTATTAGCCAATTTATAAACTATATAGGTGGCTACATACTACCACTGCAACCACTATTACTACTGAGGAGGGAACGACCCACATCCTTAGGCACTACGCCACTAAAAAAAAAAACGCATTCTGAGAATGCGCTTTTCTGACGCGTGAAAAATTGAGTCAAATTTTGTAGTCGTCCCCGCACGTATAGCATTTTCAAGCACAGCGCGAAATCGCCACTTCATCAAATGTCGCAGCTTCGTCAAGGGGTGCGGCGCAGGGCGTCAGCAGTATAAATGCCCTCAAGCCACAGATCCCTGTTCTTAAATTGGTCTAACCGGTGACCTAAGTCGGGAGCGGCGTTTGGATGAGATGCGTTTCTTGCCTTGGGGTGTAAGCATGCAGCGGTGACGTATACTCTAGAGCGTGCTAACATTGCACAGTATAGCAACGCTAACGCTCGCAGGAATCACAACAGGAGTGGGTAATCGCATGCCATGACGCGTGCTCAAAGACCTGACGCATGCTGGCGCGACTTTTTCTCCCGTGTCACCCTTCCTCTCGCGCTTTGTCAAAATTATCGTATATCAGAATTTTTTTTCATTGTAGCATTATTTGCTTCCCTAGAAATTTTTTTCAAACATTTGGTCAAACAAGAACATCACTATCACCTATACCATGCAACAAACTTGATAACGGTATTTTAAAGTTCAAGATGCGTCGCTAGTATACCAACTTGACTCTATAGATTAGCTCGTTCGCCGGAACGCAGTTTCTCGACGCATTTTTTTTTTTTAGGAGAATCAAGCAAGGAAAGACAAGGATGCGGAGGAGCTTTTTACCTCGCTCGCTACATTACACTGCTGGCAGGAGAAACCGAAATAGAGGTAGATAATCTAATCACCATAATATAGTCCCCAAGAGAAGCGGGCCAAGCGACGCATGCAACGCAACCTTCGTCCCTTCCTCACACACCCTCAGGAAGCAGTAGGTGCCGCTTTATACAATGAATCATGGGAAGCTCGTCGGGACGACCCATATTGCACCGTGAAAAACGATTATATGCATCATTCGAGAAAATAAAAGCAAGCAGAGTAAAAGAAAAACGTAAGTGCCGTTAAATGTATGGTGTGAAGGAATGCGAGCAAGTATTTATACATGGTAACACTGGAACTCCTGGACAGGGAGTGGGCACGCTACGCAAGAGGTTTGGTGAAGACCGGTTTCATTCGAGGGAAAGCGAGCAGCAGTTAGTGCAGTGCACCACGTCAATGTGCGCTTGTGTGTAGGCACTGCGCCGTGCTCCCGACCGGGTTGCAGAAATTAGGTGCCTTTTCTCAACTTCTAACTACTATCACCACCGCTTGTGTGTGTGTGTGCGTGCGTGTGTGTGTGTGTGTGTGTGTGTGTGCGTGTGCGTGCGTGTGTGTGTGTGTGTGTGTGTGTGTGTGTGTGTGTGTGTGTGTGTGTGTGTGTGTGTGTGTGTGTGTGTGCGCATAAGGTATGCAGCGCCGCTAATGAGTTCGACACTCAGAATGAGCGGGAGTTCGTTCGCTGCCCTGCTCATGCTGCTAACAGCGTGACCGTGTGTATGTGCACGTGAACACACACGCACGCACAAACACACACACACACACACATAACTTAAGCAAGAATGCACGAGCACTCGTGTCTTTATTTCTACGCGTTAATGTTATCAACGCTAATGAAAGCCGCTCAGGCTATACCTTTACAGGACACTACAAATAAAGAAATAATGAAGTCATGCAGATGACATGCAAGGGCACCAATGCCACCACCAAGTTTAGCTGCCCGTCACGTTCGACGTTCTTCTGGATCTTGAGAGTGTGGCAACCTTGCATTATATCGCTTGTCGTCACGGACACAAGAGATCGCTCGAGAGATCGCACCATGATCTCCAGCGGCGATACGCGGTGAGCACCACATGTACCTGAGTTGCGGTCACGACTCCGAGGACACTTTGAAATGCACAAGGTTGAAGTCTTTTTTAGAAGAGCCCATGATTAAGTACCGTATCTCGATTCGCTCAAGGTGTCTACACTTGCGATCGATATCGGTCGAAACAGAAAGCTCGGGGCGAAATCAAACGGAGCGGATTGCTAGTGCTGTGTATATCGCGACCTTCCGTGGGGCACGTAGTATAGGAGGCGGCACACGGAACAACGAAGGTCGCCGCTATGGAGGCCAGTGTTTCTTAACCACAGTTTGTCTTGTTACACAACGCGATGCCTATTTTCTTGAATAAGGTCATCGTCATTGTCTGCCGAAAGCTCTCTCTGCAACATAACTGCTAACGACTCTAAATTATTGTTGTGTTTAACTGACCGACGAGCTATACTGCGGTATACTGACTTCAATATTAGAAGACAGGCATGACAAAGCTTTTGAAATTATAGAATACCGTATATACTGTGGCAATCGAGTGGTCCCTCCACTTTGGAACCTCGTTTCCCAGCTACCACGTTGTGCTGGCTCAGGGGCGGTGCCAGTGGAGGGCACAGAAAGGAAGGAAGGAAGGAAAGAAGGGGGGCGAAAGTTTCCCAGAAAGTTTTCGCTAGCCGTATAGGTGAACCCACAGCAGGAGAAAAATAGGCCAACGGCCGGACAAAGGCCTCTCCCATGTTCCACCAGTCAACTCCGCCCTGTGCTTGCTGCTGCCACTTAATACCCACAAACTTCTTAATCTCATCTGCCCACTTAAATTTCTGTCTCTACCTCGCCGCACTTGCCTTCTGTGGGAATCCAGTGAGTTACCCTTAATGACCAATGGTTATCCTATACCTACGCGCTACGTGCTCAGTCCATGTCCATTTCTTCTTCTTGATTTCAACTATGATATCTTTAACCCCAGTTTGTTCCCTGACCCACTCTGCTCTCATCTTTGCACTTGAGTTTACACCTATTAGTTTTATTTCCGTCGCTCGCTGCGTTATCCTTAGTTTAAGCTCAACCCTCTTTATAAGCTACCGCGTTTCTTCTCCGTAGGTAAGTACAAGCAAGATGCAGCTGTTTATACCTTCCTCTTTAGGGATAGTGTCGTAATTTGAGAATGCTTGCCGAATGTGCTCCACCCCATTCTTGTTCTTTTAGTTACTTCTGTCGCGTGATTTGCTTCACGGTTACTATACCTGTGCTAAGTACACGTGTACTCTTTTACAACTTCAATCTGCTACCTATCTCGAAGCGTTGTTCTCTTGTACACAATAGACACAATGGTTACAATTCTCTTGGATACAATGGAACCAAGCTGATCGGCCTGTAATTTTTCAAGTTCTTGTCGTCCCCTTTCTTATGGACTAAGATGATGTTAACATTTTTCCAAGATTCTGGTACTCTTCCCGTCAGGCGACATTTGGTAAACAGGGTGGCTAGTTTTTTATGAAGTCTGTCCTCCGTCTTTCAGCAGATCTGATGTTACCTGATCCTCAGCTTTGCCGCTTTGCATTCCCTCCAGGGCTTTCCTGACGTCTTCCGGGATTACTGGTGGGATGTCATCTGAGTTACTGCGAATTCTTACAATATGGTCATGGTTGTCCCGGCTACTGTACGGATCTCTGTAAAACTGCTCGGCTACTTTAGACTAATCATATTCATATTGGTAATTACTTTGTATTTCTTGTCTTTTAGTGCATACATCTAATTTCCGCATATCCGAAGTTTCCTCTTCACCGCTTTGATGCTTCCTCCGTTCTTTAGAGCAGGTTCAATTGTCTCCATGTTACACCTTCTTACATTGGATACCTTATGCTCATTAATCAACTTCGACTACTCTTCCGGTTCTATTTTGTCTGTTTTGTTGGAGGCTTTTATGCTTCGACGTTTCTTAATGAGCTTCTTCGTCTCATGGGACAGATTGCAAGTGGCCTGTCTAATTACAGTACCTCCAACTTCCACTGCACCCTCTGTAGTGATACTCATCAGATTATCACTCATTTCGTCAACGCTAAGGCCGGTTTCTTCGATAAGAGCTGAGTATATTTCTGAAACGAGACTCTGAATTCCTGTACTTTCCCTCGCAGTATAATGTAAAAGTAAACATGTAGAAGTGTCACGACAAACTCGTTCATATATAGAGTGGCTCATTTTGACCCTAAATGTAGTAGTTCTCTCAATTTTCATTGTGACCAGTGTTACACGGTATACTATATGGTAGACTTTATTTCCTTATTTCACCAATTGATTTCAGGATTTCCATATGTCAACCAGAGTACGTCTCATTAGGTGCAAATGCGAGTCTGTGTATTGCATGTTCGTAGAGAGTGTGAATTTATAATATGCATTGCACATCACAACACTCGTGATAAGGTTTATTAAGGTGATAATCACTAAAGAGCACTTTATCGAACCGCACAAACTCTTTCGCAGTCCCCCCACGTGCCGTCATCACTGCCTTTTTTTCGTGGTTGCATCGAAAACTCAAACGTAGACTTGCTTCATGGCCCCGCTGCAGTGGTCTAGTGGATAAGGTACTCGGCTGCTGACCCGCTGGTCGCGGGATTGAATCCCTGCTGCGGCGGCTGCATTTCCGATGGAGGCGGAAATGTTGAAGGCTTGTGTGCTCAGATTTGAGTGCACGTTAAAGAACCCCAAGTGTCCGAATTTTCGGGAGCCCTCCACTACGGCGTCTCTGATAATCATGTGGTGGTTTTGAGACGTTAAACCTCACATATCAATCAATCAATCAATCAAAGACTTGCTTAATGTTACAATCAATATAATAAAAAGCGACACGCTGACAATGAAACGATACTTCTAGCGCTTCATCCGATGTGGATGAGCATGCATAGCCACGTGATTTACGTCACGTTGAAAGCCACGTTAGAGCACAGTGCGGGTACGTCACACTATTGTCACTGTGCGACTTCATGAAGCGCGGCTCACCATCCTGCCAATCAAAACAACCGCTGCAGGAATGTGCGCCTCTTCATCACTGATATCGAACGTGCCACAGCACCACATCACCGAGTTCACGTATTGAATCCCCCTGCCCTTAGGTACCGCGGAGCTTGCCGCAATTTCTCCGTGATAATGCCGCTCTCCTATAAACACTTGCCGAGGAACGCACTCGATCGGCCACGCGAGCCATTTACATTCAGAGCACGGGGAAAGGCGATCGCAAAGGTATAGATTGGAGCCTACGACGGCCCTAGCATAGATGGATGCCCATGCATATGGAAAACGCATGCAGTGCAGTCGCTCGTCGTGCTTTCATGTACACTCCATCTGACATATAACGTGACCTCCCGAAAGAAAGAGAGGGCGCTATAATGTGAGGCGTGTCCTTGAACGACCTTGAGTTCGAACGTGTCACCTATAGCAAACTGCCGAGCGTGTACCTCATGACGCATGCGCAATATCGGGGGCGGCGGGGAGAGCGAACGAGCCAACCTTCGCCGGAAACTGCAGCACACAAATCTCTTCACGACAGGAAGCACGCACAGACGCATGCATATAGCGCTCACCTGCACGCGCCGCAAGCACTTTTCACTTTCGCTTCCCCATACCGAGGCCGTTACACGAAACCCCCCCCGGCCTGCTCCCCCCCTCCCCCAGCCGTTACCTCCCTCCGAATGCAAGCTAGATCTTTCCTTCATTCGTGTCGAAGACCTTGCCGTTTGATACACAAGCGCCACGCAGCGCGGTGCGGCACACCGACACCAAGACCCGAAATCAACCGGAAAAAAGAAAGCAGATAAGCCCCAGCGACGCCGCAATGCCTTCCTCCAGGAGGCAGCAGCTCCGTTTGGTGCGCGTGCGTGCGTACGCAGACTACCTACACACCACGCCCTCTTTTTGTCGTCTTTTGACGACTCTCCAGCCAAAACGAACGCTACATTGGGATGCTAAAGCAGGAAGAAAAAAAAAATTCTCCCCGCCACTATGTCCGATAGACTGCCGAAAGCGGCGCCCACCTTGGCACCACTAACGAGCGACTATCGGCATCGGCGATCTTATCGGGTCACTTTTCTTCAGATGATTGCCGCCGATTACGGACACTCGGTCAAGCCCCCGGCGGCCAGTGTATGTACGCTTTCAAACGCGTGCGCGCACGGATGCATGCAAGGTGCGTGTGATCGTTCAACGGTACTCCGAGACTGCCCGACAAGTAGATATACGTGCCTCTCGAATACGCAGACGCAAACCTTGCGCCGACAACTTGATCGTTGTGCGAGGTTGCCCGCAACTAAAAGAGGGTAGTGATGGGAGAAAATGGGGGAGGGAGGGGGGTCTAGTTTGTAACGGGCGAGCTGGTCGAATCGGGTGCGCCGGCGCGAGAGCCTGCCGCTGCGTTTAGCTGCTTTCCACGTCCGCCAGGCGGCGTGCAACGCCTAGGGCATCGCCACGGCGCGGCGAAGGTAGCTGCAATTAGGCTTCCTATTTCCCGCCCCAGTGCTGCGGCCAGAGAGAAACACTTTTTGATATTGCTGACGACGACGCTCGCTGAAGGATATACGTGCACGCGCAAACGATTAAAACAAAAGAAGGTAAAGATGTAGAAAAGGCGTGTCTAGCTCGTTTTGTAGCTGAGACGTGACGGAGCCCCCTCAGGCGGTGTTTAGTCTTCTCAATCCTTCCTTTCGACTTAGTGTTATTTTTTTTATTACAAGGCATTTCTTCTTTTACGAGAGACAAAAAAAAAGAATGCCTTAGAATGTCGTTATCGGTGAGCAATCAGTGTTTACATTTTTTTTTCTTTTTAAAATCTTTATCGGTCATTCTTCCACGTCTTGTTAATTTTGTAGGAGGTCTCGTGTTCCGCGCAAGCACGCGGTGGCGTTTATCTCGCATTCGATCTAAAAGCGTTTGTTCCCGATCGGCAATTCATTCCACGCGTAGCTTTAGAGCAGCGTTTCTTGAAAGGCCACGTAACTGCGTATAATACGGAAACAAATATGGCTGCTACTTTTACAGTTAATGTGAAGTCGGTCAAAAACGAACGACGATGAAAAAAACTTGGACGTTATCTGAACACAATATTTTCTATCGAGCAGAACGCGCACATTACAAGAAACTACGAGCAGCCTTTTACATAAACTATATGCCTATGCATAATTGCTTGGTTGGATGGTCTACTTGGGCATAATCAGAATTACGTCATTGCTTCGCGGATATTCTTTTGCTAAGATTGACCTTAGCTGTTGCGTTAGTTAGCATGAGTTACCATTTACCGCGCATTTACCCAAATTACTGCTGCTTAGTAGTAAGACAGATGGTTTCATTCAGCAGGTTTAGTCAGCCTACGAAAATTAATTTCAACGAGAGTTCTCCACATAATCATGACGTGGAGAACCGTCGCAGCGGCACTTGATGACATAGATAGATAGATAGATAGATAGATAGATAGATAGATAGATAGATAGATAGATAGATAGATAGATAGATAGATAGATAGATAGATAGATAGATAGATAGATAGGACATGCTGAATGTAACTCACAGCACATTATGAAGACAGATAAGGATCCTGGCGGAAACTACTTTGCTGATCTGGCGGCATCAGCCTTTGATATTGACCCGGATAGTCGGTTGATTCATGTTACCGTCTGATTTACGCCATTTACAGCGGAACATAGGCGGCAGTAATAATTGATCACTGGACCAATCCACGCACTGAAAACAATTGCCTCTGCGGACTTGGCATGATGTGATGGTGTGGAATTCAATGTTTGCGCATGCGGGCCACGAGACGTGCACGTGCGTTCACTCTAAGCCAAAACGGAGCAACAGGGGTATAGGGGTTGCTCCTTTCAGGGAGCAATTGCATTGCCACTCCCCATTACTCTCCTAAAAGGAGTAACTGCAGAGGGAGGAACCGTTGCTCTCCTTTCAGTTCCTCCTTCGGGGGATGAACAGTTACTCCCTCCAGTTACTCCCTGCAGACCAACAGTTACTCCCACCAGTTGCTCCCTGCCGACCAACCATTACTCCCACCAGTTGCTCTTCTAAGAGCAACAGTTACTCTTTACCGTTTCTCCCACGTGTTCGCAGTTACTCTCTGAAAACCAACTGCACATGCTTCCAGTTACTCCTTGGGGAAATGAGTATTTATCTCGAGTATGCTTGTCACACGCTTAACACATGGCGAGAGCTCCTTGGAAGAGCACTGCTTGGGTGCTTCTAACACAAAAAGTGGACAATATTGAAAGGAAAATAAATGCTTTATTGTTCTTTTTATGAGGCGACGTGTGACCACACGTAAAAGTAGACTTCGCCACACCACAGCCAGCACTAAACAAACACCATGATACATCAAAGGTTTTCTGAGTCATCCGTGGAAAAACAATCTTCAATTTCTAGCATAGGGCAGTCTGTGTCATCATTGGTGAGAGAAGGGCAACTTCTCCAATTCTGAAGAACTCAAGTTTCGCAGCTGGTGTTTCCATCAGGCTAGCGCAGCGGAACGTCACCGCAGGCATATGTGAAGCATCTCATTGCTGCAAGAAAAAAAATAGAAGTGTGAGGTTAAACATGCCAGAATCAATTCATAACAATGAGTCACACACACTGCAGCAGCGCTTACATTCTAGGATGTCTACTGCAAAACGAAATGTGAAAAAAAGGAAGGTTCGGCCAAACGTTACTTGGCAAGCCATATAAATGCTGATGTGATAGACGCTCTTCACATGATGTCTCAGACAGCAATATTCTGGAAGAAAATGTGCTTGATTGATTTGTGGGGTTTAACGTCCCAAAACCACGGAAGAAAATGTGCAGCACCTCAACAAGGCATATTTGTAGCAGTTAAAGATACCCTTAGGTTCAGCTAACTTGTTTCCTATACACAGCTGAGTGACATTTCTATGAGTCCATTCACCAATGGGCATTCTAAGTGAGGTCATGTGTGTGGCAAATAACACGTACTGTCCGCTCATGTTAAAATACTTATTTAGCTCGTGCACATAGATGCTCTCGATTCTACTGTTCTATCATACGCTGCTGCGTCTTGAATTGTGCAATACCTGTAGGCACAAGCCAAGCATGCAAAGCCTGCTTGAAAGCAACCATTTGCAGAGGCTACATGATAATCTTCAGTATATTTCTTTGTACCTGACGCAAACGGCTGGACAAAGCTATAGACAAAAAATGTAGACCGTGCTACCTTGAAAAAATGCTTTAAACTTAGTAAACTAGGGTGCATTTGTTCACTCGGTTGTCGAGGAAGCAATATATCTTAAGGCATGCACAGATATTCTGATTCTTTGTTTGACAGTGTCACACATAGCTTGCCAATACATATATATTTGAGAGCAACAAGATGTGATGCTTCTATTAGTTCAACGTCTTGTTGGTTCACAGCCAAACAGGTTACTGCTTGTTAGACAAATTGGAATAAGCACACCGTGGTTTCCAAAAAAAAGCATTATTAGAAGTTAGCTCCCTGTGTGAATGTCTGCCTATTTATTTTGTACTGCCTTCTACATGTGCCACAAAGACATTTGTTGAGGATGTGCTACCAGTCAAGCCAAGATCGCATACTTGGTCAATGTGATGGAAATACAAACAGAAACACTGCCACCTCTAGTAAGAGCATAACACTTCAGTATCTTGGACTAGCAAAGAGGTGCACAAGAAAGTTAAGCCCACTCTTGCGGAACTTTGAACGCGAATATTTCAGAGTGGGGGAGGTCAACATGCTGTGGCACTTTTAAACCCACGAAACATCTGCAGAAAACAGGGTAAAGGCAAGTCAAGAAACGCTGTTATGAAGGCCTGCGCATGGACAGCTTTGTGAATCTAGGCCCAAGTGTTATGCTTTGTGCAAGCCAAAATCCATGTAAATAGGGAAAGCATACTTTTAGGAGAACCAGCGTAAACAAATCTTGGCAGTTGGCTTTTTAGTACAAACAGCAATCCCTGCAATGAAAACATAAACATTTTATCTTAACGGTAACAGTGTGAGCACACACATGGGCCAGTGGAGCCATGTCGAATTGTCAGTGCCAGTGTAACCATGTGGCATGATGAACTATTCTCTGGCCAACACATGCACAGTTTGCCCCTAAAAAGCGATGCTTTCATATACGTAGTACAAAAAGTCTGCACTTACCAAAATTCACTTGCTTTCTGTACTTTAGCATCGTTGGGAGCATCTGCAGTATAACCAAATTTGTGTCATATCCCTGAAAAAAAAGTAAAAGACATGCATCAAATATTGTTTCATTTGGTAGCAGTGAAGTCAGGTTAAGAACAGCCAAGTGGGAATCAGCCTAATTATGTGCATGCGGCAAATATCCCAAACGGTGTTATTGAGGTTGTCGAAATTTTCGTCGATTGGTATTAACGTCGATATGTGACTTCAACGTCATGCCAAGTTTTCACAGCGCATAAAGATTTCATGATGCAGAATAATGACAACGCTAACGAGAAGATACAGCATTTATGATTGTCTTTTACAATATTCAGTTTTGCTAAGGTTTTGTATCTCTAAAGAAATCTGAAAGATTTGGGTCATTCCTCCTCCAATTGTTCTGTCAATATGTAAACTGCTCGCTTGATGGTGCGCTTTTAAAATAGTACATTCAGCGCAGAGGTGAAGCAAGTGACGCTGTGATGTGGGCAGATTTTTTTTTTTTTTCAGGCGTGCGGGGAGGGGGGGGGGGGGTCCGCTTATCTGAATAGGCCGGGCAAGCGAATATGGTCGTCAATTTGGGCTCCCTACGCCCGGCCTAAAAAAATTCTGTGCGCAACCGCCTGGCTATGCCAGTGAAGTGATGCGACAATGATTTGTTCACTTACTGATTTACATACACTTTACAGCTCTAAAAAATGCGGCCCAAGGCCCCAACACTTAGCCGTTAACATTACATAAAGCCAATGGTAGAAAAGTGCCAGTATGAATGCAGCTACAACCCCGCCCCAATGTTTTTTCAAGCGAGGTAGTGTTGCGGAAATGAACTTTTAACTTCAAAAGTACACTGGCACTGCAATGGTGACAGGGGAAGCATGAGGGTATGCAGGCGGTAATAGAGGTAATTTAGTCCGATACGGCTAGCAATGGATACGGTGAATAAGAGCAAATCATTTCTCTTTCAATAGCGCAACCACTCAACAATGTATTGTAAGAGCATTAAATCTTGCTGGAAATGCCACTCACCTGCACGCTGATGCATGCACAGTCCTTTGTCCGACGAGCGAACAGGCTTGCAGATAGCTGAAGACGTGTTTACGATGTGTTTGTTCCACCCGGCAGCAAAATCCACAACTACTTCGCGCTCCATAAGATAAATATACACTAACCTTCATCACGAATAAGTAGAAACGCAAATCTGCGACACACACACACGATCAAAACATAGCTCACAAGCCCGCACGTCCATGTGCACGCCGACTACAGACCAAATGAATATGAGTAGTGCGAACGCGAACCTAGTTGCGCCGAAAAAAAAAAAAAAAACGTCGAGCAGTGGCAGCACAGGCGTCAGCGCAATGATTTCAGTGTGTTCTCCTAATACAATTATAAAATAAAAACTGAGGTACACTAAAACCCATAAATAAACATAAAAGCTGAGTGTAATTTTATTCAGTGCTAGTCAACATAAACACTGAATAAAAATTACTTTGTAACTTACATCGTTTGCTACGCTAGCGCCACACTTGTCGTGCGGGCGCAGATGGCGCAGACTTGTCATTCTGCCCTCAAACTACACGGTGAAGCGTGCTACTAAGTGAATGGCTGATGAGAAGCGCGTCTGGGTCCGCTTTTTTTTTTTTCTTCTCCGATATATCTGGGCGGGGGAGGGGGGGGGGGGGGGGCTCCTTATGCACGTGTTTCGGTGCTTGATCGACTTTGACGCCCTTACTTCGCGGACGACGGCGTGTCTAGGCTATTTTTTATCGTTGTTTTGCACGTGTTTTCGGCGTTCGGTCAGGCTATTTTTATCGTTGTTTTGCACGTGTTTCGGCGTTCGGTCGCTTTGACGTGCCACCTCTCCATTCTGCTGCTGCGTGTGTTAGGTATTTGCCGTACTGTATTCTCAGGCCTTCTGTGTTCAGCCAGCGCTGCTATCTTATTATCTACGGATGCTAAAATAAATCACTGTTTTGGTTTGGTGAAGTTTGGCACACAGAACAAACAATAATCTGGCCCATGAATATCAATGTGGGCGGCATGCAT
Source organism: Rhipicephalus annulatus (assembly GCA_013436015.1). Taxonomy (NCBI): domain Eukaryota; kingdom Metazoa; phylum Arthropoda; class Arachnida; order Ixodida; family Ixodidae; genus Rhipicephalus; species Rhipicephalus annulatus. Next base: position 165,083 of record WOVY01004798.1, on the reverse strand, counting down.
ATTTGTGTGCGGTGTCCTGCCGGGGAGTAACCGTTGCGTACGGGAGCATTTACAGCGGTTCCTCCTTCCGTTGCTCCCTTACAAACTTACGATGAATACAGTTGCTCCCCCATTCTCGAACAAGTCGGCCATCTTGTTCCGCTTGGTCTTTTCTGAGAGTAACAGTCGGTCTGAAGGAGTAAAAACAGCCGTTGCTCCCATTTCGGCCATTTTTGGCTTAGAGTGTTGGGCATCCGTCTTGCCGTTACTCCACCTCATTTTGTTACACCCGAACCCTGTGCATCTACACCGCCACTTTGGCATCGGTGCCGTGCAAGTCACGGACCAAACGCGTTCATCCATCACATCGAACCAGTTGACTGAATCGCAACCTTCGGCAGGACGTGTCTCCCTTCCTGCCTTGGCACTTTGTATACTTTTCACAGGCGCCCATGGATGTGATCTATTTATTGTCACTCCATCCGGATCCTTTTTTTGTTCCTTATTTTGTTAAAGTCTCATAGCATACAAACATTATGTGCACATTATCCCGCTCTCACGCACCTCATCTGCTGAAGTGCATGTTATCACCGAATCACCTGTCAGAAAACTCATTTCCGCTGCTGTAGATCCGGTACAGGATGTAAGAACTGAAGTTGAGAGGTACTCCACTCACTCACTCACGCACTCAATCAATCAATCAATCCATCAATAAATCAGCCTACCAATTAGTCACTTATTAAACAATTTTGTGAATAGTAATTGTGTATTACTAATTAATTGATTGTAATTAGGCTTATAACCGCCGCTGGTTTGTAACATGAGTGGTGCAATGCGAGATGTCTGTCAGTCCAACGAAGTGTATGAAGTGGTGCACTTTCATACTTGTGTTGCTGGAGAATCTTTCGCACTGGTTTTTACACAGTGACGTGCCGGGTTATGTTCTGCATATAGTTTTCCGAATGTTTTTCTTGACTATAATTTGAACCCCGTAGTCATGTGGAACGTAATCAAGGTGCGGCGAGTGAAGTGGTCGGCAGCATGAAACAGTAGACAATGCCAGTCACACACGTTATTATTTACCCTGGACCACCCTATCACTCCCTCAATGAGAAAAAGAAAATTTTGTGGAGATGAGCTCTTTGACTATGTCATTCATTAGCTACGGCAATATATTGTTGCTTTTTTGTTTGATTGTGGGGAATTTTCTGTTTTGTTTCTGTTTTAATCTCCTGTCAACTTAAATCCTGCAACGGGTTATGAAACGAAAAAACCAAAAAAACGGGAGTTGCCATTTTACAAAAACGGGATTAGTATACTGTATTTGAAACATTTTCACTGCGTGCCAACCCCACATTCCCATCTAAAAGGCTCACAGATCTAGAGGGCGCACAAGTGTGAAATCGCGAAGAGGTGCGCTGCAGTTCGAGACAGTGAACAGATGGTGCGTCGAGCGAGGACACTGGAGCCTAAATTTATCATCGCGAGCCCAACCCTCAAAGCGTCCTACAATTAAAAAAAATAAAGAAAGCCACATCGGACGGCCGGTGATATATTACCCCGTCGGATAGTCAGCGCATACTGGCAGAGGTAGCAATGCACAACAGGTGCACCTATCTATAACGCTTTTCTTTTTTTGACCTATGCGTTGCTACTTCACCATAATCGCCCCTTCTCCAGAGGCTGGTCTGAGCTCTTCCAGCCTCCTTTTTTGTATCACGCATCCTGATCGTGGCGTGGCTTCCATAACTACACACCTTCCAGTTCGTGCGTTCAGTAACTACAGCGTGGGTCAGCAAAGATAGTAAACGCGTGCGCTTGCCCAGAGTCGAGGCGTCAGTAGCACGGATATTAGGCGGCATGCGGCCACTTCGTGGGTGGGGCCCAGCCCGATCGCTCTAAGTCCGATGATCGAGAAGTGGTGGAGGCGAGCGGAGCTATCGTTTCGTCTGCACCGCGTCAAAAGATGGCGCGAACGGCTTTCACACTGTTGTGAGTGAGCTTGTTTCGCGATGATAGGCATTTACCCCACCCCACCGCCACGCCAGGGGCGGCGTCCGGCCGCGGTAGCGATATCTGGTCTGTGGCAAAAGCGTTCGGGTACGTCGTCACGTCGTCTGCTACAACCCGGCACCGTCTTCTGCAATAGCGGTTGCCCAGTGCGTTATACGCTAGTCTTCCGAGGCAACGAACGCTGCCTTTCGCCCCGTTGCTCCACACCACTTCTTCTCCTTCCTCCTCAACTTACGGGCGATGTCACCCTCCTCCTCACCACTTTGCGCGTCTTAGGAGCGCGCAAATTGAGCCCCCATTTCTCGCCGATAGCCATCAGCGAAGCGGCCAGCCACGCAGATCGTTCGCCCTCCCTCGCAGCCGCCTTAGTTCCACGCAGCGTAGCGAAAGTGAAGAGAAAGAGAGAGATAACACACGTTAGCTCGCCAACTCACTCGCCGCACCGCAGACATGAGTTCTTATCTCGAAGCATTCGCTTAATTAAAAGTGTCTCTCGAGTACACCTGCACCTGCCGGAACTCTCTTGGCAAGGACTCGCTTGACGACAGTCGGTCACACGAAAGCGGGAATAAATACAACGCAGGGTCACGAAATCAGATATTTCCTTCTTGAGTGTAACCTGGCAGCATGTACTCAAGTTTCTGTGCGACCGTAGTGCACGGAATAATGCGAGTGGTTAAGGAGGGACGGGGCAATCTGAGACGATCGGGTGTGCCATTAGAGCGTGCAGTTCCTCATTTGCGTCTTGTTTGCGTTTCGTGTTCCATTGTTTACCCGTGGGTCTCTTCGCAGAACGCTGCCATTTATCAGATAAATGAGCAATGGTTCGGCGGAGTAGAGACCAAGTGGCCGGGCGATACGAAAGATGAGATGGACAAGTGGTTGTTTCGATTATCCCACGTACATACATACATACATACATACATACATACATACATACATACATACATACATACATACATACATACATACATACATACATACATACATGCATGCATGCATGCATGCATACAACATACATACATACATACATACATACATACATACATAACATACATACATACATACACACACACATACACACACACATACATACATACATACATACATACATACATAATACATACATACATACATACATACATACATACACACATACACACACACATACACACATACATACATACATACATACATACATACATACATACATACATACATACATACATACATGCATGCATGCATGCATACACATACATACATACATACATACATACATACATACATACATACATACATACATACATACATACATACATACATACATACACACATACACACACACATACACACATACATACATACATACATACATACATACATACATACATACATACATACATACATACATACATACATACATACATACATACATACATACATACATACACGTTGTTAAGCGTTCGCTGTGATAACGTCATCAGATGCCTTTCTATTGAGTCATCGAGCGAAACAAGCACGATGCCTTCCCATTGTGCTAAAGTATGATGAAAGGGCTAAAGACGGCGGTGACACTGGGGCGGTGATGGTTATTGTTAACAAAAGATAGATAGGCTGCATGCTCTATCTTCTGCTGCTCGTAAAGATGCACAGCTGAGCGACATTATGCAGGGATTAGAAGCATCAAAGAAAAAAAAATAGCGTAGGCAGCAGTGCTGAGTCAACATGCGCTAAGAACGTCCGCACGCCGTAAGATTCTTCAAACCTGGCAACATTGGCGAGAAAGTCGAGGCTGAGCCGTTGCAACCGCTCACAATCCACGTGGCGAACCCCGACCTCCATACTTGACAACATTGGTCACAGCCCACTCCCCGTAAAAAGCCATTTGGAAACTCGCGTCAACCTTATAAACTACGAGACCACTGGACACAGGCCCACCTCGTTGCAAACCTCTGGAGCGAGCGCGCCGGTGTGCACCGGATATCCCGACAAAACCCACGGGGCCTTTTGCGCCATACCGCTGATTAATGGCCCAATACCGTAAAGCAGGGCGGCTCGTGTCGGAACACTTAAGCGCACGCCGACGAGGAGGAGGAAAAGTTTCGGATTGAGTCATCGTTAGTCGTCGCACGGCTTGCCGTTTGTAGTCCCCAATCGCGCGAATAATGCGCTGGCCTCCGTTAACACGTGATCTGTCGCAGTGCGTGTATACCTCTCCCTATTTCTTCATCTCACTCATAGACGTGCACACGAGTGCAACCCCCCGCCCCCGACTCAAGTCGCGTATGAGAGGGTGCGCAATCTGCTCAATACATGGGATTTATGGGTAGTGGGGGCGCAAAGTCTGCCTAATATACGTTGCCTTTTTAGGGAGGTGGGGGGGGGGGGGGCGCTGCAAAGAACTTTTGCGACCCCTGAAAAAGAACGCTGCGAAAGACCACGCAGCCCCGCCGCGGTGGTCTAGTGGCTAAGGTACTCGGCTGCTGACCCGCGGGTCGCGGGTTCGAATCCCGGCTGCGGCGACTGCATTTCCGATGGAGGCGGAAATGGTGTAGGCCCGTGTGCTCAGATTTGGGTGCACGTTAAAGAACCCCAGGTGGTCAAAATTTCCGGAGCCCTCCACTACGGCGTCTCTCATAATCATATAGTGGTTTTGGGACGTTAAACCCCACATATCATCGAATGACTACGCTCTCGCTACTTCTTCATCGCTAAGAAATGCCTAAAACGGAAGCATGAGTGTGCACACCGCGTTTATTTGTGCGCATGCATATAGGGCCACCCAGGCCTGCAATTCTGATTTTGGAAGTTTTGTAGAACGAGTGTTTTCGTTTTGACCCATTCTATGGAATCAATAGCGAAATAGCAGCGCTGTTCCCCGCTTTCTCTTGTCCTTTGTTTTGGCGCTGTTTCTGCTAGAATGTTTATTTGTTGGGAGTGTACGTACTCTCATCGAAGCGTGCATTACAGCTTGCTGAATTGGGGCAAGGATAAACTGAGACAGCGAAGGAAAATCAGAGAGGTATAGCAGGTTTAGCGTACTTCAAAGGCATAGGCGCCCCTTCTCTGTCACCTAGGAGAGGGGAGGAGGTCGCATAGCCTGTCGCATGCAATACCTTAATAGCGAAGGGGGTGCTGCGAGGAACATCACCCCCCCCCCCCTACGCCGCTGAAGGAGGGCCCTGCGCACGCTTATAGTTGAAACAGCAAACTTTGATGAACATTAATTGTGTTAAATGAGGACAATCAGGACATTTATAGAAGTCGCGCTGAAGATAAATGATAGCAAAAGAGAAAAAACTATCCTGGCTGCACAAGAAATCCCGCCACTGACGAAGTGACACCGGTCGAACTCTGGTCACGTCTGAGTAAAAACGTTAGCCCCGGTATACGTCGAAGTGTGGCGTTTACGCAACGCGTAAATGCGGAACAACGAAATTGCCTCAGAAATACGCTCGCCGTGGCTATCTATCGCTGATGCTGCGAAACAACTGGGAGAGAACGGCGGATTTCGTCGAGCGCGCCCCGGAGGCGCAATTCACACGCGCGCGCGTTGACGGGACTCAGCGCAACAACGACTCAGTGCCTCTCTTTTCCTCCCGTCTCTCTTTCACCCTCGGCCGTGCCCGCTTCTCATTATGCACGCGCCACTAAACGGCGCCGAAGTCTTGTGTTTGCGCGCTATCGCTTCCGCCGTTGCCGCCATAAACTCCGCCAGGGGGTTCCCGGCGGGTCGAGGCCACCGCAGCCAGCTCCCGGTGTTCGGCGCAACCGCAGCAGCTTTCTCGTTTCGTTTGCTTTCTTCACTGCTCGTTGCGCAGCAAGTGTAACCTACATTGCAGCTGTGGTGGGATCAAAGTTGGGTCAAACGGTGCTCGGCATACCTCAAACACAGGCGGACCAACGATTGGCGTCAGAAGGACTTTGCTGTGGGGCGCTGCAAACTCATGCTGCACCGCGTAGGGGGCAGTGGAAAGGGAACGCTGCAGTAGCCTGGGTGCGGGGAAGTGAAGTTGTAGCGCGATGCGAGGAAAGGGAGGGGAGTTCAATCGTCGTAATTGCACACCCTGCCGACGCCTACATACATACATACATACATACATACATACATACATACATACATACATACATACATACATACATACATACATACATACATACATACATACATACATACATACATACATACATACGAACAAACGAACGAACCAACGAATGAAGAGAGATAGCGGGACTTTTCAAAGCATTTTGAAGTGACGTCCTCAACCGTGCATCGTTGATTATCTCGAAGGATGCTGCATATTGGTGGTGATGTTGTTTTCGTTTACCATCTTAAACACCAGTGGTATTAGGAGAACCACGTTCATTGCGACCACGTGGTCGAACGAAGGAATAAACAAGGAGCAGTTAGAGAAGTTGCTATGTACATATAATGTTTCCTGCGTCTTGCCGTTCGTAAACACTGACGTCTGATTACAGTTCAGTCATTTGGTCGGCTATGCAAATGAGCAGACGTCCTCAGACGGGTGATCGCGAAGGCATGGACGTGCCTAACGCTGCCCACATTGTGCTTGCCGTCTTTAACTTCAGCTAACAAGAACGCGGCCGCCAAGCCAGTGGCCTCGCTGTCTTGTCTGCACCGTGTTGCGACCGGGGTTTCCAGACACCGGAGGTCCGGGATGAAGTTGTCGAGGCAGGAGGAAGAGAGACTTGAAGAGGGTTTATTTACAATATATACATTGCGAACTCCCTACACGGTGAGCCCTCAAACGTGGCAGGCCTCTACATGACTCCTAACATAGCGCTCCATGGTGCTTGGTTCTACATGGTTCTGCTCGGTTCTGCTCTGTTCTGCCTGGTTCTCTTCTCGAAAAAAAGCACACCGAATGAGCCGTGGGGGCTCATTATAAAGGGTCTGTTCCTCCCCAGATCCCTAGATCGGGGACCGCGTACAGAGGGCACCGTCCAACCACGGATCACACATTACCCGCGAGGGTGACGAGCACGCACGGTCCACGTGAACGTTCAAAATTGAAGCGTGGTCACTGCACGGCCATGTGGCACGAACGTGGCTCCTCCTCGTCAAGGGGTGTCGCTGGGCGAGGGGTCTGAAGTTGATGACTGCATCCATCGAAAGGGCCGCCGTAAACAAGCTTCAAATGGTCGCCGAACGACTCGTTCAATTAGCGGGACGATTTCCGGCCGCCGCCGCCGCCGTCATCTTCCAAAAAAGAAGCTGCACTTGTGGTCTCCCGAACTGCTCACGGTGTCGTGGCGGCAAGACGCCGCACCCTCCGGCCAGGGGGGAACAATACATGGCGGACACAGGCCGCCAACCCGTTTGGCGACTAAAAAGGAACATCAAAAGGAACGCCGATCCATTGTCAGACCTGGCGCCGGTCCTAACAGTAGGCAGCCGGTCGTTCGGTTACTTGTTTGAAGATTAAAGGAGCGCCGCTCCCTCTTCAGCTCCGGCGCCGGTCACAACAGCTCGTCCGCCGGCGGGAGAAGCGACCTGAGGGTGACCAGCTGCACAGGTTGCTCGAAGTGTCGCTGTGTAGTGCTGTCTTCCAGGCCACTGCTGATGACGCTCAGCCAAGGACTCTTTCCCTCTCGTTCCTTGTGGCTCCCCTCTGGGAAAAGCATTCATACACACCACCACAGGCACGGGAGAGCACCCTGCCCGCACTGAGACACGTCGAGTCCGACAAATTATCCAAAAGCAACCTTACTTAAGCAGTATTACCAAACACAAAGCAGCAATCGGGACGTTTCTCTGAGGTTTCACCAAAACTCCTAATCCCGATCCGATAATAATTTTCCCATCAAACTGCTTTCAAGAAAACTAATTGTCAAGTGATGCGCTCACCGTGGCATACCCGAGTGCTTGCGTGAGTAATCCGCCGTAACCCACCAGGTATCATACTCATAAAATGAAGCATTTTACTTCACGCTATCTTTTAGTTCCCGAAATTTAGTGCCGCCAAAGCCAGTCGTCAATTCCTTTTGAGAAGACGAAAGCATAACTGCCGTGCTGCACCTGCATTAGGAACGTCTTTATTATACATCCGCAAACGCACATCACAGTGCGCCTGCCTGGAGGAGATACCACCTAACCGTTCCCTTGCTGTTGCCACTTTCACAAAGCATACATATAAACTCACGAGCTAGCTTTTCTTACACACCGGACACATGCGAACAAAACATTAAATGAACAACAAAAAAAGTTTCGCATGAATCCTGAAAAATCTCGCAAGCAATAACTTTGCGTCTCTACGCTCAGTCATAATTAGTTCATAACGTTGCTCCTGCTCATTTACACGTATCTACCATGACGCAGGCTCCTATGCGTGTCGTTTATGCAATCGCACAACGCTTACCTTAGCTAAACGTACAACGCCCAAGAAATGAACAAAACCAAAAAATGTGTTACCTAAACACTATTTGGTAGACGAGATTCTTAAAAAACACATTAAAATCCAAAACAACTTAAACAGTCAAAAGCAAATTTCAAAACAAAATAATCCACTAATGACCATCGTCAAAAGCTCACGGATGTCTACTCCTTTTTGGGACTAACGCGCGGTGTCGCGTCCTGTGGGTCTTTTTAGGCGAACGGGAAATGGAACAATGGCAAAACCCATTCGCTTCGCCTCCGACCCCCGCAAAGCTCTGCGCTGACAACCTGCGTTCTTACTCTCGCTGAGTACCTCGCACTCCCGCAGTCCATCAAACATGCCGTCGATAGAGCGACGAAAGGGTCTGCCTTTCTACCCAACGTGCTTTTTTTTTTTTTCGTTTTGTCCGGCGGCTCGGACGCATACAAACCAACTCCGGTGCCGATGACAAACGCCTAATTCTGTACGCTCTAATGCGTGTCACTATCCTTCCAATAGATCTATACAACGCATATAGGCTACCAAAATGATAGAGCGCTAACGAAAACAAAGTACAAACGAGTTATTTACAAAATCACAAAAACAAACAAAATGTTCCTTTCAACAGTCCCGAGTCGACGTTTTCCGAGAGGCTAACCGCTGTTCGCAACAACTCTGAGTCGAACTCGCGGTGGTCGCGCCCGGAACGATTTTCTCGAGAAGCGGGGTCTACAACACGCGTCAATCGCCCTGCTACCGAACCCCGCGACGTTCCTCGAAGCCGACTTGCTGTCGCTTCCTGCCCCTCGAAAACCACCGACTCTTTTGCCCCGCACCCCGTCCAATGCACCGCGAGAACAACGGAAGGGTCTCTTGCCCCTCGACCACTTACACACACAATGCGCTTCTCTTTTCTTGTTCTCTGGCCGCTTGGACGCTTGCGATACGGCAACTTTCTTGAAATTTCGCTCCGCCATTTGAATACATTCCTCAAACGCGTCGCGATTTTTGCCTGCCTGTTTTTACGGCGCTTTCTCCGTTTTGCACGTCTCTTGGTGCCGTCTACGGAGCCTTTCGCCCATCTCTGATGCTCACCAGCACCCACATGCTCATCTGATTTTTCGCGCGGACTGTCTGGATAATTGCCTAGCAATCTATCCTTCAAACACTGCCGCGTACGATGCGCTTTTCTTTTCCGGCGGTTCGGACGCATACGATACAGACCCGTCAGAGATGACAACGGCACTTTTCTCGCGATTTTACCACGCCGTTTGAAACCCTTACTCAAACGCGTTGTGCTCATCTCGAGCTTTGCCTTTTTGTTGCCCTTCGGACGCTTTCTCCCCTGTGCACGCTTCTTTGTGCGGACCTGGGAGCCTTTCGTCCTACTCTGACGTTCTTCATCACCGATATGCTCCTCCGCCATCTCGCGCGCCCAGTCCTGATGATTGCCTATCAGTTCATCGTTAGACCGCGGCCGCGTAGATTGCGCACTTCTGTTCCTTACTCTCCGGCCGCTCAGACGCATGCGATTTAAGCCAGTCAGAGAAGACAACGGGCCTTTTCTCGCAAATCCGCCACGCCGTTTGAAGGTCCTCGTCAAACGCGCCGCGCTGATCGCGAGCCTTGCCGCGCTTCTGTTTTTCGGACGCTTTCTCCGTTTGGCACATTCCTTGGTGCCAAACCTGGAGCCTTTCGTCCGCCTCTGACGCTCATCAACATGGTCTACAGGGCTGCAAGGTTCGATGGAACACTCTGTTAATCTTAACTTCGTTTCCACCACCACGGAACCCTCACACCCTGCTGTGACCGCGAGCTCTTTTCCCTCAGAATGGGTTAAAACCTGTTCCATTCCCTTACAGGCACTAGCCTTCTCTTTGGCCTCAAACGGCACCGCCGCTATATCTACAGATATCAGACCCGCAGCACTCTCTTCGGCCCTAAACGGCACCGCTGCTGAAACGCACCGTTCGTGCGGTACATCTGCAAATTTCTGACCTGTAGCCCTCTCTTCGGCCTTAATCGGCACCGCCGCTACGTCGCACCGTTCGCGCACTTCATCTACAGATGTCTGACCTGTAGCCTTCGCTTCGGTCTTAAATGGCACCGCCGCTACATCGCACCGTTCGTGCGCTACATCTATGGATTGACCACTCTGCTGCAATGCCACCAATTCACAATTAAGCCTTTCTATCTCTTCATCTAATTCCTGCATCCTTTTTATATGTTCTTCATGCCTGCGCTCAGCTTCCAATTCCTCCTGGCGCCATCTTTCCTTTCTTTGCGCCCTTTGTACTTCCTCCTCCTGGTCCAATAAGTACATATTCCCGAAGTGCTCGATTTCCTCATTGTCACTATTGCTTTCGAGAATCACTTCGCGGAGTTTAGAAGCAGGCATATCATCATTAAAATCTAGCTCCAGATCCCAACACAGGTTCAGCAGGTCCTCTCTCGTCAATCTCGTAAGATCCATGGCGACTACTTTGCTTTGGCTCAGCTGTGACAAAACACAAACCCACCAGCGTTTCAATTCTGGGTCTAGAGAAATTGAAGCCTGGCAAATCTCACAGCGGAGACCACAAGCTTAAGCACCCAAGTAGCACTACGTGGCCAACATCCCTCTCTACTTTTTCTTGTTAATTTTTCACTCCTGCTTTTTACAACATCCTAAAATTTAATCCGCAACGTACCCTTAGAAATTTTGAAACATTACCACTTGTTCCTATTGAATCATCTAAGCTTTCCTGCTTTAGCGTACTTGCTCAGGTAATCATCCAGTGCTGCCTTGTGCTGAGATAACAACCACAGTGGCCAGGCAGTTGTTGGTTATATCTATCTTTTAACGAATCTAGGCTAAAAGACTCGATATATCTCAAGCACAAAGCCAGGCACTCACCCCATTACGTGCGGTGGTGGTACGCTGCTTCGATCCCGCCGAGTTCCAGGGCTTTCGGCTGGCCTCCGGTACATGTCGCTCTCCGTCGCAGACTCGTATCCCACCGCTGCCAACCAGTTGTTGCGACCGGGGTTTCCAGACACCGGAGGTCCGGGATGAAGTTGTCGAGGCAGGAGGAAGAGAGACTTGAAGAGGGTTTATTTACAATATATACATTGCGAACTCCCTACACGGTGAGCCCTCAAACGTGGCAGGCCTCTACATGACTCCTAACATAGCGCTCCATGGTGCTTGGTTCTACATGGTTCTGCTCGGTTCTGCTCTGTTCTGCCTGGTTCTCTTCTCGAAAAAAAAGCACACCGAATGAGCCGTGGGGGCTCATTATAAAGGGTCTGTCCTCCCCAGATCCCTAGATCGGGGACCGCGTACAGAGGGCACCGTCCAACCACGGATCACACATTACCCGCGAGGGTGACGAGCACGCACGGTCCACGTGAACGTTCAAAATTGAAGCGTGGTCACTGCACGGCCATGTGGCACGAACGTGGCTCCTCCTCGTCAAGGGGTGTCGCTGGGCGAGGGGTCTGAAGTTGATGACTGCATCCATCGAAAGGGCCGCCGTAAACAAGCTTCAAATGGTCGCCGAACGACTCGTTCAATTAGCGGGACGATTTCCGGCCGCCGCCGCCGCCGTCATCTTCCAAAAAAGAAGCTGCACTTGTGGTCTCCCGAACTGCTCACGGTGTCGTGGCGGCAAGACGCCGCACCCTCCGGCCAGGGGGGAACAATACATGGCGGACACAGGCCGCCAACCCGTTTGGCGACTAAAAAGGAACATCAAAAGGAACGCCGATCCATTGTCAGACCTGGCGCCGGTCCTAACAGTAGGCAGCCGGTCGTTCGGTTACTTGTTTGAAGATTAAAGGAGCGCCGCTCCCTCTTCAGCTCCGGCGCCGGTCACAACAACCGGTGCCATGGCTTCTCGGGCCTTGTGCGGCGGCTCCATTCGGGCGATGATGGATGAAGCGACTAAGACAATGACACCGACAGGAACATGCAATGTGTCTGCTCCATACGCGTAACACTTTGCGTATTGTAATCGCTTGTAATAACCCGTCGCGTTCCCTGACAAATGCAAACATACATGCTGACGAATCGGTATTAGTTTCTACTGTGCAACTCGTTGCTGCGCTTTGGTATCGTGACCAACCTTCGGTGCAACTTGTCGAGTTGTGCTATATAGACCCTGTTGCACTGGCAAGCTTGTCCTAATACACTGTTGTCACAAAGAGCATTCCTCGAACGACGTTTATACGTGTTCAACGAGCGGATGAGGCTAGTCGTTTAAGGGAAGACCATAGGTAGATGGTTTATGAGTTTCAAGTTGCACGGACGGGCGGACAAATGAATTGATGGATGGTCGGAAGAACCTACCATATTGTGGCGCATAAAAAACAGTATAGAGGCTCACAGTGGTAATCGACATTGCAGGGGTTATTACCTGTTATTGGCGTTAGACAGATCTGTGAAAAAAAAAAACGATATTTCAAATTATTTTTGTGATAGTCGGCATGTACTGTCTAGCATTTCCTACCTGTATAAATAAGTGCTTGCGAAGCGCACAGTATTGTACAGTTTCACTGTTAGTTTTTCAACACCGAAACTGTATGCATAAAACTCTACACGTATGTATGGTATCGCACACACTGTAACAAAATTCAGGAGATTTCTCAGATCCCTCTGTTTACAAGGACATTGGACGGAGATTGCATACGGCGTCAATATATGCGAACTTGATGGGCAAACAGAAAGGAAGTTCGCAGAAATTGAGTATTTTTGTCGTAGCATGGTAAACCCCGAGGTGGTTGTTTAGCTTGATGTCTGTGTTATTATGGCACTCATTTCGTGACTGGGCGCCGTCAATAGTTAATCGCTGCCTTCCTGCTTTCATTCGCGCAGGATAAGTTGTATAATATACATCAACACTGAATAATTATGCTAACTAGCAGATTCGCTTCTAAACGAAAGACGTGCAATTATGCCTGAAGAAATGGCGCAGAAAGACAACGACATTGCTTCATTCCACGTAACAACTTTTTGTTTTCTTTCTTTCTCTGTTCGCTCTGTCAATTGTCCTTGGCACTCATCTAGCGTCTACAAACATCGGCAACATAATAGGCGACGACGGTGAAATTCAGAAAAAACATGCACACAAGTCCTGCTAAGGCTCACAAGCCCCCCTATAGGGTTTTCCGAAGTCTCATGCCATCTTCGGAAAGACCGCTGCGACAAAATTGCCGGCGGCTTGTTGAGTTGTTTGGAGTTAAGCCACGGCTACCTGTTTAGACACGTGGCGGGGGACAAGCTGGCTAATTGTCCGCACGCAGCCATTTATATTTGCTTGGTGACGTGCGTACATGCATTCACGCTTACGCACAAACACACACACGTATATACACGCCCCAATATCGTATAAGTGTCATCGTACGTGCTGTGGCTGTGTTAGGGTCACATTACAGAACCCGTAGTTCTCCGAACAGCAAATATAGCGCCGGTTACAAGAGGCCAGCGTCTTGTATCCGAATCTGCAGATGTTTATGTACGTTATTATTACCAGATATTGTTGGTACCTATATATAGATCTACTTTGTCCTATATGGTGTGGTCCGGCAATATATAGCTGCACTTGACCCCATATATGGACCTGTCGTTCCATATATGGTCTAATTCTATCCATATATGGTATACGTTAGCCACATATGCAGACATATATACTCCTATGTGGCCACATATAAACTATGTAAGTGCCACATTTGACATTTCCGTAAGAACAAGTTTGCAGGCTGCTGAATTCTCTATGTACAACACCAGGACTTGCTATTAGAAAAAAAAAACAACAGATGGCGACAAATTAATACATACACGACAAAACCACAGACAAGTACGAGTGCTCGTCTTCCTCTGGGTTCTTGTGGGTGCGCTAATTTTTTGCACTAAACTTACCTGTAACGATGGTAGAACAGCTATCACAAGCTCCTTTTAAGTATGTGTGATGTGTTCTGTCAAGAACCTTTTCTAACAAAGAGATATAAAGCATACTTGGCCTGTTCTAATTCGTCGCGGCTGTGTTAGGGTCGCGGTAAATGTTGCATTTATGAAAGAAATGGCCAGCCATAAAATTATCGTCTATGCCTCGGATTAACCGCCTTAATGCGCGTAGCTTCTCGCGTGTACAGATGCATAAAAGAAGTACTACAGAAATAATTTTATTTTCCTAATGAATGCGAAAGCACGCAGTATAGGGCATAAAGCCGAGCACAAAGCATGTTTGTTCAACAAAGTGTAACAGGGGACAGTTTACGACTATCTCGGCATAACAGATGAAGCCGCTGTGAAGTGAAGATATACGTGAGTGAGCACTACAACCATCTGTAAATAGAAAAAAGCAGAAAAACTGCAAAAATACACAAGTCGACACGCGAAAGAAACATCGAAAAATGAAAACAGATAGATTTTAAGGTGAAGCCGCTGCTTGAAAGGGTGTACACCTTTCTATACAGCACGACGTAACATAAATTAAGTTATCGCTGTACAGTCGGCCAGTTGCCTGCTCGACTATGTATTCAAAACGTATGCAGTGACAATCATTATGTGCCACGACTATACGCACGCTTACGCGCACTAAATGATGGCTAACCAAAATACGACCCGTATACGTATAGGCTAGTGCAGTGTACGTGTCCTTGAGCGTTATAGATGCTCAGTAATAGGAATGAAATTCAGTTATGGGTCTGCGCTGGCGTTCTGTGTGTCTTTGTTTAGTGCACACAACAAGTTCGACGATGAAGCCATACCAACGAGTAGGCCTTTCCGTTTCATTGCGACTAACAGGCCCAGAAAGACAAAGGGAGCGCGTTGGCCATTTTCCCCTTGACAGCTGCACTCGACGTTTAACTATAAAATCCCGGCATGTCTACGCTGCTCAGGAAGCAAACACCATCGTCAGATTTATGCCTGGAAGAAGATAATCGGCATTGGGAACGAGCCCATGGAAAGAGAGGAAAATTTCGAGGGCTATATATGGGCAAGCTTATGCGACTCTAGAAAGCACTTACATGGCGTTTGGCCTGTTGTCGCCACGAGCGCGCACGGGAGTTCATGCTTGCTTCAACTCGCACGCTCGCGCATGATTCGTTCCGCGACGACAAAACCACATGGAGCGTACATCCCACGCGCACGTACGGCGTCGTCCTAAGCGATTTTATATCAGATTAGTAAATTACTGTGTCACGATATCAATAGCACCACTCTCGAATCGAGCAGGCGCTGCAGGTAAGCGAGGAAACGATTGAAAAGGGGAATGCGATTATCGACGTCGCTTTGAAATTCGCGCCCCAAACGCCATGACGTCATGTATTTTCACGGGGTCTGTTAAGTAATTCCTAATTGGGAAAAATGAAGTGTCTTGTCATGGGGGACATATCAAGATCCAGAAAACTTCGCAGGGCCGATGTTACCAAAGTACGACCAAATACACTTTGAAATCCGTGTCACCATGTGCAGTCATTTAGGCGCGAAATTTGAAAATGAAACTTTGAACTCATTTTTTTTCCTCTATCAATAAACCTGTGCTAATAAAATAAACATACGTTATTGTACTCAGAGAGTAGTTTATCAAACTATACTTAATCGTAGTTTCACTATAGCATCCTTTAATTTAATTACGCAACCACGCGATGATCGCATCGTGGGTAAAGCACAGAAATGTGAACTTTCAAGATACACATGATCATGATTCAAAGCCCGTCATATATGTATTTCACGCGTTATTGCGGTGTCGAAGTTGACACTCGCAGATGCCGGATGTTCGAAAAACTTCGAAACAGGTGAATTTCATTTATGTTACTGCTTGAAGCGGGGCAATCATTTGCGTGCACGCAACAGAGTTGTGTGCGTGAGAGAGAAACAGAGTGCAACAATTGCAGGGAGGTAAACTAGATTAAGCATCCAGATTGCTACTCTGCACACAGGGGAGGGGAATAGTATGGTAAATGAAGGTGAGAAAACTAAAACCATCAGCTCACGCGCACGCGCACACACACACACAAAAACACACACAGAGACACAGACACCAGTGAAAAAGCATCCTTCTTCTTCTTTACTTTGTAGGAGTGCTCAGAACGTTCAAAACTACACGGTTACAAATTTCACTTAACTGGGAAACCCAGCGCATCGTAACGTTTTCGGCATAGCCGAGAGTTGCAGGGCGTAAAGAAGCTTTTGATATAGAAGTGATTTCATTATTGGCACCTTATATACTTCGTACGAACCTTTAAAAAATGGCTGTTGGTGTACCACAGCCATTCCATTTTATGAGAACGTGGCTTTACGCGACACGTCCCGGCCATAAGTGGATTGCTGTTCAATCGCCTATATATCAGCCGACAAGAAGTATACCAGCATGCTCAACAGGCACACATATGTCTACACGGCAGCCATAATGGTGGACATATATCTCCTTGATGTTGCATTCGTAGTGTACACGCCATAACGACGACGACACGATGCGGATCTGTTACTTCTGAGAGGCTTCTAATAAATGCAGTGATCTCTCAGCAAGCGGGGAGACGTACGTTTTTCGTTCGATCATATATTTGCGAAACAATGCCGATCGTATCTCACCATGGTAAAAGCCAGAACAGCAGCAAAATAAAAAGGACGTGCTAGCTGCGTCAGCTGTCATATTAAGTGATGTTATCGGCATTAGATTAATTCGCATGTGTGTACTAATATCCTGCTGCGAGTATTAATTAGCTATCAGATTAATAATATTTCAGGCGTGAGGGTCACACTAACTTTTCGCCCCCAACTTCGTAAAGTAGCTACGCATCGATGCAGTCACGCTATTTTATGGGTTACGCTTTCCCATGCCATAAATTATCGAGAGGAAGCCTACTTTGCCGAAAATGATACTGCGGCCTGGGCAACCTACCAGCGTACGATCACGACCACGACAAGAACAAAGAACATGTCACGGTGGTGAATAGTCTGTGGGCGTTTTATTGGCAATTCCTCAATAATCTGCAAACGATCACTATGATCGTGTTTCGCGCATGCGAGAGGTGCTGGAATCAATACCCAGCACCTCCACCACTAGTGACGCTGCAGTTAACACGTTTGTTTTACTTCCTGAAGACGTTGCGAACCGATCCCAACCAATGCGCAAATCAGTCTCAATATGAGTTCCCACAAGCGATGAATGCGAAGAACTCCTAGGCGATGATCGTCATGTACAGATGATGTGTCCGATAAAGGCTCACAATGATGAGGCCTGAAACACTTCGTGGTTGCGTCCAATAAACGCCCACAATGATGAGACGTGAAATACTTCGTGCTTGCGTTAAACCGGTTGTAATGACGTGCTAGATGTATTGTGAGTTACGTTACCGCCCAGTCAAGGGACTCGAAGGAATGAAATGATTCAGGCAACACTCCGAGAAATAGCTGCCTCGTAGAGCTGTAGGATAAAACCAAGGAACCTCCTTGGATAAAACATTTCGCAAATCTTTGGTGTTCATGATGTTCTCTATATGAAATCCTGCTCAAGCACCGTAACTTCTCACGCGGTGAAGCTAAATTTCAAAGCCACAATGCATGGTTACAATCAAGCAGGTTGTACTGAATTTAGTATAACCCGCTTCGTTACCAATGCAAGTGTACATGATTGTTCGGCTGACCATAGCTATTAGTCAGTTTTTTTCTTCTTCAGCACAATCCTAGAGGTTCCTGTTACTGTCGATGTGCCGCGGAGCAAATAGACACAGTCTACCATCAGAGGCCAACGAGAAGGGGTCGCAAAGAGGAGGCTGAGGAGGAGAGAAGGGGGCGTGGAAAGGAGAGAGAGAGTGACCTCACGGCATGTTCATCGCCTTGATGAATGGCGGAAGCCTGTGGAAGCCACCGCAAACAAAACAAAAAAGGAAAACAAAAGCTAGCATGTCCACAACTCAAACACATACAGTGAGAGCTGCCGAGCTTCTGCCAGAGCCGCCGCTGCAATGCCACCGATGCTCGCGCCAGCTAGCGGCGGCCGGCCGCTTGAAAGGCGTGAGAAACGAGGTTCGCAGTGGCATCGGCATGCCTAAACAGGCCGGCCTCTGGCCTGGGACAGGCGATGCCCGAAGGAAGGAGGCAGACATAAGCAAAGCTATAAGCCCCACGATGCTGCAAAGGGAGGCTTTGCGCTCCCCGCGGAGAGAGACCATCTCTGGAGCCGAAAGAGCAGCTGGAGCACGCAGTACATGCGAAGGCGTAGTCGGCGAACATGCAGGGCCGCGTCTCCGTTGCGCAGACATCTACCTTAGCTGCCGACCTCGCGACCAGGGGCCATTAATACAGGGCCCTCCACAGTGGTTTATACATTCGGAGGCGTCGGGAGCTTGTCCCATGTTGCTGCTGTATATCCTCCTGGCACGTGATGCTGCTTGCCGGTACAGTGGTGGAGGTGCCGGTGGTTCGAATGTTTCAAGACAGTCTCGAAGTTTCGCCCACAGTGCTACGCAAACTCGATGCCTTGAAACATGTGGAGGACAGGCCGCTCTTAATTTTTAACAGAGGGCTGTCTCAGTCTGGCCTTTATGCCATCTTCATCCGTGTTGTAGTAGCAGTAGTGGTTAGCGTCACGCAAGACCAGAAGGAGAATGAGTAAATAAATAAATAAAACAAAAAGATTGTGAGGATAACTCTCACGCTTGAATCGCACAGCTTCGCTGTCCGACGCTTCGCACTATGTACAGCTGACAGCTTCAATAATTTATTTACTTTTGTGTGTGCGCGTGATTATGGTATAAGGGGTACGTGTTGCTGGTTGAGGTTGGTGTTAATGCTTCCCTTCAGCAGGTGTTAATTGCAGCTGCAGAGATGTATTCGTGCCCCCGTGAATCTCTACTTAACGAGCTGTCGGTTCTCGCAGTGCTAGTTAATCTCGTAAGGCGTATGCTGATGCAATGGCAGGGGCTGCCTGCCGCTGGTGACTAAGTGGCAATTGGTTCTGAGCTCAGCAGGAACGCAGCAGGAACGCAGCTGTTCAGCGTCGCGCGTGCTAGGAAAAGGCGAGGTGGCCACGCGGATGGCCTGATAGATGCGCTTTGAGGGCAAACAAACGAAAAATTTGCAAACTTTCTTCTTCGCGCCATGACTTAAAGCGTAAGGGAGGCAAAAGCTGAGAGAAGAGAGAGAGAGATAAGTAGAGAGGAAAGGCAGGGAGGTTAACCAAGCTTGGCTCGGTTGGATACCCTACACTTGGGGTGCGGGAAAGGGAGAATATAGAAAAAAAAAAGACTGAAGAGAATTACGGAGGATAAAGTAGATGTGGGTTCGCAGCATTGCTTTGATCCTTCTTCATATAGAATGGCCATGACGGAATCATTTCCTGTAGCATCTGCGCTGGGCTTTTAAATTATTCATTCGTTAAGGGAATATATTAGTGCAGAAAAGAAAAGGTGTTCGTTAAGCGAATATATTAGTGCAGAAAAGCAAATGCTCAAGTTGCATTTGAGAATTTCCATTGGACGAAAACGATGCGACTGACTGAAATCCATGGCGTCACACTGACTTGCAGGCATTGGCGATTTTCACATAAGTACTGCGCTAAGTTTTTCCCTTGAGATGAATGGAGATGAAGTCGTGGTGGTGGTTGTAGTGGCGGTAGTAGTAGTAGTAGTAGTAGTAGTAGTAGTAGTAGTAGTAGTAGTAGTAGTAGTAGTAGTAGTAGTACAAGCTTTTTTTTTGTTTCTAAACAGGTCACACAGAACTATGTACCTGCCAAAGTACTTGACTTGGTCGCAGTGACAATGTCTTGCGACTGCACACATCGCTAATCCAGACTATAGACTCAGTGCGATATTCTGTGGTTATGGTGTACGACTGTTGAACCAAAGGTTTCAGGATCGAATCCCGGCCACGGTGACCACCTCTCGATGCAGGCGACATGCTATAGTCCCTTGTAACTAGATTTAGGTGCACATTTAAAGAACCACAGGAGGCCAGCCCTCCTTTCAGTCATCTCTCATAATGATATCGCGGTTGTGGGACGTCAAACCCCAACAATCATTATCAATAATCCAAACAGATTGATCACTGGACATTAGCACCAACTAATTATCTGGCAGAACAAGCAGGAATTAGAAATGACCGGAAAAGTATAAGGCCCCGTGCCTGTACGTCGTCTCGGTCAGCTTTTGCACTGGATTTGCTTTTTTCGTCTCTGCGGATCGCTTAGAAGCGCTCACTGCACCTCCACCGGCAGCGGCAAGAAGCAGGGGATTCCGGTTGCACTGGAAAAAAAGGGAGGGTGGTGTTTATTGATGTGTGGGGAGGAGGCCCCGGATCAAGAACTGTGGGGGGTTCCGCAGTTGCGCGAGCAAAACGGCGTCCACTACAGCCCCCCCCCCCCCTTCTTTTCCTCTCCTTACTTCGAAACATCGCACGCTGCTCGCCGCTATCTCGCGGTGACGTAAAAGAGCAGCTAGCTCAGTGCGGCGGTGCCGCTCTGCTAAATGCCGCCTCGCGCTGCGCGACCGTCCCGGAAACGGTTGACCGGCCGGCCGGCCGCGTTTCTCGACACTATTTATACGCGTCCCGGACCACCACTAAGACGACGTCGTCTTAGTGGTTCAGCGTCAAAGCTCTCCCAGATCGATGGCCCTGCCGCGAAAGCGCGCTTGCACGTTCTTTACGTAAGGTCAGTATTAACGCGATAGCGTTAAAGAGCTCGTTTCGCAGATATTCCGGCGTCGGTGTCAGTGTAGTTGGTTGTGAGCGAAAACTCATTTTCTTTGCGTAACCGAAAAATTGACAAAATTGCACATAAAACATTCCTGGGTGCCAGTGGAGAGCGAACCCGGATCGTTTGCGTGGCAAGCGGATCATCTACCACACGGCCATGAGTCTGCTTGTGGAAACAGTGAAAAGAAGTTCATCCGCTTGGATATTCGGTGACAGTAGCTTTCATGCTTTGCAAACACACGCGTCTTGTATACATGCTTCACAATGCAACATGACATTTTCCAGCGCCCATTGCCAGCAGGTGCAAGAACATGTGATTATCATAATGGCTTTGTGGTTTAAAGTCGGTCAGTCATTGCAAACGGCACACACGCTACCGCGCCTATTCTCATAAGGTCACGTGGTGGGTGCATAGCAAGTTCGAAAAGGTTTAATACTCTAAGTGTTTGAAGTATGCACGAGGAACAGGATATCACTATCGCGGTCAACGCCTTAAGGCGAAGCTTTAGGGTCCCCTACTTTTTGTTTTGGGAACCTGTTTGCTGTTGCAGCGGCGAAGCGCGTGGTACCGTATGTGGCCCGTAAGGTTTTTCTATGTTCTATAGTGGGTAGCCTGCCACCTTCAAAACGAATTGTCAAATTTTGTAGTGGTCAACACGTCCGTATGTTTACAGATTTAAATTTTCGCGTATAATGCCTTGGTAGTGAAGAACGTTTCCATTGATGTGAAATATTTCAAAATTTCCCTACCCCACGTTATGCTTCTGGAGTTTATGGAGCAGTGTATTCTTGAACGTGGCGCCATGAGCTTTTCTATGTATGCCTGGCTTGACGCATCCAGGAGCGGAGCGGCCGCAGTACTGATGAGAAATTTCTTCAAGCAAAACTCGAAGCGGCCGCAATACTGATGAGAAATTTCTTCAAGCAAAACTCGACTGCAGCTTTCGAAAACTCATCCTTCACTATTAATTATGTATTTTACTGTCCTATGGCATAAAAACTAACTTTTGTAGTAAATACACGTGGTCTTAGCATGTCGTCTTGATTTTGGGAGCTTGCTTTGAGGACGAAGTATCTATCTATCTATCTATCTATCTATCTATCTATCTATCTATCTATCTATCTATCTATCTATCTATCTATCTATCTATCTATCTATCTATCTATCTATCTATCTATCTATCTCGGCACATCATTAGTGACGGTGATCGACCAATAAAGAATAATTACAAGACAAAATCTTTGATGAAGACTCTCTGATTTCGGGCTTTTGTCAAAATTCTTTAATGAGGGCTGTTTTCGGTATGTAGGAATATGGGGATGCAGGAATCTGGCTGTACAGGCGCGGCCACTTCCATGTAGAGCACGCGAACAGTCAGTTTTCGCTCTGCATCAAGAAACCTTGAGGCAGTGTCGGGCTCTCACATGGTCAACCTGACAACTCTACACCACGCGTGCTTCTGATACACCTTTTCAGAGCCCTAAACTGCCTCAAGGTTTCACCCTGCAGAGCAAAACTGGGCTGCTCGCGTGCTCTACGCAGACGTCAAAATGAAGATAGTTATTGCGCGAGAACAAAACGACGACACAGAGACAAGAAGGATACGAAAGACACCCTTCTTGTCTCTGTGTCGTCGTTTTGTTCTCGTGCTATAACTATCGTCATGCCATACCAACTAGCCCAAGCTGCCACACTTCTAAGTCAAAATGAAACCTTAACAGCGGCAAGCCTTCTCGATGGTACAGTGCACGCCGTCCACTTATCACTACGAACAGGCACGCATATGTGCGCAAAGCTGCTGAACAGGATGCGCGCGCATGTCAGTGGTGATAACTGTACAGCACGCACTACACTATAGCAAAGGCTTGCCGCTGTTAGCTTTCCAATGACGCTGATTGTACCGTTTTCGTGAGATTTCGGTCGTTGCAAAGAATAGACAGGTTTACTTACGCGTCCGCAGCAGCCGTACAGACGCTGCCTCCCATTGCAAATTTCTGGCAGGCCACGTTCGCACGGCTGCTGCGGGCGCGCAACTTAATCTGTCAATAACTGTCACGCTAGACGTCGTCCGCTGCGTTAACGGATAGCCTAGTCATTAGTTTTTTTGTTGTTGTTGTTACACTTAATTGGAGAAAAAAGGCAGAGAGGAAGGGGAGATCCAGCGATGTAACACGGTATGTTACTCTTTTGTGGGCTAATATAGGATTTCTACAGTCTTGATGTCACTGAATACGTGTACTTTGACTTCACTGTTCTATCTGCAGCACACCTTCACAACACCTCTACCAGGAGATCTCCGATACCAGGAGACCTCCGATAGACGTCCTATTCTTCCTAAATGTCTCGCTTCTCACAGACGATGGAAGGGCGTTACCCGCCTGCAGTCGAAACCTCCGCGCAGCCGGCAAGCGAGCACGGAACAGCTGGGGACTGCGGGAACGGATTTGTCGCGAAGTGCCAGCAGCAAAAGACACGAGAAGGAAATTAAAGAATAACGATGGAAAAATGTAGGGGGGGGGGGGGGGTAGAAGTCGCCGCTGAGACAATCCCACCCAATAAACTCTACCCTTTCCCACAACCCCATCTTTCTTCTCCTCCTCCTCTTCATCCTCCTCTTGCTTTCAAGTCACGTAGCAGCGTGCTCTTGTCGCAGCGCGCTGAGTGCTCCAGTTTTCGTTCGATCACGTACACGGCACGATATTTCTTGCACCAGCCCCCCTTCCAAGCTTCCTTCCTCTTTCGCTTATTTTTCTTCGGTCCCAAATTGCCGCTGCTCGGGATTCTCTTGCGTGTCTTTCTTTTGCTTCCTCGGTGATAAAAAAGCGTTTTGAAACGAATCCGAAATGTTCTCAATAAGGCGGCGAGCAATGCATTGCGGAGTGTGGAAGAGACTAAAGGAATCGGCTTCATCCCTTTCTTATTCCTCCTCTCCGTACGAACCGAAGTCCAGCAACAGACACAACGGAGAAGAGGAGGAGATGAGGGTAGCGGTACCCATCATCTAAAGCAGCAGCTATAGCAAGGTCTCTCCTTACCCGTGCCTCGAGCGTGTGTGTGCGTTATGTCTATAGCTTTCTTTGCGTTGCGTCACCAATACGCCGTTATAACGTCCAACGTGTGCAGGTGTGACTGTGGTTCTGGAGTAGAGGGAGAGGAAGAGGGGGGTCATCTCGCAAACCACGTCGTAACGTCCCACGAATCGCGACGCCCCGGAACTGCAGCCAGCTATAAGGACGCCGAGTGTCGCGCCGGTACGCCGCCGTATTTCACGGCATTTATTGGAGCGTCGAGCACGACCACTACGTATGTGCGTCTGTATAGACGGTACCCTCCTGTTTGTGTGTGTGAGCGCGCGCGTTCCAGACTTCCGCCTCGACTCCCGAGCCCCCGCTGCTGCTTGCCGGAGCCGATAAAGCGACGCTTGTTACGAAGCCACCGCCGCCGCCTCGTCGGGCAAGAAGTCAATAAAGCGGCGGCTGGAGCCACGAAGAACGGTGCGACGCTCCCATTCCCGATCGGCGGAACCTGATAAGACGGAGAGAACGGCCGGGTGGCGCGGCCAGCGGTCCTCTTCGCGGCGGCACCGTTGTCTTTCACGTACGCTTTGCATGCATTGTAGCGGCAGGAGTGGGTGGAAAGGAGGGAAGAAGCGAAGTGCCAGGGTGCCCCGTTCTATGCGAGCTCCTCGATAGACAACCAGACGCGCAGAACACTTTGCCAGAACAGCGGCGGTGGATTATTTTTTTCGTGGCGCACCTTTACACCGTCGTATATAGAAGGCTGGATGGGAGGACACACAGATAGATACCTGCAGAGGCGTCGTATTTGGGTTAAGACCTGATCAGTATGCCGACAGAGGTTACTTTTGTGAGATTGGAAATCAGCGCCAACGGTATAGGATTCACGAAGGGTGGTGGTATATTGGGCACGCTTTTGTTTATATACTCGATACTCCACGATTTGCCGAATGGGCAACGCTGTCCGTGTGTTTCCTTTCAAACAAGGCCATATGAACACTACGTCAGAACAGTGCAAAATATGGGGCAGTGAACACGCAGGTCAAAGCGCAGTAATAATCATGCCATAAAATTCATGGACCAGGACGCCTGCATGCCAAAGAACCCTCGTGATTTCAATATAACCGGCTGTACAGCAGTTACATACGGATGACATCTGTAGGTTTTATGATGATTATGATAATGATGATAATGAAAAACAATTCTGTCAGTTATCTACAAGGAAGGTGGGGAGTAGTCTTTAAGGGGCCGCCCCGTACAAAGCCCATTAGCGTACGTCGGCCGCAGCCCGGGCACGCTCAACCAAGGCCCGTTAGGCCGTCAGATCAGAGCAGCCGAGCGGGGCTGCCTCCCAGTCCTCCCGGGAAGGGTCGGGTATAGGGATGAGTTTTGGGGGGTTTTAGGCATGCCCACACCATGTGGAAAATATCACAATAATTTTCCTCACAGTGGGAGCACTTCCACGTGAAAGCGGGGTTGAAGTGTTTCAGGATTTCCGGGCACAATAAAGTTTTGGTGTGAAGGCGAAGGATCGCTCCTTCCTCCGCCTTTGTAAGGCCCTTACAGGGTTTGGGGTGGATTTGATGTCCAAACTGATAAAAATTGGGTGACCCCCTTAAATGTATAGGTTGCATTAAGTTCGAGGTCCGAATTGTATACGGAGACCAGGATGGTGCCCGGAGAGTGAGCATCGGCATCGGCTAACTCATTACCATCGATGTAGGTTTGAAACTTGCGTATAGTACCCGGCAGGCGAAACCCAAGTTGAGTCTGTGGTCACCTCGGTAGCTCTTTTCTTCAGGTGTATATACACAGCCACAATTTGCTCGCCTGCTGTACTTACAGTAAATACTCCGTATACGGAGACTGAGAAAGGAGTCTTCATGAGCGCGTTTACGAACATAACTTCCCTTTTACAACGATATATGAGTGCTGCTGAAGGTCCAGCGAGAGTAAATGAGGGCTGATCGCCTGGTGGAGGACGACACGCCGAGTTGATGTGTGGTTGCATCACGACTACGTTCCCCTCGCGGGGCTAGGACAGTCGTCCACCAGATAACCCAATAAAATCATTTCTCTCTCTCTCTCTCTCTCTCTCTCTCTCTTCAGGCACCCTGCAGACATTGTTCGGAGAGAAGTTGAACCTTATCTAAGCTCAAGAAGTTAATGGTGTACAAATAATCCGGGTTTCCGTATGCCAATATGTCTGATAATATAAAAGTAAACGGCCGAAACAGGTGCAAACTGCGCATGCATTCGCGAATAGGTGTCGTTCCAGTATCTAGTCAAAAGACTTCTCATGTTCACAATTATAACAGCTGTTTCAATTACATTACGTCACGCGAGCGCTTTATTTCAGCACTCGTGACGTTTGCCATGATCGACGAAATTATAATAGTATAAGAGGCGTGTTTCTGTGTGGAAGATAGGTAGAGCTCTCACTCACCCACGTCACCAATCCTTTCGTCACATTTCCATGCAGTCGGCGTTCATTGGAGGTTGATCAGACGCGTGGAATCGGAGGATTCCTTGTTTATTGGTTCTGTTTCCTGATTGGCTGAAGTGACTCGACCTCCTTCCCTGCACGACACAGAGTTTGCGTTAAGAAGCGTGCGCGCAAAGAGGCGCTATCGCTTTTTGGGTTGCCCCCAAAGAGACAGAAGTTGCGAAAGTAGTACGCAAGCTGACAATGTTCATATGAAACGCACAAAAACACAGAAAAACAACCATCATCGTTAAGAAAAGGAGAACTATTAAGCAAACGTCTATAAATTATAGCCTCGCGATCGGTCGTGCTGATATACTCGCGTCTGTTTTCTTGCATGACGTCAGCTGAACGCGACCTGTGTTTGTGAGCATCGCGCATGAATTCCTTCCACTCAGAACAACCAACCCGCCTGCATTTCGTTCGCTATCGCTATGTGTCAAAGGTACTAATACGTTTCACGTGGCTGCTAAGAAAAACAGAAAGAAAAAAGGGTGGAGGGGAGCTGTAGTAGAAGACTGGTGTTAACGTTCTTAATCCAGCAAGTGTATTGAGAACCCATGAATGCGAAAAGAAAAAAAAAAACCTTTTCTTCGATGTGGCATCCGCATTGGCCGCTTGAGAAGCGCGTTGCCACCGGAAAGTGTCTTAATCTTCTTTACCTCATCGATTTTGAAATCGAATTGCTTTTCCTTTCGATACAATGCTTGCGCGTTCATTGTCACCCTCCCGCTTACGCGTAGTGCTAACAGCGGCTTTCCTGACTATAATACCGTCTGTATATACAATGCAGCTGCGGTGTATACGTAATCTGGGTCTCTGTTACTAACGCTTATTTGGCTGTGATGCAATAGGGAATAGGGAGTGAAAGAAGAAGCGACTCGAGTGCAGATAATCTTCGCTCCAGCGAGCAATCCCCAAGGCAACGGTAATAAAAACGCCCCGCGTTTCAAAACATCCAAGACGGTATTGCGCGTCGGCCTATACGCAACACTTCGCCCTAAAGTCACACGCGCATATAGAGAAGAAAAAAAAACGCCCTGAATGCAAAAATTAAAAACGTTTTTCTATCCTTTGTTATTTTTTTTAAATTAGCATAACTATCTTTATACAGTTATGCCGGCGGAAAGAAGTATACCTTTTTGTTCTGCCGCTAAGAGTCCATGGCTTTCGTGATCGCTCCAATACTTCCACGTCTCCTCTTCTGGGGTGCACGTTTTGAAATTCAGTTCACTCGCGCAGGCTTCATCTTGGGAGTGTCTTTCACTTTGTGCGCGCCTTGGACGTCTTTCTTCCTTGAGCCAAATTCACGCGATATCAAAAGGCTTTTGATAACGCGGTAGCGTTTTGATATCGCGTGAATTCGGCTCAAGCAAGAAAGGCGTCCAAGGCACACACAAAGTGAAAGACACTCCCAAGATGAAGCCTTCGCGAGTGAAAGCGTAAGAAAGCACGCCGTTAATGTCCGGCTATAGCCAAACCTTAATGGCTAACTTTCCTAAGCTTTCCCATATGTCACTGGTCACGTGCGAACGTTGATTCTAATTAAGCTTTGGGAGATTTTACTTTATTTCTTCTTCTTATAGTAAATGCTGTGTTTAAGTAATATGACATCCAAACATTGAATGTTAATTTATATGGCTCTGGCTTCGGTACCAAGTGGATTGCGTCCACAAGCTGGTGGGTTTTGTTGTACCCTATTCAGTGGCAGATAACGAACGGAATTAAGCGGGTAGAGTACAAAAACTCAAGATCTTAGGCATTCCTGCAGGGCTGGAAACTCCTGCGTTGGGGACCACTGGCCTCTGGGCCCCCGCATTCTTTTGGGCTATCCACACTTCCTTCAGTTGATCAGCTGGAGCCAAGGAGAATACAACAGAACGCAAGCGACGCAAGTCGCTTTCGGTCTCCGTCATTAAAACTTTCTAATAAGGAGTTCCACTGTCGAGACTTCCAAGCAGCTTTCGTACGTATGCGATAGCGTTCCTTTGTATTCTCCGTGGATGCCACTGGGAGCTGAAAGGAACGTAAGAGCGTTCGTACGCAAGCATAAAGGTTGGAGGACCCGACACAGAAACTATAATTCATTATGCGTGTTGAAACACCATCGCAGCCGCACGCAGGCAGTAAATAAGGAGGACTATCAATTTCGCATCTGTAGACTAATACACGCTGCGCACACGCAATTCATCTGCGCTTACGACTAGACCGAGTGAGTGCATAGATATTGTTGTTGTTGTTGTTGTTGTTGTTGTTGTTGTTGTTGTTGTTCTCCTATTGTTAGTGGCGCATACCAACTGTGGGGGATTGGCCAAGAATCGAGTGGTTTCAAAATTTACTGTTCAGATTTGGAATGATGGAGGTTTAACAGAAAGATTACCGATAGCCTAGGAAAGTGTGGTGCTTAATGTAATGCATACAAATATTTACATAAACGAATTTATTCTTAGAATACAGCAATAATCTCTTTATACGTATATAATTATGTGGACCTGTTAGGATAATGAAACTGGTTAATTAGTCAACCTATTAGTTTCATCAATATAGTGCCGGACGGCCGCGCATAATGTCGCATTAGAGAAACCAGAAATGGAAGCTCCAAAAGACAAGATGACAGGCAGAGATAAGTCCATACCAATACCACGTAAAGGTATTCACATGGAAGGCGCCGCGCGCGCCGCACGCGAGGTCATCAAATGGGGACGTCTTCTTCACTTCTACGGGAAAAGTGAAAGATCGGCACCGATTTGTCTCCGCCACGCCCTCAAACGAGCGCCCGGCGCGATCTCCCGCGGGTCGCTCGCTTTCGACGCGCTTCGCGCCGAAATGAAGACACCGCGCGGCGAGAAGGAGAACTAGGTGCGGGTTAAACACCTGTCACGTCGGACCGCCCGTCCGGGAATGACGCCGCCACTCAGATACGTCAGCAGCGCTCTCGGCTGCCTTCAGTTTCTTTAGGTACCGTAACATCACGCATAATACAGTATGTACAGTGCACATGGATCGAAACACGGCAAATTTAGTGCTGAGTAACAGGCCTACCCCTGTTTCCACTGTCTTCGCTTCTGATCATATTGGCGTACGTTTGGATCGAATGCGTAAATAATAATCATCATCATCATCAGCCTGACTACGTTCACTGCAGGACAAAGGCCTCTCCCATGTTCCGCCCTCATGCGTAAATGATAGCCATTATCTTTAGAGACCAGATTTGTCGCGAAATAACACGGTTATCTCGAGAAATTGTGTGCAATATTTTTATAACAGAAAGCGATGTGACGTTTGAATCCGTGAATAGTTCTGTACAACGTTTTGTTTGCTCCCTATTACCGATCGTCAAAGCCAGAAGCGTAGTCAGCAAGTCGTTCTAGGGGCAAAAAGGAGGGGGAGGGGGGATCTTACGTGTGTTTGAGCTTGTGCGTGTATATATATATACACATGCAACGATTGAAAAATTTGGAAGGACACAAAAATATTCACCTCCCCTCTCTTCTCTCGGCCACGGCAGTAGTTATAGCAGAACAACTATTGGGTGATTGTTTGACTCCCTGATGTCGCTAGAGCGGCTGCCGCTGCTATATAGTGTGCATCAGGGCACCCTATATGTCACTGCTTGTCTACCGCTTATCGCACATGAAGAGAAATAAAAGATAGGGTTGCGGAATCTTGTTTGCCAGTTTATTTTTTAAGCGAAATGAGTCTAAATTCTCCTATGCATGCCCTCACTATTAGTAATCAAAAGGAAAAACAGGGGACAAAGAGTATCATATGTGCGATTGTTCTCCTGAAAGTCTTCGATCAAGTTCGACTTTACTTACATACTGAATTAATTACGTATCAATATTACAATACGACAGGCAGGAGTGTCGTACCATAAGCGTGTGCGTTATAAGGGTTAAGATGGCGTGGGCGCCCGATTTCCGACTGATTTCGACAACCTCGTTTCCTCTCACGCGCTCTTGAGATATGTACAGTGACGCTATTGCATTTCGTCCTCTTGCAAATGCCGCCGCCATGGACCGGAATAGATCCCTGTGGCTTATCAGTTTATCTTTCGAAAGTTTGGTGGATTTTTTTTTCGAACTCTCACGTGGGCCAAATCAAAGTTTGTTATTCCTTGTGCTACGTGATGATAGTGATAAGTCTTCATATTACAGAAGTGGCACGGAGGCCTGAATATAATGGGAGTGGTGTAATTAGGAGACTGAAAGAAGGAAGAAACAAAAAAGAGAGAAACAACGAAGAATGACGCAGGTTAGCAGCGATGGAACGCCCCAAGTGTTTCCGCGTTGTTTTCAAAAACGGCAAGCCTCGGCCAATAATTAGGCCCTCGTGGATATGGGCCATTCCTGCAAGGCATGCAAAGCCACACTTATAGCGCATCTGTAAGGACGGTTCACATGCAAATTTCTATGCAGACGTGAGAGGGGCCAGTTTGATCGTCTTAATCTGATTCGACACTGCTTTAATAGATAGATAGATAGATAGATAGATAGATAGATAGATAAGATAGATAGATAAAGATAGATAGAGATAGATAGATAGATAGATAGATAGATAGATAGATAGATAGATAGATAGTAGATAGACCCTAGTACTAGATAGATAGATAGATAGATAGATAGATAGAATAGATAGATAGAGATAGATAGATAGATATATAGATAGATCATAGATAGATGAAGATAGATAGATAGATAGATAGATAGATAGATAGATTAGATAGATAGATAAGATAGATAGATAGATAGTAGATAGATAGATAGATAGATAGATAGATAGATAGATAGATAGATAGATAGATAGATGAGGCAGTACACGTGACAGATGATAGGGAATATTGCCTCCAGGACCCCCTCCTGGAATGCACAAAAAAAAACAACAAATAACTAACTTGAACGGTTTCGGCGAGCCCTGCCTAACGCTTTTCCTGTAGTGTCATATTGGTAGCTGCCATTATACGGCCTGAGTTTTATGGTATTCCCCCCGTTCTGGCTGCTGACTTTCCAACACATCGCGGCCACGCCTTCGCTCCTCGCGGGAATTACCCTCCGAAAGGGACCGTTCCTGTTATTTTCATGACTGTCGCTCCTCCTTTTCCTTCACCATTTGGTTTAGCCAACAGACGTATTGTCGCTTCTTTCTTTTTTCTTCTGTCTTTCTTTCTTCTTTTTTCTTTCTTCTTTCTTTGTCCCTTTTTCTTTCTTTCTTTCTCTTTCTTTTTTCTTTTCTTTCTTCTTTCTATTACCGTTGTCACCGGCCAGCTCATCCTTTTGACGCTTTCCCTCTTTACGTATTCCCGCGAAACCGGCAGGGCGTGAACGAGGTGGCAAATAAACGAGATAAGGGAGTAGCAGTGTGCGTGTTTGTGTGTTCGCGCGCGCCTCTCTGGGGCTTCACCGTAACGTATATGCTTACGCACGCACGCCGACGAAAGTAACAACCACAGGAGAATGCATGAGCTTCGCGTGGAGCAGCAGCTATACGCATGGTGAGCCCGGCGGCGGCGGCGGCGCGACGAGCCGCACCTAGCTCTCGTATTACCCACGCTCGTCTATCGTTCGTATAGACGCAGACCAGTCGCACGTATATATACGCGATTTCATTCGTTTTCGCAGTTCAGTGACGGCGCTCCCGTCGCACCTGCGTTCGTCGACAGCTCGTTGTTCGTGCGAGTAGTGATGGATCGCAGCCGTTAGGCGGAATAACGCGAGGGGATGAGCGTGGCGATGCGAAAGAAGTGTGTTTAAAACGTAAAGACACTCTTTTCGTTTGCGTATTTGTGTTTCCTAGTTTCTTCTCTTCCGCATAAATGTGTGTTGAGTGCGCGTGTGTGTCTGTCTATGCGTGCGTGCGTTTGTTGATGGGTCTGTGTTCGTGTGTTTGTATGTGTATTGCTTGGTTGCTTCTTTTTTGTGGTGGGTGTGGTATCTCCATCTCGAAAGTGTAAGATGTATACTGCAATGTGGAAACATGGTTCCCGAGGCAGGCACCGTTCCCGCGCTCTGTACATGACAAAGAGCCGTTCGCAGGTTCGCTCGCTGCGAATAAAGCCCGAGCAAGTTATGAGAGTCGGCGAAATAATTGCGAAACGTCTTGATGGGTTAACGTCTATTCGTGCCTCGTCTAACAGAGCTGCATTACACAAGTAGTGGGACGGGGAGTCAACGGCCTATGAATGGTGCAGTGCAACAGAGCGGATGTATACAGTCCCGCACTTTCCACCTCTCTTGCTGTAAGAAATGATGCACCGCGAAGCGAGTTGCAGAGAAGACTCGACACGGAAGGCTAAGCCTGGCATAAAATAAATATACCACTTCGGGACGTGTTATTTATTTATTTATTTATTTATTTATTTATTTATTTATTTATTTATTTATTTTATTAAGACAAAAGTCTTAACACTCTCCTTGCACGATGACGTCGAGCAAAACATCGCAGACCAATGAAGCGGTACGAAAACCCTCGTGACCACCTACGAGCCATAGCAGCACGCGCAGAGGAAACGCCATGTGTGACGTTCTCATACAGGCTTAATACCATCACGACGTGATAAATCGCTGAAATTTGCGACATCGTCGAGAGAAATCATCGCTTGATCACAGTGTGGACCCATGCAGGAGACAGGAGGTATTCATTGTTCTGCTATAAGTCTGGTTCCGAGATTACCAGGTGTGCAGCATGCTTCCGCCAACCACGGGCCTCATACGGAATACGAAACACTATTCCGTCGTCACGCCGATGGCACTTGCCACGTGAGGGGCCCAGACGTAATCGTTAATAAGAAAGCTTCAGTGCGAATGTTATTGCAGGTCCAGCTGATTTGGTTGGTCCTTCGGGACTTGAAACTTTTGTAGTCTACTGCAAATCTCACACCCGTAGAACTTGCGAAGAAACGAACACTCGACCACCCTTCGAAGCCACATTTATAGGCGTGCGAATTCGTACGTGACAGAAGTAAGCAGATGCGAGTTACTTTTCGAGCGCACACGTGGCACGAAGCAGTTTCTTATCGGAGAAGGATTATCGTATATCCCATGTAATCTCAAGCCGCGCACACGTGCAAAGCTTCATCGGCATGCTGATCGAACGCCCGAGACAAGATGCAGCCGATACTACGAAACGAGCTGCATGGATGGCCGAGGAAATTTCTCGCAAAGTGCGTGAGGTGCGGCACCTTAAACTCTCTATAGGCAAAGGCACGCACGAGGTTGAATCTGCGTCCTTTTAGGTGTAACCTTGTTCTCGCTGCATTGCAAATTCTGCTTATCGAACATTTCAAATGATGTTTTGCAAGTTGCCCTTTATACAATTAAAGCAAAAAAAAATCCTAGTGTTCCTTTAGCATTTGTGTGAGTCGGCTTGAAGGCAAATTGATTGATTGATTTGTGGGGTTTAACGTCCCAAAACCACCATATGATTATGAGAGACGCCGTAGTGGAGGGCTCCGGAAATTTTGACCACCTGGTGTTCTTTAACGTGCACCCAAATCTGAGCACACGGGCCTCGACGTTTCCGCCTCCATCGGAAATGCAGCCGCCGCAGCCGGGATTTGAACCCGCGACCTGCGGGTCAGCAGCCGAGTACCTTAGCCACTAGACCACCGCGGCGGGGCACTTGAAGGCAAAGGCCATTTTTTTTTTCACCATAGTCCTTAGTTAAGTGTATTGACCCCCCAACCCCTCCGTTCTTGAAATGCAGGATTTCGCGCTCCTTTCATGATCGGCCCACTCGTGGCCAAGCGAAGACGTCACGCGATGATAGAATTATGTTGTGACGTCATCACGACGTGTTGCAAATTTTTTGCCGGTTTGCGACTTCACACCGTGATGATTCCCAGACGCACTCGTGTAGACGTCCTTACCTGTGGTCAATTACTGTGTTTGATGAGGGCATCCAATTAGGCTTTCGCCTTAAAGGCCCTGAGGCTGTTTTCAAGCTTGGTTCATCTCGTACCGCCATCGACTGCGGCAGAAACGTGCAAAACAGGTACAAAACAACAACGAGTAAACAGGTGGCAGTATGTAACGGCGTTTCACTCATGAACTGAGTTTGTATATCGCAGGACGTCACTGGCAAAAATTGCAGGCGTAATCGCACATATGAGTTGTAGTGGATCCAACATATATGCAAATGTCCTATGTAGTGTGAAAATGAGGGCCATTCATAAACGGCATCGCTTTTCTGCAAAGTCTTGCAATGGTATTTTCTGTGGGTGCAACACAAACTGATTGTTACATTCGCAGTTGTAGATATACGATCAGGATGAGAAAGCAATAGATCAATAGCAATGCCAGAGAGATTAGTCAGGTTGAACACGGTGCGCTACACTACACTGAAGCGAAGTGGAGTCGCACATGAAAAAAGGGAGGAGGAAAGAGAGAACAATTGATGTGAGTGTCCACGTAACAGCGTACGTCTATGCACGATCACAGGCTCTCGCGAATCTCAATAGTCGAAAAAAGGACAGCAATGATCATATTGTTGACATGGAAGGTAACCGCTCGACACCACGGTCACAGTATTCGTTCTCTTTAGGGGCGAAGCTCCCATTAGTCTAACCTTGTCATGCGTCATGCGTAACCGAGAGAAAAATATACGAGAAAGAAAAGAATGAAGTATCTTCCGAGCAGTTTAATAGACGGCACTGTCTCATAGAAGTACATACAAACTGCAGTTGAGTGAGGATATTTTAGATGGCGCTGTACCGCTACTCTCCGATTGGCTGCTGCACGGGCTGTCCCTGGGTACGGGAGAACGAGTGCCTCTTCAGTTTCCTGGATAGTCGCCGTACGGGGCGATACGTTGGTGGGGCATGGACGAAGCAGAGCGGTGGGCGCGTTGAAACGCTTTCACTCGGCTTCCTTGGCTCGCGTCTCGTCGGTGTTACCCGCACGCCGTCTGCATTGTCGAAAACTCATTGATTGATTAAGTAATTGATTGATTGATTGATTGTTTGATTAATTGATTGGTTCATTGATATTGGGGTTCAACGTCCCAAAGCAAGCATATGATTATGAGAGACGCCATAGTGGAGGGGTCTGGAAATTTCGACCACCTGGGGGTCCTTAATGTGCACCCAAATCTGAGCACACGAGCCTACAGCATTTTCGCTTTCACCGAAAATGCAGCCGCCGCAGCCGGGATTTGATCGCGCGACCTGATGGTCAGCAGCCGATGACCTTTGCCACTACACCACCACGGTGGGGGAATTCACGAACGTGATCGGACGCATGGACTCATGCATGGACGGACGGACACGAGGACTGATGGACGGTGTCACTGCATATCTACGGTGTCACAGCATATCCACGGATTGAATGATGATGAGTGGGGCGAAGCGTCCATCCGTTCGTCCGCACTTCTGTCCATGCAGCTGTCCATGCATCTACTTCACCCCACTCGTCATCCTCGCGGATATGCTGTGATTCTTGTTTTGTTGCTGCTGCTGTTCTGTTATTCTTGAGTTAGCGGTTAGTCGTCGAGTCGCTGTGGCGCTTTCACTCTAAACGTTTCTGCTGTCGCACGCGTTAACTTAGCGTCTTACGTCGAGAAAAGAAAGGAAGTACGTGAGGACGTGTTCTGTGATCTCGTGGCAGCCATAAGCGCTGCAGGAGGCAAAAAACTCATACTACATTACAGTACCCCGCAATGAATGGATGGATGAATGGAGTAACATGTAATAATGTCCTGCAAGAAGCACGCGAACGCGCTCGAGCTATATGGCTCCCCCGTTGGCACTTAGAGGCCCAGCAGAGCATCCGCATCGTGGGCTTGCTGGACGGCCCATTTCAGGTCGGCTAGGTTGGAGTTACGCAAGGCAGCCGCCGACCTCGTTGAAGTAGCACCGGGGTTAAAATCATTTTACATTGCAGTGCACTCTCAGAGCATAAGCGTAGCAGGGGTGAATGTGCATTGGTTGCATATATCATTATCATGGAGTTCCTGGTATATGGCCTGGAGGACGTGTGGATTCGGATGTGACTCCGTTTGCAATAGCCTTAAAGTGAGAGCTTGAGGCCCACTTAGCTAAGGGCTGGGCGGCGGGAAGACCCGACGGGAGAGGTAGAAGTGCTTGGTTATTTTATATAAGTGGATGGTTTTCCATGGCCTCGGATCGGCCAATATCTGCGCGGACAATCAATTAGCGCGCAGCACTGTGAGCGGATTCAGTGAGGTTGACAGGGCAGCCTAAGATCTGTCCGACGTGAACAGGGAACCAAATAAGCGTGTGATGACAAGAGTTCTTTAGGGGTGTTTTGGAGAATGCGTATAGGAGGAGTGGCGAAATTCTGCCATTAGCGAAGGCCGGATTGCAGATGTATAGAGTCACTAATTAAAAATACTTCCACATTGTCGTCAACTATAGCCAGCGCAATAGCAACCTGCTCGGCCACGAGCGGGTCCTTTGTGTAGAGCGAGGTACAATACCCCGCGATTGCGCAGCGCTAATTACAAACCGAGTAGCGAGCCAGAGCACGCGCGCGTGCGCGCGCGTTTATCATAAACACCGAGATATATGCCTCGCACGACCGGTCCCGAAACAACCACCGGCACTATATAGATATACGAACCGACGCCACTCCTCCGTCACTCGTAATTTGTTGCGAATGGGTTAAGGGTATCTATCTATAAGGTGCGGCTCCGGCTACCACAATCGTGTGGGCCGGCAGCGATCACAGGAGCTCGCGTTTACACCGCTCCCATTCCGGGCATAGCATGCACGTATATGCGCGAAAGCTTCGAACATTGGCAGCAGGGGCAGCAGCATCAATGGCTGCGCTCTCGGCACACGCGATTATTCTGAGCACGACGGTAAATTTATGGCAAGAGTCGGGCGCTTCAACGACGATGCTGGTTGTGAAGGAGTAGCGTTCGGACGCGGAAAATAAAGAAGAAGCAGAAGAAGAAGAAGAGTCGCGGAAGAAATGGACGCTCGGGAGTCGTAAAAAAACAAGGATGCTAAAGGGATATATACCTACACATACCAGCGCCCCGTATATATACGTATATATATACACCGACGATCCTTTACGGCTTGAAAGGGCCTTTATCATCGGCCTAGCGGCGGATACCTGGTGATCGGTACCGGGAAGAAAGGAGGATGAGTGAGAGGGAGAGAGGAAGAGGGAAGGTGGTAAGGAAGGCTTTCCGTGAGGAGGAAGAGGATGCGATGATAAAGAGCACCTCGAGTGCGACGGCATGGCACGCAGGGGGAGCACAACGGGCCTTGCATGCTTGCGCTTAGTTGAATGTGCTCGTGCGCGTCGTACGAATGTGTGCGTATAGACGCGCCAGAAGAGGAGGAATAAGAGCGTTGAGAAGGAAGCGCGCGATGAGAAAAAAAAAAGAGTCCTGGAGTGGGTGTCAGTTTGCAAGACGAAGAAGAAGAAGGAGGAACCTTTCTCGGCATATCGATCTCGGGCAGCACGCCGAATAAAATGCGCCTGCCGTGGCGCCGAGGAGCATAACCTCATAAGGGGGCCACCACGTATCCAACTAGAACATTTCTGTCTTTCTTTCTTTCCTTTTATCTTTCTTTCTTTCTTTCCTTCTTTCTTTCTTTCTCTGGGAATAGGAATATCGAGGACGATTTCGCGTGTCTCCTTGCATTCCCTCGGGCCTCCGTTTCATTCCATCTCTTCTTTTGTTTTTATTTAGTTTGTAAAATTTTATTAACAGCTTCTTTTTGTTTGTTTGTTCCCCTCAAGACGCACCATTCCACATTTTTACTTCCTCGCATGTTTAAAAGGTTTGATTGATTGATTTGTGGGGTTTAACGTCCCAAAACCTCCATATGATTATGAGAGACGCCGTAGTGGATGGCTCCGGAAATTTCGACCACCTGGGGTTCTTAAACGTGCACCCAAATCTGAGCACACGGGCCTACATTTCCGCCTCCATCAGAAATGCAGCCGCCACAGCCGGGATTGGATCCCGCGACCTGCGGGTCAGCAGCCGAGTACCTTATCCACTAGACCACTGCCGCGGGGCCATTTTTAAAAGGTGTTTCATGTTGATCTTCATTAGTGATGTAGCGTTGCACCTTCTTCGGTTCAGGATTTAAGTAACCAAGAAAGAAAGAAAAAAGAAAGAAAGAAAGAAAAAAGAAAGAAAGAAAGAAAGAAAGAAAGAAAGAAAGGAAGAAAGAAAGAAAGAGAGAAAGAAAGAAAGAAGAGAAAGACGTGTTCCTGAGATTGCTACCTTGTCCATCTGTGTGTACCAATTGCGTTTCGTGTCCAGAGAAAGATTCGTACACTAGCGCACCCAGGAATTTAATCTGTATGCAATGGGCTATTGCTGAAAGTCATATATACCCTCTCAGCTGGGTGCATATCACCCAGCTGAGAGGTCACGTATAAGTTGACACTTATACTGAAGTCACGCATGAGTTGACACTGCCACAGCGGTTCTGGCGACGTCTGCTTTATTCCATTGATTTATTGACTGATTGATATGTGGGGTTTAACGTCTCAAAACCACCATGTGATTATGAGAGACGCCGAAGTGGAGGGCTCCGGAAATTTCGACCACCTGGGGTTCTTTAACGTGCACCCAAATCTGAGCACACGGGCTACAGCATTTTTCACCTCCATCGCCGCAGCAGCCAGCATTCGATCCTGCGACCTACGGGTTAGCAGCCGAGTACCATAGCCACTTGACTACCGCGGTATGGTTTGTTCGAATGTTATTGCGCGAGAATCCTTCACCTATACTAGTCCAAATTGTTCCAGTGACTGCTGCATAAATTAGAGTCAGAGAAATGAAGTAAGTACACTTGCTTTGGCTAAAATTAGACACTTGATAATGTGGAACGGGAGACGTGCTTCTATTGTTGATGAATCAAGTGTGCCTAGAATTGTATATGCTTTTTCGAGGGTTAATTTATTCCGATAAAGTGTAATGTGCTGTACGTGAATTGCAAATAAAAAATAAAAATTGAACAAGTTTTTGTACATGTGTACCAGAACCACGATATTATCACGAGGCATGCGATATAGTGGAGAAACCTGTATTTTTTTTCCTGTACCAGACGCACCTAAATTTATGTAAATGAGTGCTTCTCCGAAAACCATGCGTATAAAGCCGCTCGACCTGTCGGCTTTTGATGAGATAGAATTAAAGATCTTTTTTCGCCGAAATTCCGGTGTCGGTGTTGTTTTTTTTTCTCTAATTCACACGATGTATAAGAAAGGGGATGAGTCGGCGCAATTGCCTCTAAACTGCGCAGTTTATCACGCGCGACCGTAATCAGCTGCACTTTAGGTAAACTTGTGTGTCGTGTGTCTTCTCTGGCGAAAAACAAAATAAAAGAATTTTTTTACATTTGTCCTATAATAGCAACGTCTCCGTCAAGGACAACACAACACGCAAACACCATAATTATTGAACACAAAACATTCGTATCATATAAATACATTCAACAACAGAGTCAGTTGCACAGTGTGTACTTCCTCAAGGACGCTGGAAATCAGGACTATTACAGAGTGCCACAAAGTGTCGCAGAACGTCACGGTCGATACACTTATTATAATTTCTCGAGAACACAACCAGTGGAGCACATGCGACACCATCTTTAACGATTCCCTGCCGTTAACAACGTGAGATGGCAATCGTCGTAATGGTACAGTATATAGGCCGCAGCGACGGTTACAAAACCCGTTCCGTTTTTGGACACGCACGCAATCTATTTTACCTCAGGGGGTGCAAAAAAAAAAAAGTAACGCTGGATTCAAACGGCCCAGCAAGCACGTCTCTTCCGTGTCGGCGAAGTTCTTTGTCGTGTATAAACGTTCGGCTGAACTCGTCAGGATGATTCTGAGCTGGTTGGAACGCCCGCGGTAAATCGCGGCCGATCTCATACATTTACAAGCTTCTGCTGAAGTGTACGCCTCTATCAGTCAGAGTAAACAGTATATGATTAAAATAAGACCGTCATTAGCTATAGTGTTGAACGGTGACTCGAAAACGAGGTGCCTCTATTAAGCACAACAGTTGTAGAAGGAAAAGGTATTAGTGCAATTAAATACATATTGCAGCTTCATTGCAAAGGCCCAGAAAAAAGACGCATGGTAACCGCACATCACATGTAGTTTGGCAACAACTCCCTCTGTTGGTTAGTGTACGAAGCAAATAGGCACACACAAATTCATGTCACTGGGGCACATGCGTATAATTTAGGCACAAAATTACAGCGTTGTGAGGTATTGTTTTCCTTGTCCGAGATAATTATGGTAGTGCTGCAGTGTGGTCAAGTTCACGCC
Organism: Rhipicephalus annulatus; assembly: GCA_013436015.1. Lineage (NCBI taxonomy): Eukaryota > Metazoa > Arthropoda > Arachnida > Ixodida > Ixodidae > Rhipicephalus > Rhipicephalus annulatus. The sequence continues at coordinate 124,265 of WOVY01004798.1, read as the reverse complement.
CTGTACCAGAAGGCTCGACCATTGAACCAATGTATGTTGAGTTATTTTATTGCTCCGCTCACCCTGAAAGGAGATGGAGCCGCTGAAGGACTGATGAAATGAATGTAATCATATAAAAAACAAGAATTCAAGAAAAACAGCAACCACATTCCTTCCAAGCAGGGTTGTAACTTCTTCCTTTCTTTTCTTTCTTTCTTTCTTTCTTTCTTTCTTTTGTTATATATTTATTTATTTATTTATTTATTTACTTATATTTTGCGGTCCAGGAAGCTCGTCCAAGTCAGCTTTTGTTTGTTTGTTTCACGCGTTAAGGCAAGAAAAACAGAAGCAACCCGCCACGTTGGTATAAAGCAGTGGTTTTTTATCGCCGCACGCAAGTTTATGGCCTCGTTTTTCTAACATAACATCGATATGATTGATTCTTCGCATACCACGAGCCTGGTGCATCTCATACTAAGTAGTGATCATATCATTTAGTTTAGGCACTCTGCGCATTTTGTACAGATAGCCAACCTGTGACGTTTCATTCTTATCTTGCAGTTCTGTTTTCTTCATCATATATGACACGTGAGAAGGCCGTGGACGGTTATCACCAATACGTCATTCGTTTATTTCAAGCTTTATTTCAACAAAAGGTAACTTGCAGGCACACAGCGCATGTGCACGGTCGAAAGAAATACCACAGTGGAGGGAGAGAGAAAGAAAGATGGAGAACAATAATGCTATCAAATGAAATGAAATTAATCCAAATGAAAGGCTTTACTTTGTCTAGTATGGTTACATCGTTAATAATAAAAAGAATAGGGTTCGAAGGTTATAAAGTCGTACGGGGACCCCCTGTACATAATTATTGGATAAACAATTGCGGAACAAGCACGAAAATGGAAGAAAAAAATATCCCAAGGTGCTAACCTGCTACAACACCTGGTGTAGCAGGCTCTTTTATAAAAAGACGGGGGAATAAAAGAGGTAAAAAGGGAAATAAATAAATAGAAAGGAAGACAAGGAAGAAAAGAAAGAAAGAGATAGAGAGTTAGCAAAGTATAAGAAGAAATGGGCAGACAGAGAAAGAGGTATAGGAATAAGCAGACGCAAAAAAAGAGAGAGGGGGGGGGGTAGAAATGTGAGTGATCAGAGCATAGCGCAGAGTAGCAAAGAGTACTGCTGGCAAAGGGAACTGAAACTGGGGAAGAATAAAAGGACGAGGTGAGAGGGCAAACCGTAGCATAGTGTTGAATAGGTCAGTATATAGTATAGCATAGCATATTATAGTAAGTAGTTTGAAAGGCAAGCGACAGTGACGTGAAGGAAAAGAAGAAGAAAACGTCAGCAGCTATTAATAATACAAAAACTTGATAGTAAGTACAGGTCTGTGATCATCAAAATTTCATTCTAAAATGTGCAACGTTTTCAATTTGTAATTTCCTTTTCTCTAAAATAGAATAATACTTTATAAGACCACTCAATTATTGGCCGATCCCCCACAGTGGATATGAGCCACATGTGAAGGGCAACAAGAACAAGAACAAGAACAAGCCCCTCTACTTCCGCAGTCTAAGGACTACTAGTGCATACCTGCTCCAATCTTTTCGTATTCTTCGCATTAGGCTTTAATTTGATCTAAACGGTCATAATTATAAACGGTTTTATAGTGTACTACTTTTTTTGTCTTTCGAGCTAACGGAAAGGAAACGAAAGTGTGCAGAGGATCCTAAACTGAGGGACATTTTGCAGGTGTTTAAATCGACTAACTAGCCTAATTTTACAAACTCATCACGTAAATATACAACTAGGTTTTCAGTGATCTAAAACTTGCTCAGATTTTCTCTTTCTTTTCACTCTGACATAGCTTGCTCGAACTTTTTATCCCCAAAATAAGAGACAGGTTGAAAATGTTAGCAATACCCTAACTTTAACCTTTCATGACTCGATGTTTAATTTTTTTGTGTACATACGTGTAATTTACGTACGAAGATTATCTATCTGTGTTGTTTTTCATGGGTACCCCTTTAATCCGCGAGGACCATCGCCTGAAGCATGCCCCACGAACAATACCTCGAAGTATTCTCCACAAGCAGATCGCGACGCTGTTCTCCTGGAACATCCCGCAAACATTAATCCTACAGTCCAGCGTTTTGGTTTCGCAGTATACGTAAAAAGAAGAAGCTTGCCCTCTTTCAGAAATCGTATGCGCCAGGGGATCCCAGACCTCTTGTTTTTCCTCTCACGCCTCGGCCTTGATGGCTCGAACCTCACAACGCCTATCGCGCCCATAAGCTCTCGTATATATATATATATATATATATATATATATATATATATATATATATATATATATATATATATATATATATATATATATATATATATATATATATATATATATATACGCTGCACGAAGCGCGCAGGTGAGGTGGGCAAAAAGAAATGAGCGGGGAGAGGGGGAAGGTGTGAGTAGCCGCCGCTAGCATACAGCAGTTGGCCTAAAAGTCGTCCGCATTCAAAAGGTCAGTGTTCAGAAAAGAAGTCACGAAACTGTCGCGTACACTTAAAAAAAAAGGGGGGGGGGGAGAAATGAGTAAGAAATCTAAGGCATCTTCGAATTCCTCGAAAACCGACACATACCCTGCGGGCGTGGCACGTCCATCGTTCCTGTATACACCACGCATACACACAAAGCGGCCTGTCCGTTTCTTACATACGCTCGCGCGCACCGAATACGTGCCGCCGTGTACGTCGATCCTGCTTCCTCTTCGTATACGATCGAGCTCGAAATTAAAAGATTTAAACGCATCCGCCGATCTAGATCACGCGCCGAGGAAAAGAAAAAAGGAGAAGAAGAGGCGCGTACAAGTCCTCGGACCGAGGGTGGGTTGTTTTTCTTCCTCCAGAGGACGACGTGGCGCTCGGAATACAGAGCATGCATGCACGCACGCGCGCCTTTAAACGAGCGGGCGCCATCGGGTCCCACTCGCGTTGCGTACAGCCAGGCTCGAGGCAAACCGCTCCTCGAAGGCACAAACCGAAAGAGGACGACGTCGGACCGAAGCAAGGCTGTTTGCCTTTCCAGCCAGCGGCGGCGGTGGGCTGGCGCTTTTTTGTTTCTTGTTCGAATGACGCCGGTCGCACGCACACACCAACACGGATGCAGAACGCTGCGCCCTCATTAGGGCGAGTTTAGACTAGCGCGCCGCTAATGAAGGTTCACTTACAACTTTTAAAGCTACAGGATCCTCCTTTCTTGCTCGTTCCGTTGACGCGTTCGTTCTAACGGTGTCTTACGCGAGTGATCGGTCTGCATAATGAAGTCGACGACGCGAGCTGCGGTAAAAAGGTGTTGTCGCTGCGGCCTGCGTATACTGCCGCGCATGGCGCCGCCTCGTGTGACGTTGATCAATCGCTCGGTCTCGGATCGGTCGCGTCGACGCTCTTCAGAAACAATGTTTCAAAGTGTTGAGCCGACGTCATTAGGAGGCCATTCCTCTTGCACGGTGTGTGTGTGTGTGTGTGTGTGTGTGTGTGTGTGTGTGTGTGTGTGTGTGTGTGTGTGTGTGTGTGTGTGTGTGTGTGTGTGTGTGCGCGCGATACAGGATATCATTCGTCACGTGGTCGATGTGTGCGTGCTACGCCTCTTATCATTCCATCACACAACAACGTTTATCACCCGTGTGCGTCGCTCCACATTTGGCAAAGGTGCGCTTAATCGTTCGCGAAAATGATAAGTTGTGACTACTGATGAGGTCGGGGTAGAAAAGGAGGTACAGGGAAAGCACATAGGGAGCTAAACGAGAAGGAATAATCTGAGAAGGCCGGGTGTAAACAAAACATCACATTCGGTCATTATCGTCGACAGGCTACAAACTCAAATAAATGAATCTAGGGAGAATAAATTCTTTGTTCTTCTTCTTTTCGGCACAGCGTATCATTTGTTGATAAATCTATCTATCTATCTATCTATCTATCTATCTATCTATCTATCTATCTATCTATCTATCTATCTATCTATCTATCTATCTATCTATCTCAGCGGTTGAAGAGACCTTGCAAGCTAGAATGATCTCGTTGACATTGAGCTTGAGACATTACGTACGATATTGGATGCCTTGCCGCGACAGCCTTCTGTTATGAATCAGTCACTTATTATGTGTTTACTGACACAGCCTGTAAAGCTCACTTAAGAGCAAATTTCTGTGCATATGGCAAGGATTCTCCTCTCGCGCTTTCCTTTTAAGATTACATCAAAGATTGCCCGTATGGAAGATCATTATTCACTACGCCACGTACACCGCCTCGGAAGCCCTCTGAAACATACACGTTGGCTGAAAAGTGTTGCACGTAAGCGATCAAATCACGAGCATACAAAACCCGTCTCAGGCTCACAGGCATATTTTTCGCGTTGTTCTTAAAATAAAAGATTTGTGGTGGGTTCAACACGTTATTAGTTTTCACACTTACTTATTTTATTTATAATACAATAAACGATTTAAAAAGGTTATGAACTGCAAAAGTGGCCAGCAGCATTACGGAGGTTGTGGTATTTAGCTTGGTGCTGCCAACCTTGCTGTGACATTGTTACTTTTAACCGTCTTACTGCACTCTTTTCAGCTCGGGACGGCTTTCAGCTCTCCCATAGTAGAGTACCCTGTGCTCTAAATCGTTACCCCCAATTTCTAACCCCCCCCCCCCTTTATTCAGCGAGGCGTGGTCGTAAGGCCTAGCACGGGACGGCTTTATGCTATCCCGTAGTGGAGTACCAAGTACTCAACATCGTTAACCACTCTTTTTAACACGGGAGGACAAACTCTCGTTAATTTCAGCTCTCCCAAGGTATGAGCATGCTCTAAATCGTTAAGCACTCTTTCCAAACACACAAGGGGACGGTGAATCCCAATCCGTTGGCGGCCTCATCAAGTGAGACTCACGGGAAGGCTTTCAGCTCTCCCATAGTATACACGAAGTACTCAGCCTCGTCAATAACTTTTAATGCGAAGCATTTCTTAGCGAACTTGGGCGACTTTGACCGTATCTATCTATCTATCTATCTATCTATCTATCTATCTATCTATCTATCTATCTATCTATCTATCTATCTATCTATCTATCTATCTATCTATCTATCTATCTATCTATATCAGCGGTGGAAGTGACCTTGGAAGCTAGAAAGATCTCGTTGACATTGAGCTTGAGACATTAAGTACGATATTGGATGCCTTGCCACGACTGCCTTCCGTTATGAATCAGTCACATATTATGCGTTTACTGGCATGACCTGTAAAGCTCACTTAACAAGAGCTAAATTCTGTGCATATGGCAAGGATTCTCCTCTCGCGCTTTCCTTTTAAGATTACATCAAAGATTGCCCGTAAAAGCTAGAATTGCCTCCATGGAAGATCATTAATCTTCACTACGCCACGTACACCGCCTCGGAAGCCCACCGAAACACACACGTTGGCTGAAAAGTGTTGCATCCAAGCGATCAAATCACAAAATACAAAACCCGTCTCATGCTCACAGGCATGTTGTTGCGTTGTTTTTACAATAAAAGATTTGTGGTGACTTCAACGTATTAACAGTTTCAACACATAGTTATTTTATTTATAGTATAATAAAAGATTTGAAAAGGTTATGAGTTGCAATTGTGGCCAGTATCGTTATGGAGGTTGTGGTAATCAGTTTCGCGCTGTGGGGCTTTCAATAGCACCGATCCTTTTCTAACCGTACTTTATGGGCATTCTTTTAGCGAGGCATGGGTTGATAAGGCCTTGCACGGGACGGCTCTATGCTCTCCCATAGTTGAGTACATAGTACTCAATCTAAACACAAGAGGGCAACCCTCGTTAAGGTGGTGACGCCCAAGGGACGGCTCTCAGCTCTCCCAAGGTATGAGTATACTCGAAATCGTTAAGCACTTTTTGCAAACACACAAGGGGACGGTGAATCCCAACCCGTTAGCGGCCTCATCGAATGAGACTCACGGGAAGGCTTTCAGCTTTCCCATAGTATACACGACGTACTCAGCCTAGTCAAAAACTTTAATGCGAAGCATTTTTTAGCGAACTTGCGCGACTTTGACTTTATCTATCTATCTATCTATCTATCTATCTATCTATCTATCTATCTATCTATCTATCTATCTATCTATCTATCTATCTATCTAACCTCCTACGACTTTTCGCTACCCTGGCCGTTTCGATAATGATATCGATACCAAACTTCGTATGGCATAACATGACTATGAAAAGAACATATTTGACTAGCCATAACATGAAAATCATATGTATGTTATGAATGCCATGATTTACATTTCATGGTCCTGCAGCAGTTGCGGTGGTTTCGTTCACATGGCATGATGCAAAACTGGTATGGTATGACATGCTTGCATGGCGAACACAAGCGACAGACTCTAAAATGAAAAGCGTGGCATGCGTGTCATGTAAGAACATGACTACATGCCGCGCTAAGTAGGCGCTAGCGGCCGTTTCGCTAGCGTCACATATACCAAATTTAGTATTACGGGACGTGAATGGATGACGAAGGTGTGATACTGGTGCAAACATAATAGTTATGAGATGCGTGTCAGTTGAGAACATGACTACATCCCACAGTCAAGGCGCCAATACACTTCGACGTGACACGGCGCGCGTGCGCACCGGCGATCGTTTTGTCGCGTCACGCCGGCGTTGCAACGCTATGGTGGCTAGCCACGCTGCAGGTGCCGGTCCTGCCATATGCTGGCGGGCGCGTGCCGCGCTGCGCTCCTTTGACGCATGCGCGTTTCGGCGCGTCTGGCAACCCTCCGTCACGAAAAGTGGGACACGTGGTGTTATCTGGGTAACGCATCGGCGCGAAATGCAGCATGTCGCATTTTGCTCCGGTTGCCGTCGGGCCGCGCCGACGGACGCTGGTCGCGCCTGGCGTCAGACTATACAGTGCTTGCGTTTTGCTTACGTAGCGTCACTGTGCCGGGCGTGCGCGCGCGTCAACGCTACATCGGAGTATATTAGGCCCTTCATGATGCGCTCGTGGCTGTTTTGCTAGCTCCACATATAATAAATTTGGTGTTACGTGACGTCGATGGACGACGAAATATATGACTGGTGCAAACATGATAATCCTGATATGCGTGTCATGTAAGAACATGACAACATACCGCAATCGTAGAGTGCTCGCGGCCCTTTTGCTAGCTCCACATTTACTAAATTTGGTACCACGTGGGGTGAATAGATGACGAAGGCACACTACACATTCAAACATGATAATCATGACACGTAAGTCATCTACGACATCATCCACCTCGTAACGTTGTGCTGATTTTACATATCAACATTTCTCATTCGTGCTTCACATATCATCGATTCCCACTGTACGTGGGATCTGCCAGTTTTTGTACACACATTTTTGCCAACAGGGCCTTAACTAAGACAGCTTTCAGCTCTCCCGTAGTAGAGTACTAAGTGCTCTTAACCGTAAAACCACTTTTTTCCAAGCGTACATTATACTCTGAATCGTTGGACAGTTTTTCCAGCGAAAACTTTTATGAGATAACTTTTCGGGTCACGCGCGATTCTTGTTGTCTGCCGCCGCCGCCGGTGTCCGTAGCCACATCGTGCGAAACTAGAAAATAAAACTAGCACCAATGACACAGTGGGGCTGAAACTCGGGTCCGTTGAGTGCCAGCGCAATATTCTACCACGGAGTTATGCCAGTGCTTGTAACTTGGCAAACTTGCCTTAGGCAGGCATGGCCAATGGCAGAGTGGGACTTGAACCCGGGTCCGCTGGGTTGCCAGCCCATTATTCTGCCACTGGGCTACACCGGTGCTTGTGACTCGTTGTCAAACTTGCCTTAGTGCTTGATGTCGGGAAAGCAATCGCGTTAATACGACTTGTAAAGCGTTTTACAACAGCGAAAGAAGAACCAACCGTCGCACAATGTGACTAGCGTAACGAGTTGGTCATCCAATGCTCCAACCCATTACAAAAGCTTGTTCTTGTTCCCGTATTAAGTGTGGCGCATATCCCCTTCAGCCATAATTCCTTATCGTCGTCCGCCACTGCATGGACAATCGGCACAAAATTGCTAGCAAGTGCTTCGCGGATACCACGCTTCTCAGAAGAATGACGAAAAATAGCATAGCGAATGGCGGCCGACTGCCCAAAAGTTTATCATTAATGCCCTAGTGGGTACCAAGCAAAGGTGCTTGCAGTAGTTACCCAATGAGTGTTTTGAAAAGTCTCTGAAAGGCCAGCTTGTTTTCGAAATTCGATGCCTTCTCCACACTTTACTCGAGAAAGGGCATCATGTGACGCTTCAATGGCTGCCAAGTCATTGCGACATCATAGGGAACGAACATGCCGATACTGCCGCGCGGGCAGCCCTTGAAGGAACACGAGAAGAAGCCATACCACTTTCGAGGACTGATGTTGCCAGTAATCTTCGACGACTTGCGCGTGAAATCACGTTTTCACTATGGTGCCCACCAAGCATCGATACGAATCGTCAACACCACCTGTCCTCTTTGATGGCTCTCCGCATGCCCACTGGTCTCGACCGAAGACTCGGAAGCCACCCTTCTTCATCGCTTATGGCTAGGAGTGGCATTTACAAAATCTTACTCCTTTGTCATAGGAATGGCCGACAACGCTCTCTGCGATGCCTGTCATTGCGAAGAGACGCTACACCACATCCTGTGTGACTGTCCATTGTATGAAATCCAGAGACAGTCACTGGCGTCTGCTTTTGCGCGCATCGACAACAGCCAAATGTCTGTGGACACTATTCTGTGCAGTGCCCGAGAGAAGACACTGCAACAGAAGGCGACGGAAGCTCTGTTGAAATTCCTACGCGACACCGACTTGAACAAGCGACTGTAACAGCAATGTCACACACCGCGAAAGACAAGACTGGACTATGACTGAGTGTGCGCGCATGTGCTGCCGAATGTGCTGTTTCTATCTTCCCTCTCTGCTCACTATCTTTCATCTCCCAATCCCTCTCCCATGCGCAGGGTAGCAAACCGGTTGCCTATAGCCTGGTTAACCTCCCTGCCGTTCTTTTCCCCCTATTTTCCTTCCTTCCTCTGAAAGGCCGCTCTTCTAGCTTTCGCTGTCACTGTGCTGCGCCTATACCACGCAGGCCTGGCGTTTTTCTAAAGATACACACGGCTCAATGATTTCTCATAGTAGAGTACTTCGTAGTATAGTCATACTCTTTTCTTTTAAACACCCGAACAACGCCGAATGTTTAAACGTTGCCGCAGCAGGGAGAATGAGAAAGTATCTAGGATGTTGACGCAACATCAGCGCTGGCAGCACCAAATGTTCCTTCAGCTACGATTCTTGTGGTGGAGATAAAGGTACAAGTGCTGCAAATGGTGGCTGCCATGATGGCAGCGCACAAGGTGTGAATCGTCATGGGAAAAAGAACACAAGCCGTGTCTTTACTCCCCCCCCCCTCCTTCCACTTTTTTTATTGCCACGCGTGTGAGGCTTTTTTTTTAAGTGAACGTGCTCGCTTGTACTGCGCCGTGTGTTTTTTGGCGCGTTTGAATCCACGCATTTCGCAAACACGAATTCAGTGAACACTGCAGCCCTGCAGCAGGTGCTGGAAAAGGGAAGAATGAATTGCACCGAACATAAAACACGACTTTGGCCTTGTTTTATCATGGTCCTCGTTTCAGAAAATCAATATTTTCATCGTACGTGGAGCGATACAGGCAGGGGAGTTTAACATACGCATGTTTATGATCACTGAACAACACGAACTTTTCCAGCAAAGCTAAGAACTTCTAGAGCAGTCACGTAAAACAGAATAGTGGGGCACATATTAAAACAAAAAGAATCTTTACACTGACTAAAGCGCAAAAGACCTTCTGATATACGCGCGTGGTTTTGCACAAAATTGGGCTTTTATGACATCATTATGAGAATAAACAAACGTGAATATTCATCGAATAGCAAAAACAAAATGAAAGCGCTGGAAATACCTATATAAACATATAGTAATGAAAAAATGTAAGTATGTCATAACTGACTCAAATATGGCCCAAATAGTACACACAAACCTCGCTATAAAAAACATGCATGTAATGAAATGTCGGGTATACCGAAGTAAACGAAAAATTATCTTGCTATAGGTGCAGTTTTCGAGCATACCTTTATAACGATTTTTTTTTAATGTAACGAACCTATTTTTGCTTACGATGCAACTTTGTTAGAATGAAGTTTGAGTAGATTCGCCGCACTTGACCGACTTCGTTTTCAAATTTCAAAAACGTTGGTTTTCGTATAACTAGTGAAAAATGCGGGAAAAAACGAACAAAAGACATCGAAGGATGCATCCCATATATGTCCTTGAAATGTGGCGACTCCACAATTATTCGGTTTTCCTCTGAACACACCAATCAGCTGTGGCCTTCCGGAATAGTTTAAGAATGCTTCCACCCCTAGGAAAAGTAATCGATCAAACAAAAAAGCACCGTCGACTCGTGCCAACTCTCTTTTTCGTCTCAGACCAGTACAACTTTTCACACGCGGCTGCCTATAGTGTGTCAGCAAAGCAGTTGTAAGTCATCACGAAGAATCAGCCGGGCACAAATGCGCACATTCAAGCACGTGGCTCCATGACAGTTATAAACGCGTAATTATACATACGTCGCATGTATACCTTACGTTCACTGCTTGTATGCACAACGAGGTAAACGCAGTATCGTGCGCTTCTCAAGCCAACGATTTTCGGAGACATTACCTGTCTCCCAATTGCAAAAAAAAAAACTAATCGGTATGGACGTCATTTCGAATTGACGCAATGAGAATTGCGACCCCAAGAGCACGCTGCCACACAGGTCCCGTTAATTCGGGAAGCGATCGCCGGGCTAATTCCAAGGGCCGAAGTATCGGCCCCCCGAACCGCACCACGAAAGCGTGGACAATTTAGAAGTGGTCCTTTTTGACGCGCCAGCGGACGCCGGCTGTGGCCCAAAGAACAAGTCAGAGCCGAGAGTTGATAACAATACACAATTATATTCTCAATAATGGCAGATCAGAAAAACAATACACAAATATGCTCACTCCACAATAGCTGAGTACAATATGTCACTGATCAAACAACGTACTACAAAGTACAATCAGCCACACTCAAAACAACGGACACAGACAACAATACACACTACAATGCAGTCGCATGCATTGAGCAACCAAGACACTTAAAGACTAAAGAGATAGAAAACCTATTCAGTCCAAAGTCCTGGGAACAGAAGTCTGAATGATACTCTTCCGAGAATCACTCACTCAAAGTCCAGCGTTGTTGTCGTTCCGCTGCCCCCTGAAGTTTCTCTTCCAGGAAACCTCGCCGAAGTTTCTCTTCAAGGAAACCTCGCGTCCTCAAATGGCCACTCTCCAAGCTTCTAACTTCTTCGCGGGAACACGTCGGCTTCACACACGCAGCTGTTGCCACGCGTCTTCGCTCGATAGCGGTAAACACACACTCTTGCCTGTAGCTCGAGTCGTCACCCCTCAGGTGGAAATCATCTCCTTCTCCTGTTTTGTCTCTACGGACAAAACCTTCGCCAACTACACGGCGGAATCCCTACGCGCTCTGGCGCTAACTTCCGTCTTCTCCTGATCTCTCGTCTCGGCTGCTCGGTTAAATACCTTCCGCGCGACATTCCAGAAAGTTCTCGTCATTTCGTCGGCGCGATACGCAGCGAAGGCTGGGGAGAGGCGCGAGACGGTTCGACTGCCCTCCGCGTCGGATGACTCAACTCGGCGTGACCACGCCTCTTTCGTTCTAGAAATTTCGCGGGTTTGCTGGGCCGCCGATGTGGGGTGAGGAGGTTCGTCGGCGAAGCCACGCTTCCGGGGGGAGAGCGCGCGCCCGGGGAGCCTTGGATGTTTGTTTCTTTTTTTTTTCTTTTGACCTCGCGGCGTTCTCCCGTCCGTTATCGCAAGAATTTGGCGGCACGCCCATTTTTAGCGCTCGTTCTGTGACACAGGCTTAGCTGCAGTTTTTTTTTGTTTGTTATGGGGGAGGGGGAGAGGCGGTATCACCTTCCGGGAATTCGTCTGGAAGTATCTCAGCAACAAAAAAAAACACGATGAACGAACAGCTAGAGTCGTGAAACGTCGCGGCGGACCAGAGCGCAGCGCGAGCGAGCCGGCGAACGGAGATGTCTGCAGTGCACGCTTCGTGAATTTCGACTCGAAATTTTCCAACGGATTTCAAAGTCGGTGGCGCCGGCAAGGCGGCGGTGAAAAGCGCGCATCCCGCCAGCGAGGCGGGTCAGTCCTGGCAGAGAAGGGTTAGAAGAAAGTCGGCAGCGTGAAAAAAAAAAAAACTACACTTTAACCCTGATTCCAGAACAGAGATGGCGCCACAACGTTTTTTTTTTTATATAAATTCTCCTTGCAAGTAACGCGGGTTTCCTTCACGCCAGTGGCAACAATTCTTGCTGCGAGGGTTACATAGTTGTCTTATGGGTCAATGAAGTTGAAAGCTGGGCCAGTTGGTGACACATGCTTCGTTTTTATTGCTCGAGTGTGCACGAAAAAGTTTGTTTCCTGGATAAGAATGCACGAACTGTTGTTTTGACTTCTACACGTGCTGCGATTATACTATTGTTGAATGTGGGAAATATGCTATTATAGAAGTTTTCATCGTCTGTTATTTCCTTTCCCTGTCGCTTGGGGGTGCGGTGGGGGGGGGGGTTGCAAAATATGAAGCTTCTTTTTTTAAATCAATATAGTTGCGAGTGTGGGGTCCATCTTTTCCCATTTGTCCCTGTTAAAACTTAGTGCGTTACTTCGCAATGTATACGACATATTATGGGTGCAATGCTCGTAATATGAATCGCTTACGTGTGTGTCTTGTCTGTCTTTCTACCGCAGGCTTGATCAGCATCAAATTAATCACTTGCCCAACGTGAATTTCGTGAGACATTCCTTCGTATAACCCGTTCTCCAATCTCCTATAAAAAAAGAAGATCAAGTTAAACCTTCGAAAGCCAACCCTAAATCAGACAAACGTGGAAATATCATTCTTCGTGCCCAGTGCAAGAAATGTCGAAGGCAACAAATTCTTACTCACATGCTTTGGCCGCAAATAGCACAGACACACAAAATAAAGAAACACTCAACGACAAGCACAAGCGGCACTTGTGCTGCTTGTGCTTTACTTTGTGTGTCTGTTATTTGCGGCCAAAGCACGTCAGTAAGCAAGTACCAACTAGGCCAACAATCAGTATTGTTGCAACTGATTCACTGTAAAAATGAAAAAAAGAAGAACTGAACAAAAAGATAACATAGACAGAGCAACTTCAATAAAAAAATTTATCGTGCGGGCGCCATAACGAACTAACTATACTTCCGCCTATAGAAGAGCATGCACACCTGCGACACACGTATGATCGTAAACACCTGTTGAACGATTTCTCACTAGGGGACACCGCCGCATTCCCCTCCGAGAACCGTCAACTTTCCGCGCGGCATTCCATTCCGCGGTTCATTTCCGCCTGCGGGGCGAAACCCGCCCGAACTTCGTTCCGGTGTCGGCCTCACCGATTCTCCATTTTTCATTCAGAATGAGCCAATAACCTCGTTTAGCTGAATGGGTGTTATTTAGGCCAAGTTTTAGAACCCGTTCACTGCATGCGTTTTGTATTTTGTATTCAATTTGAGACGTAAAACTTCCCCCGATATTCATATTGTATCTGTATTCAAGCAACTTTTACGTATACACTGTGGCTGAAAACGTGGTTGTCTGTTCGATGCGCAGGATAGCACAGTGGCATTCTGACACAGATGTGACCCATTTGACTTTTCTACGAATCCCCTAGAGAGAACTCTGGCGCTAGTGTCTATGGGAGCTGCAACGCATGGCGCATCAGGCAACATCGGATTGATTGATTGATTGATTGATTGATTGATTGATATAGTTTAACGTCCCAAAACCATTATATTATTACGAGAGACGCCGTAGTGGAGGGCTCCGGAAATTTCGACCACTTAGGGTTCTTTAACGTGCACCCAAATCTGAGCAGACGGGCCTACAACATTTCCGCCTCCATCGAAAATGCAGCCGCCGAAGCCGGGATTCGATCCCGCGACCTGCGGGTCAGCAGCCGAGTACCTTAGCCACTAGACCACCGAGGCGGGGCAGGAATGATGGGTAGTACACAGACTTGTATAATCTTCATTCTTTCGGCTCTGTTTGGCTTGGCGTATAGCCTTAATACGCTTTGCTGCAAGACGAACTTCAGCAAATTTTCAGCAGTTACGCTTAACCACTTTGACTTTTTTTACGCTCACTAATCTAAATCGGCTTACTAAGCTTCAACGGTATAGTGTCTTTCATTCGAGACAAAAGGAAAGCACAGTATATAGTAAACAAAGCCACAAGTACGTTTGAAGCCCACAAGCACGAAGACTATAGGCAGACTTGTGTACTAACCATCGTAACTTATAAGATAAATGTTGAAAATATGCACAAAAGGCCAAAGTCAGTCTGCAAGGTGGCCCTAAAAAACCGTTAACCACGGATGCATTGACTAGAACTTTATAGTTTAAATCAGAACTTCTGGTTGTCATACATGGATAACTCGAGCCCCGCCGCGGTGGTCTAGTGGCTAAGGCACTCGGCTGCTGACCCGCAGGGCGCGGGTTCGAATCCCGGCTGCGGCGGCTGCATTTCCGATGGAGGCGGAAATGTTGTAGGCCCGTGTGCTCAGATTTGGGCGCACGTTAAAGAACCCCAGGTGGTCTAAATTTCCGGAGCCCTCCACTACGGCGTCTCTCATAATCATATAGTGGTTTTGGGACGTTAAACCCCACATATCAATCAATGGATAACTCGATTCACTTCGTCGATTGCCAATGAATATGATGGCAACTGTTATTGCCAGATGAAGTACGGTGTTTCATTAAAGTACGTTCTGCCAGCGATCCTTCAGTGTTAAACATTACAACTTCTGTCAGTTATTATTATTATTGTTATTATTATTATTATTATTATTATTATTATTACTATTATTATTATTGGCAATTACGTATCCACGTCCAGGACCACCTCCTGTATGCTAAAGTGCAATAACTTGAAATTTTGGAAGTACTAAAATTTCTGATTCTGTTATTAATAAGATTTAACTTACACTCCGTACCTCAACTGCCGCTGTTGTTCCCACTGCCGGTAGCAGTTGACATACAAGCCAGTGCTTCCGAACAGCCTATAGCTGCCATCAACTGGTCTCGGTCTTCGTACTGTGGTTGTACTAAATAACTTTATCAAATAATTTAGCTCGATGGAAATGGAGTGTTCTAACGAGTGAAAGCTAAGCAAGCTACAAAGTTAAGACACTGCTAACAGAGCTATCTCTATGTACAGCATCCACGGCAGCTATAGCCTACTTTCCGCACAGCTGAGAGCTCAGATTAACCCGTTCGCCTCGGCACGCGGATCGCAAGGGAGAGTCAGTGAATGGAAGCAGATTGCGTCATGTTCAGCCTTCGGCACTTTATCGGCACCGGTGAGAAATTTGCGCTTTTCGCAGTGCAGTCTTGTACGCGCGCGCATAGTAACACATGCAGAGAAGTCGACTATAAGGTCACGGCGGACCATGCACGATGCAGGCTTGTTCGATCGCTGGCCGAAAAAAAAACGCACGAGGCCTTGGCTGGCAAATTGTGCCGCGGCGTTCGAGCTAAGCCTTTTCTGTCTCCCTCTCTTTCCCGCCCGAGCACGCGCACGAAATGGTGCGCGCGGTGAAGAAGGTCACCCCTGCGGGGCATGAGCGCTTTTTTTTCTTATATTTTCCTGGCACGCGCAGCGCCTGATCGGGCTCGGTGGGAGAGCGAGTGGGCATGCCGGCAGGGGTGATAATTTGGCGCGGTGGCCGCGCAGGAAAATGGCTGCGGGTGGTGCAGTGTCGATGCACTGTCCGAGTTTGTGAGACCGTTATGTGCGCTGCTTGCTGGCAACACTTCTGGCGCCGACCTGCCCGACTGCAGCTGCCTGCGACCGCCATTATTCAATTATTTTTACCGGCTATCGCTGGCATATTTCAATTATTATTTACCGGGTATCTATCTATCTATCTATCTATCTATATCTATCTATCTATCTATCTAGCTATCTATCTATCTATCTATCTATCTATCTATCTATCTATATCTATCTATCTATCTATATCTATCTATCTATATCTATCTATCTATCTATCTATTATCTATCTATCTATCTATCTATCTATCTATCTATCTATCTATTCTATCTATCTATCTATCTATCTATCTATCAGACAAATGGCTAAGCAAGTTGACATGTATATGGATAAACTTGTATTGGAAGCCCTTCTCGTCGCATTAACATGCGCCACGAATTCGAACATATGCCCACGCGATTCAGAGCGTGACACGAGCGCAAAATAGCTAGACCGATTGAGTCCAGGCTTCATAATTGAGAGCGTATCCGATTCAATTGTACTCGTTCACACATTATAGCCCCATCGCCGGCCGCAGATAATTGGGTATCAGATACAATTGCGTTGAGGGATGGCTACGTCATCGTATATGTCTCCGTCCAAAGTGCCCACCCACAATGGACGAGAATACTGCACGTTAATTTCCATACCTTGATACATATGCAAGTTGAAAATTATGTTGTCATTTCATCACATTGCCTAAAAGCCAAGACTAATGGAGCTGATGTATGTATAAATTTAAGTATATACCTTTACGGTGGAATGAAAATGCGACATGCTGGAACGCCGCAACAACCGACAATGATAAACTATATGAAGCGTCATTCATGTAATACCGAGAATTTTTCCCCTTCACAATAGCGATCGGCTTTATGTACACTTACGGTTTCCCACGTGACTCGGCCACGCGGGCATCGCCGTGTGCACCCAGACGCGTTTTCGAAGCGTCTTGGCGTGACGCCAGGCAGTGCGTTAGCCACGCTGCCTCTTCGTTCGCGTTTCTATCCTTTTTTTTTTTCGCGCTGCCGGGGCAAAACCGCGCCGTCGAGACCGCTACTTGCTATAACAGCTCGGGGAAGCCGTCCGCATATAGACGCTCGTGTAGCGCGGGTTTTATTCTATACGAACGCGTGGTAATTGCTCGGTATGTTTACTTAAAGGCACGCCTTTCTTCCGCATGCGTCAATGTGCGTGGGAGCTCGTGTAAAGAAAGAAAGAAAGAAAGAAAGAAAGAAAGAAAGAAAGAAAGAAAGAAAGAAAGAAAGAAAGAAAGAAAGAAAGAAAGAGAGAAATAAGAAGAAAGAAAAGAAAGAAAGAAGGAAATAATAAAAGAAAGAAAGAAAGAAAGAAAGAAGAAAGAAAGAAAGAAAGAAAGAAAGAAAGAAAGAAATGTATCGGTGTGCCCAGAGTATACGATACACACCGTATAGCTGCACGCGACGAGCAAAAGGGCGGCGCTTGAGATTCGTGCGTGCAGAGCGTACATACTCGTAAAAATACGCATACTGACACGGCCCACGGCTGAAACTTGTGGCGGTCACGCCACTTAATGGAAACGCACCCACATCACGACGCACTAAACGCGCCATTGTCACGCGCTCGCGTGGGTTTATTCGGTCAAGCGTTCGCGGCGTTGTTTCAGAGCTGCGTATATTCTTTCTTTCTTTCTTTGCTTTCTTTTTTTTATTTCGTTGCTTTCCCATGATATATAAACGGAGTCGTGTATAGAGCGGAGCTCTAAGTAGAACAAGAAGCGAGCCAAAAATATGTATATATACACGTTTTCAGTGTATGCATTCTACAGTCTATATAACCACGCGGAAGTCTTCGGAACGGCTGACCCTCACGCGATGTTTCTGTTTTGACGGCAACATATCAGCACTCGCGTGCTCCCCGCACCTATTTCCTCTTGATAAGAACTGTATAGACCTTCTGTTTCCAGGCTCCGAAGCCATGGCTGCGGCGCACGTCTTTTATACGGTGATTTTGTTATCAGCGTCCTCAAGGGATCCCACGAATCGCGGAGGTGCGGAGTGGTGTGTCTAGTAAGCGACGTCGTCTGATATCAGATACGGCCTGTAGCGTATATACGATACCACGGTACGTTTGTCTCGCGGGATATCGCGACGGCTTATCGGCGGAGACGTGCAGCTGTTCACGGCTGTTCACGCCTCACTCGAGACGTTCTTATCTCGCCTTTGTATAGCGTCATTAGTGTCCAACTTTGCAGTGAGCGGCACCGCGCAGTTTGATAGATTGATTTATAGTTTATGTATAATACCTGCTCTCGTCGTATCGGTTGTGGGAATCTCTACTAACGCGTGGCAGACGAGTGTTTATGGTAGGCAAGATTTAAGATCGCTGCGCAGTCGTCATTGTTTGCAATGGTATATACCTGGCGGGGTTAACTTTCGTGTAGGGACATTTACGCCTTGTGTAAGAGTGATTTAAGAGCTATTAAGGATATAAGTCATTTCTTGCTATTGTTTACGGCTACCTATGGTTAAGTACGCATTTGAACTTGCTGCGTCTTACCAAGGCGATTGCCTCAGATGCCTCGTTAAACTTGAAAGGCGACCATATGGGTCCGCATAGGCGGTGTCAACGCGAATAATGCAAAAACAATTACATGATTATGTCGC
This sequence comes from Rhipicephalus annulatus, assembly GCA_013436015.1. Classification (NCBI taxonomy): domain Eukaryota; kingdom Metazoa; phylum Arthropoda; class Arachnida; order Ixodida; family Ixodidae; genus Rhipicephalus; species Rhipicephalus annulatus. Next base: position 105,653 of record WOVY01004798.1, on the reverse strand, counting down.
CCTAGCACGTCACCACGACGTCGCAAGTCCTCAAGATTCGTGATGCCACGTGGTGACGTGATTACGTGACATCATCGCACCGATCCCAGAGGCGCTGCAAAACCACATGAGGTACTAAAAGCTTCCACTGCATGCGATCACGGAGGCCGTGCAGGAAAATCACGTTGAGTGCAGAGGGCTTCCGGGAAGGGGTCAATACAATCGACTGAAAAGAAATAAAAAAGAAAACAAGATGGCTTCAGCCTTCAAGTTGTCTCTTGCAAATGCAGAAGAGACGTTGTCACCTTGCTGTTTGCTTGTACTCCCCCCCCCCCTTTGTAGGGTAGAAAACCTGACGCTTGTGTAGTTAAACCTGGCTGTACCTCTTCACTCTCCCATTTTCTACTCTAGGTTAGTATGCCCGGCTGCAAGAATAAACACGAAGCACACCGGAAAGTACGCGTTTGAAAAGTCAATACTCGGTTCCATATATATCGGCGTTGAGGGCATTCAAGCCCTCCTGCTACCCCAGTATACTAAATTGACAGCGGTTGCGGCGAAAGCCATCTTCTCAGTCGATGTACCCCTGATCCTGGTGCTCCGTCTTTCGGAAGCCTTTTGCACATAGCGTCGTTTGCACCATAGAGTTTCTCAAAATTAACTAGAGGGCACTCTGGCGCTGCGATCCTTCAGCGACCATGGGAATGATGGGTAGTACACACATTTGCCTAGTCTTCGTACTTGCGGGTGGCGAAGCGTTCTTGCAGCTTCGTTTATTGCTGCGTTTCGGTTTTGTTTTGAAAGAAAGATTAAATCCTTTTGAACTTCGTGAGCCAATTTCAAAAGTAAGTCTAAAAAATAAAATGATGAAGCGCAACTGCTGAACATTGCTAATACTTGTTTCGTAAGAAAACAGCTCCAAGCCACACGAACACACACGGAGCCAAAGGCAGGCCAGAAGTATGAATATTAGACAAATGTGCGTACTATCAATCATTCTCATGCTCACTGAAGCGTCGTGCGTTGCAGCTCCCATAGACACTAGAGCCAGAGTTCCCTCTAGTAAGTATTGTGGGAAACTCTATGGTTTGCACTGCCTCCAGCACGTCACGTGGTTTACCATTGCATACGCGTTATCGGGCCACCGTCGACCAAGCAGCAATGTCTTGCGATGACTTCGTCATGTGACGTCCCGCCACGTGACGTTACAGTGACTTCATAATGACATCATAATGATGTCACAAATATGGGTGATTTCCACGTTTTCGCGATGACGTCATAACGTGATGCTTTTATGCATCACTCATCCTCAACGCCGATGGGGCATGAGATGCCGACGGTCAAATATCGCGTTTGATGGGGCATATGATTGATTGATTTATATGTGGGGTTCTGCGTCCCAAAACCACCATATGATTATGAGAGACGCCGTAGTGGAGGGCTTCGGAAATTTCGACCACCTGGGGTTCTTGAACGTGGATGGGGCGGGGCATATGAGGCTGCCGGTTTGGTAAATTCAGAGATAAGTTCGTCAACCGCCGTGGTTAACCCGGTGACAAACACCAGGGCCACACATTTACGCTGCGTGGTTTAACCATCTGCACGTATAGTGCCTGGGCGCTGCCTGGAGCGATCAATATAGATATAAAAGGCATGAGGAGTTCAGCATAAGACAACATGAAAAATAGTCGCTGCGGAAAGGAGGATTCACCCATGCGCTGGGCCTTCGGATGTGAAGAGACCTTTACTCTCGCCTTCTATGCAGCTTTTCCCGCCCTTTTTCTTTCCGCAAACACTCCATCGCGTGCAAGGTAGACAACTCAGCGCATGGGTGAATCCTCCTCTCCACTGCGACAGGTGTCCGATCTGCCGGACCCGACCCACTAAGCATTGCGTCAAACTTGGCCCCCAAACCTTCACCGCATCCCTCCTTGCGTAAGAGCAGTCGTAGTGAGATTCGAGTGTCGTGAAATTGGCGAGCGTCGAAGATTGACATGGTGAGCTTTCAGAGCCGCGCTCTGACGGATGGGAAGCAAACAGCTCTTCGCATGCAACTTTTTCGCACGCAGCATCAAGGTCTCTTGGCCACTATTAGCACGAAAAATCTGCTAAGAAAGGAAGGACGTGATTTGATTGAGTAAAGGCATGGGGTCATCATTGTACGTTCTACCAACCATCCTTCAGTGTTAAACTTCGTGACTTATGAATCTTGGTTATTGTCGTTGACCCCCCCCCCCCCCTTGCCCCGCCGCGGTGGTCTAGTGGCTAAGGTACTCGGCTGCTGACCCGCAGGCCGCGGGTTCAAATCCCGGCCGCGGCGGCTGCATTTCCGATGGAGGCGGAAATGTTGTAGGCCCGTGTGCTCAGATTTGGGTGCACGTTAAAGAACCCCAGGTGGTTGAAATTTCCGGAGCCCTCCACTATGGCGTCTCTCATAATCATATGGTGGTTTTGGGATGTTATACCCCACATATCAATCATCATCATGAATCTTGGTTGTTGTCATTGACCCCCCCTCCTCATATTTCTCTCTAGTATGATTAGGGGGGGGACGCACCCTTTGAACGACTAGGAGGGGTGGTCACCCCACTGTGCGCGCGATATCCACAACACACGCTCCCAAAGGCGGGAGGGAACCGGTGGAGCCAACGGGCGAACGGCGGCCGCGTGCAGTCTTTTCAGGACGCCGAGAGATGGCGACACTGCGTGGCAACATCGATCGGCCGCCAGGCTTTCGCTCTCGTTCCGCCGGGTTTCCACTTTTCGCAAGATGACGGCGGCCAGCGCCGGCCCGCCGATGCATCCTCTTATCTCGTCGCTAATCTCTCATATCTTAATTGGGACCGCAATGGCGATATTTACGCCTCTCCGTTGCCTCAAAAAGGATCGCGCTTCCGTTGCCGCCGCTTTTTCTCTACACGAGTGAATAAACGTACACAAACGCTCGCCTCGTAAAATGAGACGCAGGCATATTGTTAGCGACTCGTGCGTCTTGATAAGCTCTCTTCTGACCTCCTGTTTAGGAACCAACCAGTTGTTATGCAGTAACTAGCAACTTACGAGTCTTAAAATAGCGCCCTGTGGATCCCCCTATTATAATAAACACCTAGTTGTTCTGTTGTTGATTTGCCTATTTAGCCTGATAGGATGGTGCAGTAAACAGCGCTGAGCGCGAACTCCAAGGCAAACCGGACCACACGAGGCAATTTTCGTGGCCGTTGCCTGATTATTCATGCAATGTGTTCCTACAGTGCGCGTTCAAAAGGTATTTTACGATAACTGCAGCAATGCTCCCTGAGCACATTGTGAGGCATATCCAGACGACGTCCACTTTGACCAATATAGTTTGTCTATATTTACAGTGGGACGTGTGGTAAATGGTGGACATAGCGGAAGGTGTGTGACATATGGCCATAGTGAGACATGTGGGACATTGGACCACAGTGGGACATGGTGAGATATGTGGGCCATACTGAGACATGTGGGACATAGGGATCATAGTGCGATAGGTACGGCGTAGGGCCAACATAGTGTGCCCTCATAGTTGCTCCACTATAGCCCTTCGGTCTATAGAGACAGCGATAATAATCAGACTAGTTGGTCTACTCTGATTATTAGAGCTATCTATTCGCAGGCGACCACTCTGACCAACTAACAGAGTGCACGCCTGCCAAATAGTTAGCAAAAGTAGTAGATAGTGATGCTTATCCTGTGCAAGATTGTTTAGCAGCTACGCCAATGTAGCAGCAATGCAGCATTAATGTAGCATTAATTTCGGAGTGTTATATTCGTTCAACGAACATTGAGCACATCGCATTAACACACAGAAGAAGGTTTAGAGCTTGAGTGCTGTTATGCTCGATGGCAATAGCACGATGGCTAGTGACTCATCGCGCAACAAGATTTCGCCTATTTCACGAACTTGGGTCGTACCGTCAAAGGGCCGGGCTTGTTGTACCGAGTGTGCGGAAGGTGTCACGCCCAACATTTTTCACCCTAATCGTTCAGTTTAAGAAGGTTGTTCTTGCCCGCAACACCTAAAATTGAAACTACAGTTCAGTTATTCGGGCTTCTCTTACGACTATTAACACCATTATCACCCTGTATTATGTCCAAGTTACCCTTTCTTGAGCTAGCTGTGCCATCTTCTGTATAAGATCGACGCCGTTTATATAAAAGATTGGACGACCAGATTGGTGGCTTAAATGTACCGTTGTGCATATCGATGATGAACATGACGTAAAGATTCCCGAGGCGAATCACTGAACGTTGAAAAAAAAGCATATATACCGTTAAAGTGGCATTTTACGGTCGTATCTTTTGGACAGAGAAATAGTTCCAGTAAGCATTGCAAGATAGCGGTAAAAATGAACATGCCGTGCATCACGTGACGAAATATAGGTAAAATCGCCGTAAAATACGGCGATATTATGATCACGGTATTATAATCATCAGAACATTGAGTGCAGGCTCAATGTGCCGTACAGTGAAATGCACAACTCAATATGAAGATGAAACGCACGCGTAAGCACATACCAGGCTGGGTTGTGCATGTGTCGCTTTACGGAAAATTTTGAAAGCTGCCAACAAGTCCCTTTTTATGCTATTTTAATAGACGGCGGCTCTGTCAAAACGAAGATGGCAATTTCGCAATGCGCATGGCATGCACCTTCTTAGGCTGCATATTGTACCTACTGCTTAATCAGCCTCGATGACCCATAAATTATAAACCGAAAATGGGCACTTGTATTTACTTCAGCGAACTGCTAACTCGATGAAATTACTGCGACTATCACGCAAAGCAATGTTAAGTTCGCCAGGAACGCCATTTATCAAACTGCTCCTGAAGGTGTTGCTTTTTTTGCAATGCTGGCTGTTTGTGCGGAGAAGCACGCTTGCGGGTGAACACGGAGAAGGTGATTTAGCACTTCTGCCTGCGTACACTTGACTGTGGCGAGGTAGTTCACAAGAACGAGAGTTGGCAACTTTGCATCTCACTGGTAATTTGATTGAAATAAATGTGATGTGACATGTTTGTTTCAGGCCCAATTCAGCAGTTTCTTTTTGTCGTTACTATTACTGATGTAGCGCGAAACCTCTAGATGGCCAGGAAGCACAAAATGAGCTTTGGTCAGTAAAAAAAAAAGAGAGAGAGAGAGAGAACTTTTTAAGTAATATCTGTTCTTTTGTCTTCTTTATTCACTTTCCGTGTTGTTTGTACGATTACGTTAACGCTTGAAAATGAGAAGTTTCATTCTATGGTTTATCGTCCAAGCGGAGTTCTACGGAAATGACACGGAACATGAGACGAAAAAAGCGTCCGCGCGTGAACTTCAACTTAGCAACATGGCGCATTACGGTTGTTACTCGTCTAGCCACAACTACTCTCTTCATCCTTTCGTGCTCGTCCTTAGTTTTCTCACTCGCACAGTTGGAAACCGATTGTGCAAGACATGTGTCACGTGTGGAGAATAGCAGACTGAACCCTGAACAACAAAATATCGCAAGCGCTGTCTTCAAAGCCCTTGCCACAGAAAATAGTATAAAACAGAAAGTGAACGGCCAAGAGCACAGTCGATTTGTCTGACGGCCGGCAACTCTGGACGCCAATTCATTTGCCCCCCGCCTCCTCTTTTACCAAGCTCCTCGCAGTAAAAGTACAAAGGAATAAAATATGAAAAAGAACTGCCGTTCAAAAGCCAGCCCCATCTGCACACTCCAAACGACAACAGGGGGTGCTCCCTCTTTGCAGTCCTTCTCTCAGCATCCCCATCCGTCAATCAAAGAGAGAGAGAGAAAAAAAATCATGTCTTCCTCACTAAATCAACACCCTCTCTCTTTCAACTCTACTTCCGTCCAATCGAAGCGCCGGACCCGAGACGCGGCTGCGATTGGTCGACGGCGCCAAAGCGTGCCAGAAGCTGAGACTCCTCCCTTCGCGCTTCCCACGAAGGCGTCTCTCGAAACCTCGTCTCCGCCCCGTTTCGTGACGTAGGCGGAAAGAAGGCCGGCCTCGCACGGCGTGACGCGTGACCCATCCAGTGCGGTTCGGAGCGCTCGGTAACGCGGGTTGTGGCAGTGCGCGGGCGACGTGTTTTGCTTTTTCCGGTGTGTCCTGGCCGAGCAACAAACAGTGCTTCACATTTTCCTCGTGTCCCGCTCGCATCGCACTCCGACCGCTGTTTTCGACCGAGTTTGTGCGCGAGTCGTTCCGTCACTGTCGAGGTTCCTCGTTTCGCTTCTGTTCGACTCCACCGTCCTGCCAGACCAGTCAATCGCTACACAAGCGCACAGCCCGTCTTGCCTCCTGGTGTAGTCGGTGCGTGCTTCCAAGTACGGTGCGTGCTTCCAAGTCGTTGTAGCCGCGGCTACACGTCGGCGGCTACGGTGTGCGCGTCAGAGGTGCGTGAACGGTGCGAGCACGGCGTGCTCCGTGGTGGGCGGCGGGAGCGCGCGCTCGACGTCGCTCGCCGCTGGTCGCTCCTGCCTGCCGGCATGGCTGGCGCCGCACCACGGCTACTATGAGGATAACCTCAGCTGCGCCCTCAAGTCTCAGGTGAGCTTTCTCGCGCACAGCTCGTTCGACTCGATGACAACACACGAAACTCGTCTCTGTGTCGTCGTTTTGTTCTCGCGCTATAACTGTAGTCATGCCATACCAACTAGTCCAAGCTGTCACACTTCCTAGTTTATGACGCGTCTTGACAAGTGTATAGGCTCGCGCCGTGTCACATGTTGTGAGTTTCGGGGTGAACTTTTTTTGCGCTATTTTTGTTTCTCGTTATCTTACGTGACGGCAAAAAAAATGAGTGAACCTCCATTTTTTGGGCTTTGTGCCCTGAACGCGTGAAGCATTTTGATGCGGCATTCGGTGTCGTATAGCTTTCGATTGTTGCTCATAGAACCGCATCAATTCTTTCATTTTTTGGCAGAAGATATTGGATAAAAAGAAAGATAGGAAGACTAAGCAAGTCTCGACAAGGTTAAGCGCAGTGACTTCAAGAAAACCGGTGCGTCTTGCTAATTGCATTGAAAGTTGTCACATAATCAGGAGGCAGGGCTTGCATGTATTGTCGCGTCTTACGTGCAGCACTCTGTCATAGTAAACTTATCTGTGGTACTGCATGCAGTCCCTGACAACACCTTCAAAGGAAGACATACCAGCTGGACATTGGTAGACGCAATGTTACCAAACAACGCTACCATGCGGTTGGGACTTATCTCTGATCTATAGTGCTCGGGAGCAGCGATATACGATTGCAATGCGATAACGGTTCCGCACTTGGTATTGAAACTTTCAGAAAGCTTTGGTTCTAGTACAATCCCCCGTCCGACTGATTCACGTACCGTTCCTCGACGTTTGTGTAGCAGCACTGCCGTCTTGAGACGAGAATTTCGTAGTGGTAACTGCTTCGATACCAATGCATTTTCGCGCTCTTTGCGCCTGGCCGGTGGTCAAAACAATGGTTCGTCCATGTTATCGATGGCCTTGAGTAGTGTATGATATCATCGAATGGACCATGATGCTTCGCTGCAAAATAGCAGCACTGATTATCATCATCAAACTTCTCCTGTACACTGCGTTGTCACATGTACTTTGTACTTTTCTATTATCTGTATATAGGTTCTTGTACAAACGAGAAAAAAAATCGCATTATATATATATATATATATATATATATATATATATATATATATATATATATATATATATATATATATATATATATATATATATATATTTGTGGTCAGTTCAGCTTAACGCACCTGTTTACAAGAGATAAAATTGGAGTTGTTGTACTATAAATCTTAGTTGACGTGGGCTACACCCATCAAGCTCTATAGCGACTCCTTCGTTCTTATCAGCGCCGCTCATAGATTTCTTATCACTGAGCCGCTTCATATTCCGGCTTCTCTCCCATGTCACGTAGCCTACGTGCTCACACACACGATAAGGTGCGATAACTTGCGTAACAGATCAAGTCAATTGAAGCACTATACGCTTCGTATAATGACAGCATGTTATTAATATAAATATCCGGCTCCGAGAACTGGCAGCGTCATTTGTACTTATATCCCTCTCTCGACGTGACGTCACGCGCTCTTTGACAACTGGTTTCTGAACAACGCGCGAGCATTCGTGAAAGATCGGCTGGCGGCTTGCATAATTCCGGTAACAACAAAAAATTGACAATGAAAATCACTATTTTAATATGTCGTACGCGTAACTATTATTCAGGGAGACGCCCCGCCCCGCAACGGTGGTTGTGGCCCTCGACTGCTAACCAGAATGTCGCGGGATCGACTCCCGGCTGCGGCAGCTGCATTTTCGATGGAGGCCTGTTTAGATTTATGTGCGCGTCAAAGAACCCCCAGGTGGTCGAAATTTCCGGAGCCCTCCATTATACGGCATCTCTCATAATCATGTCGTGGGTTTGGGACGTTAAGCCCCAAATACTGTTACAATCAGACATGAGCCCCACGTGACAGAGTAGTTAAACGCCCCATATGGATACTATAGCACCTTCACAGATCTGCGGTTGCTTTCTTGGGCTATTTTTGCCGTTTGGTGAACGCGGATGATGCCTTCGCATTGCAATGTCGCTATATGCTTTACCACTGATACTTACTGATGACTGAACATCAGCGTCACTAGTCACTTTTTCGGTCTGAATATCACTGCTTGTGGTCGATGAACAATGCATGCACCACAATCAGTGGAGCCATGGTCATTATATTTCCTTGCACTGCAGTGCGATCATCACTCGGAACCATTCAATAATACGCGGCGCTTGTTTGTATATCCTGCAAGTAACATGAGTATATTTTGCTAAAGTTTACGAGTCAAGCTCGTAGCTATTTTACCGCGTTTCGATATATGCATCTATATTCAACAACGTTATGAACGTTGTACTGACGTTATATCATCGCGTAACTGAAAGCCACGAAATGCTTCTGCACAAATATGCTTATACGTGAGCTGTGCGGTGTCCCTTGCCATTATTTTTATTAAACCACGCAGATATATAGTAAATCACAATATCAGAGATTACTGGAGATATTCAGATGTCAATCAATCAACAGACTTCTTCGTTACTGAACATTACGAGACAAAATTTGGTGCACATTAGAGGTGGCATCAAGACAGTTAAATAGCGAGCCTGGACTATAATTTTTTTTACACTGTAAACACTTCTCATGTTTTTTAACCTACAATTATCAATGTAGCACCGATTAAATATGCAAACATTTAAGATAGCTGGCAAGAATTGACGTAAATGTTTTTTCGACTACGCGCAGCATTTCTCACGAAAGAATAACTTCAAGAAACGTCTCATCAGCTGTATACCATAAGCCGCAGGTCTGGAAAAAAAAAAAAAACGAGGCTCCTATAGCACGGCAAAGCGCTTTTCCTTGCCAGAAACTTCTTTTTTTTTTCGTCCGATTGAGGACACATAATGTGCATGTTGTATACAAAACCATTGTCGTCTTTTAGGTGAGTGCCAACTGGATAAGTCCACAAGCCGTCTGCGTAAGCGAACCTCTCCAAATCGTTCACCCAAAACGTCATCTTCCAAAGGCGGAGTGTTCATAACTGCCTAACAATGGCAGACCCTCGCTGATTTGCAGCACGCACTCAGATATACACGGTATAAACATGTACGCCTAACACGTTTTTTTTTTCTTGGAAAAGCAATTCGTGCCGTATACCTATAATTTATACCGTTAAAACGCATATGCAGCTTCCAAAAGGAAGACATCCATGGAAGAAGATCTATATAGAGATTAGCGTGTTATATAGTGACATCGTTACAAGGCGCGGCAACTGGCTCATCGTCTCGCTGTGCGCAGAGCGGTAATTGCAGTATAAGCAGCGACATCAATATACACGCAAATAGTACATATAAGATGCACACTTATATACGGTTATCCACAAGGTTACAAAATCTCCACGGATTTACATATGGCAATTTATAATGAGAAAACGCTCTTTGTTCAGAACAACAGCATTGGGAATTCTCTCCCTGGGGACAAGTTTCAAAGCACTAGTGCAGTATTTGAATTTCATTGATTGAATTTTATCGACATGAAATAGTTTGCATGCACAATATAATAGTGTAAAAAAATCATATGAATCCCTAGCCTATCTTAGCCTATAATATGCATGACCCGAACTCTACGTTTTCGCATTGAATTCTAATATAAATACATTACTAGTTTACCTACAATGAAATAAACAAACCTTAGAAGAAGTGGCGTTCACCTTGCCGTGTTTTCATAAACGGGATTAAAAAAAGGGTTCCAAGCCAGGATCCGTTTTGTCAGACTGTACAGCCTTCTAAACACAAACGCACAGAGTGCTGGTGTGATTGTACCTCCTCATCTATGTATAGGTCCTGAGTAATGAACCAGCCATGTAACTTTAAGCTTGCAGTAGTTTCTTGTTGTAGCAGGTACTGTCTGCAGCACTTGATTCAGAGTGAGTTTCGGAAATGCGCGCTAACAGAGGCACGCATGCTCCTTTTTAATAATAATAATAATAATCTAATAATAATAATAACAACAATAATAATAATACTAATAATACCTCTTAGTTCTTCCAATAAAGCTGTAAATTTGGCTAGGCCGGTGAAGGCCAATCGGAAGCTTGAGTGGCAGAGCCTGGCAAGCAGAAAACAAAACCTAATGCGTTACATGACTTTAGTTAATCGCACAATAGAGATGATAAGACAAAATAGCATGCACATTAGATTTGAAGAGCAGGGCATATAAACTGTAATCATCCCCATTATACAGTAGTTACAAATATTGAAAGTGACCAAAAAGGATGAATGACAACGGGTGAGAAAGGGACCTGACTAATGCATAATTTTTTCCGGTCTCTGTCATGCGACGATCAGCGTTAGAAGGAGGCTATAACAGTGCATTGTAAGGAACTAACGAAGTCAAGAGAAGTTAATTCTCGGAACATAAAAGTTCTACGATTAAACATTTCTCGCAACGTATACACAAACACCGTATATAAACTTTACACGCTATCCATTACAACGTCAATGTGCAACCATGTATATAGCGAACTGACAATGCAGGAAGGTCCACATCAGGTCATGCTGATATCACATGTTATGTCAACTTTTCATCGCAGAGACAAAATGTGAATGCTAATTTGAATAATACGTTTGTTACGACACACTGCAGTTAATTGTCAGTTTTAACGCAAACGTTTCAACGCAAACGCTTGTTCGAAGTTGACGATAGGCCTTGTGTCCAACTTCATCCTCCGTCTTTACAGGCGCTCTAAACACGCGTTAACTTAGGTCTTTCAGTATAGTAATAGAAATACCGTATCTTTCACCGTTCCGTGTTTATTGTGTACCACGATCTGAAAACATTTAGTTGCGTGATTGCGTCACTGACGCGTGTACGGCAAGATGATGAGATTCTTATGGCTAGCAAAGGTCTTGTTTAGAAAAATTTGTTGTCACAGATGTCGATAACATTTCAACAGAACATTTTCTTTTTAGACATACAATAACGATGATGACAAAACAGACTTTATTTGTCTGTGTGTTTAGAAAAAGTGGTTAATGATTTAGAGAGAACTCTACTATGGGAGAGCATGAAGCCGTCCCGCGCAGGAGCTGCTTGCACAGTAAACAATTCATGCAAATCTACGAAATTAATACTCATGATTAGAAGAGGCAGTGTGCATTTTATGACAAATAGTGGCCTTCCATTCTGTTCTGGTTACCAACCTTTTAGTTATTTCTAGTGAACCTTTCGTTCTGTCATATTTATTGATTGATGGGTGCTTGAATGTCGATGTTTTTACGGCGCTACGGACTTTTATTGTATCGAGCCTTATGCGCACTATGTACGCTCGGTAGACGATTTTGCGCACTGATTTTTTACATGTGTGCTCCGAATTATGCGCATGGCGCCCGGATGGACTGAAGCCAGATGGACATTGTGACGTTCCAAAGGAGCTTCGCTCCTAAACGTTAACCTGTCCACCACTACGACACGCGACATCTGCGTACTTGTCGGTGATCCAGCCCTGCTAAAACGTACACATCCAGACGCAATTAACGCTATATGCTTGGGCCTCCCTTCCTTAAAGCCTCCTCGGCAATACAATTTTCATCGATGACAAAAGTCGCGTATCCTCGCGACGCGCGTCTGACGAGCGCCAACAACACGTTTTCACATCCCCGATTGGGTGGAGGGGGGGGGGGGGGGACCAATTTCGTACTATTAAGTGTCCATATTTGAGAGCCTGCCAAGGCAAACGCGAAACGCTCGCGATTAGCGACGTCGGGATGAGTGCTGGGTAGCGATAGAATGCTCGATGTATACGCAGCAGAGAAAGACGGCGAAAGCCCTGCCGTGTCTGCAGCATGCTTCCGGCATTCACTTGGCACGGAGCTCCAGGGTGACGATTACGATCGCGTCGCGGCCACAATTAAGAGGGATATCTCCGACCAGCATCGTATATACGTTATGCGATCCTCCCCGCAGGAGAGGGTTTATTTGTTCAGGAAGAAATCTCGCCGTGTGTATAATGGCAATGCCTGCCGCGGTGACGCGTCCCGCATTCGCTACACGAAACCGAATTGGTTTTTTTTTTTTTTGCAACGTGAAACTGTAATGACAATAGTTATAGTTCGAGAACAGAACGACGACAAAGAGACAAGAAGGACACGAAGGACACGTCTCTGTGTCGTCGTTCTGTTCTCGCGCTATAACTATATCGTCATGCCATACCAACTGGCCCAAGCTGCCACACTTCTATGAAACTGTAAGTATAAGAGTAAGAATCGCAAATATACTTGTGCCCTCATCATAACTGCATGAGCTTGAAACCGCGGTGATGTTAATGCATGCTGTGGTTTCTCGGAAACGTGGGCACGCTTTTAGTATATATTCTCGGAGAGCTCGAAACAGTTGCTGCGGCATTTCCATTTTATTTTTATCAGTATTTCTTGAAGAACTGTTGTCGCCAGGTAATCGTGTTCTGTCAGCTCCTAGATAATAGTATACGTGTCTGCTTAGTTCAGCAGCTGATAACGCGCACAAAAACACTATAGGCAATTCTAACGTAATCGCATCGCCGTGTTCGCTGAAATTTCCAGCCTTAATGATTTCACGTGACGACGTTGAAGATGAGGAACTCAAGCATTTCGCTCTTAATTTTAAGACTCGATTATCCTCATCTTCTTGCTGGGAACTTCATTGTGTTATATGAGAAAGTACCATTGCATACGTCCTTGAGTAAATGACGCAGTCAAATATTCATTCATGATGCTTACGAAGACATGCATGCAGGGGCGAAATGAAGATTTAATTACGTGAGAGAGGGCAAAGGGGAGGGGGTGACCAGTTCGCATGTACTGGCGTGTGGGTGTTTGCAAGTGTGCGTGTGGGATATACAGATGCAAACTGGAAAAACTCTTCATGATCAAGACAGTTTAATTACAAGCTATGTAATAAATCCGCAACTACCCATTATATACGGCAATCTGTGGCAACTTATTGGCGACGTGCAGTTAGTTGGCTTTGACTATACACGACATGCGTGCTCGCTTGCTGATGCATTTTGACCGCATAACTATACTTCACCGAATGTGAACAGTGAGCTAAAACTCACACACACACAAAATATCACATGCTTTCGCTGCAGAACTTATCCATATGAGGTAGCCGAGATGATATGAACATCAGCTAGCGTCTCCACAGCAAGACAAGTTACAACAGAAAAGAACGGAACATAACAGAAAAGAACGGAACCATAATTCACTCCAAAACACAACCTCGAGTGGTTTTAATTCCTGCAGAGAAGAAATAACTCAACTATAAAAGACCGTGTCTTCAAGGACCGCTGTGTATACGGTGGGGCAGCCGCAATCTTCGCAGGCAAATTGCCACCGTATTCCGATAACGGTCTTCTCTCTTATACAATGTTACTCGCGGTCTTTTCATTGCCAATTCTTTTCTTCGACGTTGCGGTCTCTTCATGCAGCGTTCATATATCGGACCTCAGTGGCCGCACACGACGCGAACCTTCGTCTGCAGTCTCGCCCGGAGAACGTTCCCCACCTTGTATACCGATACACGCGCACATAAGTCACAGAACAACAGCGGCGGCGTCTCTATTGCGAACGCCCGGTGAGATACACGAATACAGAAGAGGGAGAGAGAGAGAGAGAGATAAAGAAAGGGAGACGTGCAGTATACATCAGCCCACATAAAGGCACCGGCCACCGCTCTGTGTGTGTGCGTGCGTGGACGGGCAGCTTTACCATAAAGCTGCACGAGTCGGCGGCGGCCGTCCATTAATCAGCTGGAACGATTACCTCTTCATCGCCGGCTTATGAGCGCGTGGTGGCGATAGCAATGAGTTTGTGAAAGCTAAATGCCCTCTCCGTCTCGCTACGTACGAAGCGTTTTCTTACGAGCTCGCGGGTATTGTATTATAATAGCTCGACTCGTCTCGGAAGATATCGAGTTGCATGAAAGAGGGTTTGCTATTACATGCCGGACGATGAGGAACAGGCGGGGTTTGTCTTTGTTAGGGACACGATGAGTTTGTATAGTGTCAGTAACGGACACGGAATGATGAAACAGGATGAACCGATCAGTATATGTTGGAAAAGCTTAGTTTGACATTCAATGCCTAGTCCTTCTTGATAAGCTTTGCCAAACGTCAGCTGTTTCGATATCGCCACTGTGTATGAGCATGTGGGTAATACGCATAACATAGGTGAAACTTTTGAGACCTGAACATTCACAGTCGCATGCATGCTCATTTCTTCTCTTTTTTTTTTGTCTTTTTTTGCGTGTTGCCCGTGTATTTGACCGTCACTATTTCTGTATTGTCCGATAAATAAGTCCGAAGTCTGTGAATGTGATTGCACGAACGAATTCATAACAGGCACAAATTAACCATCGTTATTTGAAACAAAGTTCACCAGTTGGCGGTGAGCTTGAAATAATGTAGGATTTGTTGTACAAAGCAATATATGAAATGGAACCAATGTTTCGACGTCATCGCTTTTGGTGGTCTCATGTGCATACCTGGTTTTGGGGACTAGCTTTAGTGCTGCGTGTATAGTTTGGCGTAAAACGCTGAAGTGTTGGTGGCTATCTATAGCGGACCAATAACGTATTTCTTATTTACAATTTATCATGGAACAGATTGTTTCCATATCTCAAAAACATGTCCGTTTCGTTCGCTACACATGCTAATACTGCTATGCTACCCCTTCTATATAAACGGCATGAATTATCGCAGTAGTGGTGAAGTCATAACCACATAATTTTAAACAAAACACGTTGAAAACGTAAGAGCCAACACGAGCCGATATCTTCGAAAGTATACTAAAACATTTTTTTCTGATCTAAACTTAAAGGCCATACGATTTCAGCAGCAAGTCATTATCATTACTAACAAAGCTTAGCAGTTAAAAGGCATATCTCTGCTAATCTCAAGGGTGAGAGTTCGACTTCCAGCCACGGCAGTTGCATTTCAACGGCAATGTAATGAAAGGAATATCTATGCATTTTAAATTTACGTCACATTAAATAATCTATATGGTTGTTCAGAATTGATCCGTACTTCCCCACTGCGCCGCGGCTCGTAATTATAGCGTTGTTCTGACGCACAAAACCACAGAAAATATCATCGTCAACATAATGTGAACGACCCTTATAAATAGAGGCATCAACGCCTCAACACTTTTCGCGCTGTGATGCTTCGAGGGTCACACGTGATCTCGCCGTTGAAAAACACTCTATCATGTTACACTTGGCGCGAAAGATGCGGCGCCCCTGCGCCCTTGCGGATTTGCGTTTGGTAATAGAAATTACGATATCCACATCCACGACAGTGATTGCTGCTTACTTTGCACGTAATATGAGATCGTGAGTGCTTGCGCTATCTAGTGAGGCTCCAACCGGAACGTACCACGCGTCCCGCATACGCAAGTAAGTATACATCTATGTGCACAGGTGTTTCGGGGGTCACGGGTTGATACGTTCAGCCTGCAAGCTATAATTAACTAGTTAAGCTATCCCCCTTCCATAAAAAGAGGCTCTATAGCATTTCCCTTAAGTTGCCGAGGATTACGGAGGGCGAAACAAACATGATTCTTGTAAGCATGCGAACAAACACGGACTCGATGAAACGGTTACCTTGCCTTCAAGTCTGCGTGGGTAAATTTCGCCTCGCACAGCTGGGTTAGCTATATCTTACTCGCGT
Source organism: Rhipicephalus annulatus (assembly GCA_013436015.1). NCBI lineage: Eukaryota > Metazoa > Arthropoda > Arachnida > Ixodida > Ixodidae > Rhipicephalus > Rhipicephalus annulatus. The sequence continues at coordinate 89,416 of WOVY01004798.1, read as the reverse complement.
TGGACCGGTCGCTATTAAACGAGAGGAGGTAGTCAGAAACAAAATATACCAGTATACTCTGACGCATATAATGTACAGTAAAACGACGAGAGAGAGATATATATATAAACAAGAGAGAGATATATATAAAGAGAAAAATTATAAAGATAAAAATTGAAGGACACCTTATAAACTCTTTTTAACTTTAAACAAAAGAATGATGATGTGACGATTTATGGCTTAGTGGATACCCTGCAAGTGTGCTTGTAGCAGTTATCCAAAGAGTTTTTTAAAAAAATTGCCCCCCACCTCCCCAAAGAAAACTGCGAGAAAATGCGAATTCATATCTTGAGCCTAGAGTGCACGGCGTAATAATTTTAATGGCGTAAATGATTGACGAGACGAAGATTTGTACCGTAACCATTTATTTACACATTCATCAGCCAGTGAGCGGTCGAGTGTGAGGAGGCGCGCGCTTCACTTCATTTGTATATACGTGTGAGCGAGCACACGGGAGAGTGTGGTGCAAGAAGGAGAGAGAACGAACGGCGAGAGAAAAGGCGAAGCACTGCACCTACCCTCTCCTACACTGCCTCCGCACACATAGGAACTCCGCCAAGCCGCTAGAACTTATGAACTTGATAGAGCTCCCGCACTGCTAGAGCCCTCGCAAGCCAAAGCGCGCTCCTCCTTTCCACTCACTCTCCGCTACTCCGCCCACACCACCTGCTTCAGTTGCTAGGGGCGAGGATAAGCGCGCGCGCTTATCCTCGCCCGTAACAACCGGTGCAGGTGGTAGGAGTGAAAGCGGGAATGAAGAGGGAGTGAAAGCGGAGAGACAACGGTTGGCCCGCGGACACCGCCGGATGCCTGACATAGCCCGACTAAAAAACGCATTCACATTTAAAAGGCTCTGAAAGGTTGCTCTTCCAGCTTTCGCTGTGACTGTGCTGCACGTGTCGCACAGGCCTGGCGTTTTTTTTTCTTTTCTTTTCTTCTCCTTTATTTTGTTTTTTTTGTGTGCACGTATAGCGTTCGGTACAGCGTATACATGATAACGGAGAAACCCGCGTTCCTGGGGTGATTACCCGAACCGCTTGCCGGGGCGTCTGCCCACCTGCCTTGAGTGACAGTGGCGTTAGCAGGTTTCCACTAAAATTACTGTTTCGCAAAGCACCACGCATACTATCAATTAAAGCTTCGTAGTTACTGGTAATATTAGTAGGTCTTGCTAAGAGCAATGTCAGAATACTGAACGAAATTTACCAGGACGTTCGAGTTTCTGAAATGAAACCAGCGTCAAAATTGTGTGTCCGCATCATCACTATAGGCAAAAATGTATCAACTGAAGGAGGGCGGGACCACTTGACATGAATATAGATGCCGCTTCAGGCTGTTCTGTTGAATTGTACTTGATGTTCACTGTTATTGAGAATGAAATTTATTGAACACTGGCTCCATTTACAGTTGCTCTTGCGACGGTCAACTTAAACGGGACGGATTTATGCACTCTCATGGTTGAGTACCCTAAATCATTGTCAACCTTTTCTAAACACACATAAAGTATGAGGCCCACGAAATGGCTTTTTGCATTTCCATAACAGAGTACCTCGTACTCAAAATAGCGAACTTTTTCAAATCATACCCTTATGTGTGTCAGACGGCTTTTTGCTCTCCCATAGTAGAGTACTAAGTACTTTAAATCGTTAAACACTTTTCTCTAAACTCACAAAAGCAGCAGTTCAGGCAACGTCACGTTTGTGACTGGGACGGCTTACTGCTCTCCCGTATAGTGGAGTATACAAAGTATACTCTAAATTGTTAAACACCTTTTTCTAAACACTCATAGAGAGAACGAGTTTAACCAGACGAGATCTGCATGCAGTTGGCTATCCAAGTTGGATAGTTGGAGACGGGAACTGGTGCGAGAATAAAGAAGTTGCTGCCTATACGACGACACCACGATGTCGTTACGACAATGTCTAAGTAATACACAAAAACATGGATGCACATATCAACGTGTCGTTAAGTCCTGCTTCTCCGTGAAGCCACAGCAAAGCCCTCGCACAACGACTCGCAGTGAAGTCTGCGCACGCCAAGAAGGTTTTAAAAAAAAATGTAATTTTTTTTAAACCTCCTTGGCGCACGCCAGTACCCGATTGCACCTTCCATTCTTCGTGTGGGCGGTTAATTGTAGAGGTGTACCTATGGCGCGCCTGGGATAATAAACTTAACGTTTATGAACTACGATGTGTTCCGTTCAAATTTTTCGTTTGTTCTAAAAATGCAGCCATCTACAGGATTCTGATAAAGTCACTATACAGTAATAAATATTCAGCACTCGCGTATTGCATAATGTTGAATAGTTTGGGGGTTCACATGGCAAAGTCAGTATGTCATTATAAAAGCACGCCATAAGGGGGTACCCCGGATCTATTTTGACCACGCGGGCGTTTTTTCAAAGTGCACTTCAGTCCACAAGAACACCGACGATGATGTTGCATTTAGCCACCATTGAAATGCAGGAGACTCAGCAGCACATCACCATTGTCGCAAAGGCACCACGAGACCGAAGGGTTAAAGCAGGTGGTATAGTACAGTATACAGCATAGAACAATGCAATACAGTAGAGTGAAGTGCAGTATCATAGAGGATCCAACTGTTATATAGGCTTGCTAATTACACTTACTGCATCTTAATGCAACATGATACGCGTACCACGCCGTATTCAAGCAACGATCATCGCGTTCATTTGCTATATCCTCATCGTGGCGGCTGACTTTGCAGTAGCGTTCAGAAAGCAGAGTGCCCTAACACTTGGGAATAATTATGGCGTCAACCCTGTACAGGCCCGAGAATGTCCGAACGGAACACATAGTATCCTTGCAGTCGTCTACGCAACAATGCGACGACGTTCGGTATTTGTGTAATGATGTCAAGTCAGGCATGGCCGATGGAGCGAGGAAATTAAAAGTAGGCCTAGGTCGGTCGTGACGCGAATGGCGAATTTAACAGGAAGTATCCCAAGTATCTCGCAATGCCGCGGTGTCAGGCATGAATGAGTCCAGTAATGCTCGGCTGCATGCATAATCAGGCAATCGCAACCACGCAATTGCCCCAACGCTTTGGAGTTTGACTCCGAGTGGGAGCAGCGGAAGCACCTGCGAACCTTAATCGATGGCACCTGCAGGAGTATATACATCACGTCTTCGCGTAAGAAAGCCGCAAAAAATACTTATCAAGCACGTCACAGCTGTGAGTGGGCTGTAAATATGCATTGTATTCTGAACGAGAGTGAACTAAAGCTTTTTTTTTTCATTTGAATTTGAAATTTGAAAAATCAAGTGTAATTGTAGCGCAGATTATTATGATGACAGACAGTGTTTCCACGAAACATATTTCCTGCAAATATATCTTCGAAATACACTACTACTACTACTACTACTACTACTACTACTACTACTACTACTACTACTACTACTACTACTACTACTACTACTACTACAGCTGCTGCTAGTACAAGTACTGTGACCTCTGACTACGACAATGCAATATGTACCTGTTACGGCCACAATGATAGCACGGTCTGCAAGTTTGGTAACCTTGGCTATTATATGAAACTTGCACGCGAGCTAAGAAAACTGCCTCCATTTTTTAAAGGGGGGGGGGGGGGTTGTGTCCTTTGTCGAAGTACTGCCCATTATAAGTTTGTAAGCAAAACAGCAAGCCGCACGCTGCCCACATCTTTGCATAACGCGTGTTTCGTTCCGGCATTTTCTCCTTCCATATATAAGATACACACCCTTCAGTGCAATTACTCGCCTTTATATGGTATAGGTCTGCCTCTCTCCATCTAACTATACAGCTTTCCAGTGTCCGTCTTGCCTCCCACGCGTGTATGCGTTAATCTTACACCCGACAGCGTAAAATAACAATAATAATATACAAGCCATGCCTCGTGAGCCCATCTCTCATAGCCGAATTTCACGCTTCATTCCGGCCACTCCTCCGTATCGACGGTCGAAAAACGCGCCTTACAACACTCCCGAGACCGGCATCATGCACCCAGGTACGCGTGTGTATACCCTATACCGATCAAACGCGCATAATACACACGACGTACACTGTAGTACAAGCACAAAACCCCCCTTCACACACACACTGCATGGGTGGGTTCTTCGCAATCAGCAGTCTTTAATCGCTGTAGACCGCCATGCACAGTCGGCACGAAAAAGAATACGATAAACAAGAAACGCGTAAGTCATCCCTTCTATTTGCTTTTTTTTTTACACCGCGCACGTCGCCGTCATGTAAAAGCGGCTCCAGCGAAATCTGGGGCGCAATTTTCTCGAAAGGCGACTGCGGTGGTGGTACGGTGTAGGTTTGTACACAGGGGTGGCGGCGGCAGCGCCTGTTGCTGGTCATTTGCAGGAGTACACGAGTCCAGCGGTGAAAGCACCCCGCCTGAACTCCCTCCATCAACCCCTGTGTGTGTATTAAAGCGAGTCGGTGTGTGTGTGTGTGTGTGTGTGTGTGTGTGTGCATGTTTCGCGCACGCTTGCACGTATTACACTGTGAGCTTGTGCGCCGCGTGTATATACACACACACACAAGCATGTAGGTACCGTGGTCACCCCCCCCCCCTCTACACACCGATCACCCAGCTCAACGGCCATTTAGCACCACCGTGCCGCGAAAGTCGCCTGCAGCTTAAAGGGAGAGAGTTCCGAGGTGGGTCGGTTAATGCTATAGGAAAAAAAAAATAAACTGTGACCCGCAAAAGCAGCGTAACAACCGGGAGGTGCAGAGAGGAAATGATAAAAAGAAAAGAAGACCAACACGAAGTAGAGCGATATGTCTCCTTCGACGAGTCTCGCTGATAACCGCGATCGCCAATTACGGGAAAACGCGTCGACGTGAGTATATAGCTCGTGTGCGTTCTTGGTTTTCCTTTCTTCTTTTTCAGCCTTGAAGAAAGTCGTGTGTGCGTGCGTGTGTGTGTGTGTGTGTGTGTGTTTATTTTTTTTCGTCTTTTATTAGATATTTGCTTGATGCAGTTGATATCACTCGTCCTTTTGATTACCTATGGTCTCGAAACTTGACTGTCAGTTACTGCTCTAATTTTCCCTAACAAGTGAGAAGGCCGTGTCGCTTGCAATATCTCTAATCTCATCCCATCAACTTCCGTTGGCCCTCTGATACACTATATGCTTGCGCGCCATTTCATATTTCGTTCCTACCCTTCCTCGCAGTAAGAAATGATGAAGGTTGGGGGGGACGGGGCGTGTTGGTTGGGGGGGAGGTGGGAGCACGGGCATGGTGTGCCACTGCCTGATCATCTCCAGCCTTACTGTCATGCGTCATACAAAGTTGAATAATATTCTATACAGTTCTCCGGCATTATTCATAAATAAGGTAGGCAGACGTGCTGTACAGAGCTGCCGCACAGTTGTGACTTATCAATATTGGCTGCTTGTTTTTTGTACGCCAACACATGTCACGTCATGAAGGCTTCAACAGGCGTTGAGTTTACGAATGTTCGTAGCCTTTGATGACATCGAGGCATTGGGTGATGCTGCGTGCGTCGCAGACACGATGTTCTCCAGAACATGACAGCATCGCGACATTCTAGACAACAAGGCGCAGTGAGGTTGCATAGATGTTTATGCTGCTATGAGTTGTACATGTTCCTTCTCACCGTTCCACAACGGGCGTCACTTTCAATGTCGAGTGTTTTCGACGACAGCCGTTGCGTGTCCCGTTGAAGAGGGCACGTAAACACGAACATATCCGCACGCGTCCTTTCACCACGCAAGGTCGTACTTTCCTGCACACACTCTCGGTCTCAGCACAAACGCGAGACATGCACAGATCGTGCAAGGGTTTCCCCGGCTTCGGTGGCGAATGGTCGAGCCCCTTTGTACAAAACGCGGCGCGCCTCTCTATATACAGAAGGAATATCGCTTATGCATACAGCGAGCGTGCCCGAAATGCAGGCTGGTCTTACTGACATGGATGTAGCATACACACAAGGATGGAGAGGTCGCGTGATACGCGGTCACTCGGCGGCCTAGAAATGGAGACGACTGCTACTCTTCAACGCCGCGAACGGCGGTGATTTATCCTCGACTCGTGTCGGTGTGTCGACATGCCTGTATATACTATATGTATACAAGCACGCTTACAAGAGACCCCCTCGTGCTGTCTGTCTGTCTTGTCGCGCACTCGTGTTCAGTCGCTTACTTTCAAACGTGGCTGACGTCTTTCAGGAAATGAAGGTGAGGCACTTGGTGTGCTCGCAAATCGTTCTGTCCTATTGCCTCTGACACGTTCGTGTCTGAAACGCCACAGCCACACATCATAACTTGAACTGAACTGAACGTATATGAGAACCTAAACTTCTTGTTGTGTGTGAACTTTGTTTGATGTCTTTATGATGCGCATGGTACACAGGTCGTAAAGAGATAGATAGATAGATAGATAGATAGATAGATAGATAGATAGATAGATAGACAGATAGATAGATAGATAGATAGATAGATAGATAGATAGATAGATAGATAGATAGATAGATAGATAGATAGATAGATAGATAGATAGATAGATAGATCGTCGATTTTGTGTATATTAGGCACTTTTTGCACGCAAACTGCTGTTTATATGCATGCATCCGTGTAAGCGCTGTTCAACTGCTCTCACGAGTGCCGCATTAGGCAGAAAAATCTGCAATGCAGTCTTTATTTGGAAAATTTCAGTTTTATTCACTGTTATAACCATACATTTCTTGGAAAACCTTTCTGTCCCATGCATCGTTGCATGTTTCGGTAAAAAATTATATAATAATAAAAAAAGAACCTTTTCAAGTTTACAACCAGAATGAAGTTCAATTTGACCTCATTGAGAACTTGTCGATATTGAAGTTTTGTCAAACCTGCGCATGCATTGTGCAAAAATTGTGATGCGTGGAAGTATGAAATGTACTTTGCACTGGAAATGCGATCACTCATTTTGAGTTGCGCACCGCAATGTGTTAAAAATTCTGTGCAAATTCCTCTTACTGAATGCAGTATTGCTTGGGAAAGAAGTTCTGTGTACTTGCACCACGCATATAATGCCGTGCTTCAGTTCTTTGAGTTATCCCTGAATCAGATTTAAAGTAAATGTTTACATATCAAGATATACGCGACAATTATGACTAAACGTTAGACAATCAGCCGTCCTTGGACGCAATTATGATCTCATAGTCATATAGGTAGAACGCTGGCCCACTGATTCTTCCTTTATATAATAAAGTATATAAGACTTCCTCCTCCTCCTCCCCCTCTTCTTCTTCTTCTTCTTCTTCTTCTTCTTCTTCTTCTTCTTCTTCTTCTTCTTCTTCTTCTTCTTCTTCTTCTTCTTCTTCTTCTTCTTCTTCTTCTTCTTCTTCATAGTCATCAGCATCATCACCTCACCTTCTTTTTCTTCATAACCACCGCCATCATCTTCTCAGTGCACACTATTGATACAACGCCCGAAGGCGGTCCGCTTAGAACGTGGGTCTCCACTGCCTCCAAGATCGAAGGCATTACCCGTTTTCTGTACCTCGTTTGGTTTTATGCTGCCTCCGTGATCAGTCCACTTTCGACCAAGCGATGCGAAGCGTTAAGGTCATCACGTGACATCACGTGATGCGACGTCATATTGACTTTAGGTTCACGTCACGAAATTTTGGTGACCTCTGACGTCATGACGACGTCATAGTGTAATATCATCACAAAAAGGTGTGATTGTTCGCGCATTAGTCGCGTGGAGGCCGCCGACTCCTGCGGTGACCTTTCGCATTTGCATGAGACATCTAAGGTACCCGTCTTGAAAGTGCTGTAGTTTTTCCCGTCTTGTACTCTGCATGTTATTCGCGCTGCTCTAATGCTGCTCTAGCAACCAGCTCTAATGAGCACGTTTCTTCATGTTGACCGATGATTCGTACATAATGGAATCAGTACTTTGCGAGACTGAGGTTTCTTTTCCCTCTCTGTTCTTCTGTACAGGCGGCCAGCAACGCTAGTAGCGCCGGCGTCGTTAGCAGCAGCCCGAGCCTGGTGGTCAGCGGTAGCCACCACCACCACCATCACAGCGGCGCTGGCGTCGGCGGCCACGGTGGCGTGAGCGGCGGTTGCCACGCCGCGCTGTGCCGCGCCTCGCGCGACGCCATGGAGGAACAGGCCGGGCCCTGGCCCGGCTACGAGGGCCGGCAGGACCCGGCCGTGCTGGCCCAAGAGGACATGGACATGTTCTTCCACTCGCTGCAAGACGGAGCGGGTCCCGCCGCCGCGTCGTCGTACTACGGGAACCCCGCCGCCAGGGCCGTCCACGGATACCGGCCCGCCCACCGTAAGTGTTCGCGCACAACTCTCATCTTCTCGCGACGGCATGCGTTGACGAAGTCTTAGGGGCGAAGATCCTTAAGGCGTAGGCAAGTCCGGCGTTGTAGTAGCCACCGTTAGTACTCAGAACACTCACTAGATGGCGATAGCGCTGTGGTGCTCGCACCGCTAGTACTCGGATTGCTCGCTAGACTGTATACTGCGGCGCTCGCTCTACTCCGACGCGTGGTCACGTGTTACTCTCGGTTGTGCTGCCAAAAAATAAGAAAGGGTGCGAATGAACAAAAAAAAAAACAATAAAGACGGACTCGAACAAACCAATTCAATGCATTAAAACAGTGGTATACCATGGTGTTGCTGTTGAAGTCTACCGGAATCTTTCTATTAACGTTTTGTTGAAACAGTGCAAAGCTTGACACGGCATAGGGCGAATAATGCTGGTGGAGATTTCGACTGCGCCGTTGCGTATTAAACGGAATAAGAGCACGTCCCGTGGCTGGTTGCAGTACTACGGCCCTTCGTTCCGCGCGAATCGCTGGTGGTTTCTCCCTAACCGTTGCGCTGTTACACAAACCGCGCGCGCGCTCACGACTTTGCCCTAGGGAGGATGCTCCGCCTAAACGACGACCACGTGAGAGAGAGAAGACGGGAGCACTTTTCGCTCGCGCATTTATCTTTCGGCGCTGTACTTACAAGTGCGTCGCGTCCTACCACACTCTTATAACTAAGCATACAAGGAGATCCAGAGCGCTCAGCTTTGGCCCTCCTCCTCCTGCTCCTCTTCTTCGTACAACCAGACCAAGTGCCTTGCGGTTTTTGACAAAGTCACGGTGGTGGCGCCGTTTCTGCGGGATCGGAGAGCACTTCTTCGCGGCCGAAACGTCTTCGCGAGTGCTCTGCGCAGCCAGCACGCGCTGAAAAGGAGATTGCAGACCGAAACACGATCAGCCAATTACAGAAACGCGTGGCCCGAGTCGCTTGTGTAGTAGTCTGGCTTGGAAAGCCAGAGGCAACGGATGCCTAGTCGTCGAGTGTATGTTACATATAAGAGGTTTGCGCGGGAAGGAACGGAACCTCCGCTCTAAAGAGGGATGGTGTTGAAACTACAAAGAAGCGAGATGCAAAAGAGTGTGCTCTAGGATGTGAGAGCGTAACGAGGCTATAGATGACCGAACATCAATAAAATAGCGCGTAGTGTTATAACTACTGTGCCAACCCACCTGTCTCGATCGTATGGGGCCGTTTTATTCCGGAGCACACTGCATGCTGAACGGACGTTTCGCATTCTAACAACGCGCGTGCATATAAAAACACACAAACCGACGCACAGCCAGTGGGCTCCGTTCCATGCTTCCGACGCACGATTGCGTGGTGGGACCGTGATGACCGCAGAGGCGACCACTTACGCGCAAGGGGGCAATGAACGTGACTGATGCTCGAAATCAGCTCTCCCGTAAGAGGCACATCGTATTATTTACCAAGAGTATCAATAAAGGTGGGGAGCGTTCAACGGAGCAAGACAATTAATATTTGTCGTTCGGAAACTTGAGAAGGTAGAGAAGGAGGACGAAGGGCCGAGGTGGTTATCAAAGAAGCGTGATCCGATCCAGTTTCGTGAAGCCTCTATGACCTTCCTCCGCTGAGTGTTGTTTGCAACCGCGGATGTTGCGTAACGATGATTGCACTACCTTAACGGCAGACGAAATAAGATTGCTACGATGTTCCGCCTCGCACCAGCGGCGTCTGGTGCGTCAAAGTCTGCGAGCATTTTAAGCGCAAGCGGAGCATCGACGACTTCTCTGATTGGCTGTAAATTCTTGTGACGTATTGCACCTTCGTGTCTTAGACTTGACCTACTACGCGTACTTCCATCGATGACAATTACTGGCTCTACTTGGACCCTTACGGAAATACCATACATGGCCCTTATATGGGTCATATGTGGCCACATATAAGTATATATGTCAGCGTCTGTGGCCACATATAAGCATACATGTCAGCATATGTGGCTTCCATTTACCATATATGGATGTATATCTGGCGGAGTCGGTTCATGTATGGGGTTATATACAGCCATATATGACGCGGTTGGCCCATCTAAAGAGTCAAATCCGGCCTTAATAACCCAATTGACGTTTACGCCACAACGAGGCACAATGGTTCTACGGAGCAATATATTACGCCCGCATAAAGGCAGTAAGTTACGAAAGAGAACGATACGAAGCCCCTCGCGGCGTGTCACGAGGACACCCACACGGGTGTGCACGCACTCTCTGTCGATGCTCGCGGCCTTCTGTAGTGTCCACCGCTAACCTTCTCATGGTCCTTTTCTCCTTTCTTCGGGCTTTTCAGCCGGCTGCTCGTACCTGTTGACTTACACACGAAGTGGCTATTGCTGGATTGTGCAGAGCCTGTTGAGACTGTACACTTCAAGAAAAACAAACAAACAAAGACAACTAGTACGCGTGATTCCCCTCGGATAATAATGGCTTGCCGCGTACATGACTTTCTTCAAAGAGGCACGTCAACTCTCTTGGGGGTCACATGACTCTCCGAAGAACTCCAAAGAGTGTTGATGTGCCTCTTTAAAATCAAGCCAGGAACTCTCCGAAAGGAGTCAAATAACTCCCTTTTTTTCTAAGAGTTTGTTATAAAACACTAGTTATTGCGCAGTTTCAGACTTGTGAATCCAGTTTGTCGTTGGAGTTTCAGCGCCTAAATCAGTTGAGATAACATTGGCTTACATATATAATAATATATAATAGATTTGAGCGTGAAACGTCGTACTGCTCTTCTTGAGTGTCTATTTAGACGCGTACCACGCAAATAGTTTATTACATCGTGGCGGGATATGCGCAGCGAAACAAAGGACGCTTCGACGCCGCGACACGCCTGTACGTTTCATGTGGCTGCCATCCTCGAAGCTCGAGAAAACAATGCCGTTTAGTATTCGCGTTGGCACCTTGTTTCATTCGAGTGGAGTTGGCACATACTGAAAGTGCTAACAACCGCGATGTCTTACGGCATCAAATACCTCCCCCCTCCACCCTCGTCACAAGGACATCCATATGATTTTTCACGCGTTCTTGTCGATGCTCGCGGCGATCCATTGATAATAGCCGCACGATACCCAAATAGGCACCCCCTCGAGGCTTGTACATATACAGCGAGCTTCGTTCGTGCGTTTGATTTTGGTCAAGCGCAATTTCGCTACTCGAAACACCGGCGTTAGGTGGAATTGTATGATCTCCAAAGGCAGCTGGTCTACACCAAGAAGGATTTAAGAAAAATTGCTGGAGTAGAAATGACTGCCCAGGAGTGAAGCCGTTCCACTTGCAAGATGGCGGATGTGGTGGCCATCTTACTAGGGACGTGATAAATTATCACCATTCAGCAAATAAAAACGAAGCGTTTCACTCGCACGCCCAAGAAGTTTAATGTGGGAGCTTTTTTCTGGTCACATAGTGCTCCAAGTGCGTCTTACAATTACTAGTTTTCCTTAGTGAGCCTCTAATTTGAGGCAAAGTTCATTGAAGATTCAGTCATCTGTACTCGTTTCTGTGTGTTATTTCGTCGGGAACAACTATCTTTAACATAGAATTAACGTTGCCTTTACATAACATATCAAAGCCACTTGATCTTTAAGTGGGCACCATCAGAAAAGAGCATGTTTCCGCCATCTTGGCTGTGGCAAAAGATGGCTTCACTTCCGCTGGCAAGGCATTGCTAGAGCTTCCACTCCAGCAATTTTTCGTTAATCCTCCTTGGTCTACACGCGCACTGAAGGCTTCGAAGGAGGGGCGGCACTTAAGCGCATGTCGTATAAAAATTAATGCAAACAGTCTGTACATTCACTGGCAAGCTCCTTAATAACGTGGCGCTTTTGCCTTGAATCGCGCAGTGACGTAGCACTACGGCTTTCATGAATTATCGTTAGACGTATCGTTTCTACCATGCAATATCTAGTTCATTGTGCCATAAAGGTTGCACATTAGCCTGTCTGTATTGTCCACATATAGGAAACGGGTGACGGCTCAGAGGTGACCCACGTATTCGTAATTGCATCAATAGTCCTCGAGCTTCTACGAATGCGTAATAAGTGGACACTACATAACATTTATACGCTTAGCTTTGTAGACCACCGAAACGAACATTTCGGAACAACATTTGGAGACTTTGTGCCCCGAACTGCCGAACAATTATTTCCTGACTATACCGGAGACGCGCGCTCGTACGCCACATTACGGGCAGGTACTTCCCCAAGGAACGACTGTAACCGTCGTCGCGGACATCCGCTGGCCAACATCGTGCACCTCTCCTTCTTTCTCTCTCTCTCTCTCTAACACTACACGTGTTTCCTCTCCTCCCCGGTGGGGGAAGGTAAGAGAGGTTCGAAGCGAAGCCGACACGCGCGTTTCTTTGGGCAACAGCGCGCGCATGTGGTCACGCGTGACCGCTTTGAGCGGCCTTTTGTTTTCCACCTGGCCAGAGGCATTTCTGATGCAAATGCGGGCCACGCCGATGGCCAGCGCTCTGTGTGCGTTCGCGCACCGCAGGCAGCGTGTGTATGTGTGCGCGTCTGTGCCTGCACGAGCTTTGGTTGCGCGGTTTGAGCGGGTCCCGTCGGGGAACCGCCGCCGCTGCACTCGTGGCAGGCGACCGACGTAGCCCGAGTGACGCAGTGCTCTACGGTGCGGCCACCGCGGACAAAAGACTCGGCGACGACCGTGGCATTCGCCCAAACAACGCTGTATTCTTGTCGGCTTCCAGGGAGCATGCACTGCATACCGCCGCGCTGTTGTCTCTCCCGTCTCTTCCTTCCTCCATCCTCCTCCCCCCCTCTTCCCACTAGTCTCCACAACGCGTTTCCAAGCGATGCCTTCCCTTCCCCTCCCGGTCAGATGAAAAAAAAAATGTTCAGATGTTAAAGGGAACAATGAAATCAGTAAAACGGAGGGCCGCAGAATTGTTAAGGGTCTCTGAACTCAAACGCCGCTGCCATGGCTTTCCGCACGTGCTTACGCGATGCGTATGATTCTAACTGCATAGTAATCAGTATTAAAAAAAAAGACGATTCGTCAAGGAAGTGGGCTAGAAATATTGATGCATACCGCAGGGTCGTTGCCCATTGGAAAGTTTTAAAAGACCGAAAATGTTTTTTTTTTTGTTAGTATTGCGACTTCCCAAAGGCGTTGTTGCCCCCCCCCCCCCCCTTACATGCCAAGTTAACCTATTTCTACGTGGTTGCCTGAACACGAGCTGCTGAAAAACGGTGATTTTTTTTTCATAACAACTATAGGAAATGTCCGTTTCGTTAAAAGCCGTGGCCTAATTTTACTGGACAGTTATGGGGGCACTGAGGAATGCAAACGTCATGGTTCCGCGCTCATATTCCTCCAGGAGATAAAAGAAAAAAGAAAATGAACATATGGCCGTAACACAACACTTATATAGTCGCACTGGATACAGCTGCTTCCGTTGCACTATCCACGCTCTGTCATGCAGGACGTTAGGTACTTTGGGAGGTCCGAAAGAAAAACGAGCATCCCGAATCGTTGACCGGCCTATATGGATGGAAGAGCAGTGCTCGAAATGGCTCTTTTCTTCGCACATCTATCTACTCGTGCCCTCCTTTCTTTTTCAGACGTCTATCATCTTTGTATTATGTGTGCATTCTTCTCTGCGAATTAATACAACCGAGGATGTTCCGTCGGCGACAAATGGCCTCTTTTCCTCTCATTCAATTCTCATTACCACTTTTCCTCAAGACTTTTTCATGCGTAATATAGATATCTCGTCCTCAAATTAGCATGAAAATATCACTTTATGTTAGTTAGCATTTCATGTCAGAGTGGTTAGCATATTTGAAAGTCATCCAGAAGTGGCACTTAGTGGCAAGCTAAGGCGACCAGTCAGCGGAAAGTATCACTTACAGAACACAACATTTTCAACCAGCCCTAGCATTAGATTGAGTTTCATTTAATGCAATGTCCTTGCTATAACAGCCAATGACCAGCATCAAACGTGGAACCTCATTTAATCAACACTCGATTAAGGTGAGCCAAAGCTATTCACCGCTGGTGATGGGAGAATGAATACGATAGTAGAATTCCGACTCCAATTATCGTTATTGGACATGATTACATCCCGTTACACAGAGGCAGGCGCAAGCAGTCTATAGGGAGACATGCTCTAAATAGCTTCATTAATTCGGCCCCAGATACTCGCGACGTTAAGTCCTTGGAGATGCGAAGAGCCTGCACTTCAATCGCGCATAGCCGCGTTCAACTGCTTCTGTATAGACCGCCGCCATGGTTTGGAGACGCTGCGAGCTTGGCGGGGTCCTCGCAAGGCGAAGACGACGCTTCCCTGCGAGGCGACCGGCATGAAAGACAGCGCGATCACTATCTCGTCCGGCGGGAGGGCTTAATATACATTCGCCGCATTTACCTCCACCGCCGGTGGGGACGCGTCCGTTCTCGGGGAGAGTCTTCGGCGTGGTGGCGCTTTTGCGCTGCTGCCCAAGTCGACGCTGCTTCGTGCAATGTTGGCCCCCGCTGTTGCCTCATGCAGTGCGCGCGAACGGCACCCTTTTAAGTTCACGGAAGCGTCTTCTCCCAGGTGCTGCCCGCTGATGGTGCGCCGAACAGCTAGCCCGGCAACTCCACTCCGCGTGACGCGATTCGGCCCGAAGATTTAGCATTCGCGCAGCTGGCGCGTCGAATAGGCGTCCGCCCTCGTTTTGTTCCGATGCTCGCGCAGCAGTTATAGACCCATTCCACGTTTGTAAACACGGGTAGGCCGATGTCGACATTATATGGGTATAATTGTAGCGACGTCCGCACTTAAAACTTCTGCCATAAGCGCCAAGGGTTGTGATGTGCGCCAACGAACAAATCTAAGTTTTGTGACGCGACTCACATCCAACCGCGACGCAGTTTGTCGGCATACCGTTGTTGTTGTTGTTGTTGTTGTTGTTGTTGTTGTTGTTGTTGTTGTTCTTGTTGTTCTTGTTGTTGTTGTTGTTGTTGTTGTTGTTGTTGTTGTTGTTGTTGTTGTTGTTGTTGTTGTTGTTTTCTCGTTGCTTGACTGAAAACACCACATGCACCATTGAAAACCCAGGCAGAGCGTCTTCTGCCTACCAAGACAGCGCCACCGCATTTTCGTGACGCAAGTCCGGTGGAATTTGTCTATGTGAAACCGTTTCAGTTTCGTTTCCATGGGCTTCTGCAGACTCGGGCAATCGCGCGGAGGAATGACGTAAAATTATCGCGATTACGACACGTGACACGGAACGTATAGACAGAAAGTTGTGACGTCAGGGAGCGCGCTCGTGGCGTCACAAAACGTGTAACGAATCCCATAGAAGGCTGTAACGCAAACTGAGAACAGAAAAGATAGAACAGACGAATGATAACTGCTTCAAACGGAAACTCTTCTAAGTTTAGTGTACGCGTTACCGCTTGCCAAATTCTGTTGGAACGACCCAGAACAAACCGAGAAGCTTATCAGCATCGTGAAGAAAACTTCTGTCGGTTGCGTCATTTATATGTCGCCCACCCGTCATGCCATGTACCTGACGAGACCTGCGAGGGAATTATAAGTAAAAAGACGATGTTCACGGCTCATTCGATTACCTACGCTTCAACTTCATTCCTCGAAAGTCAAACGTGCTTCCAATGCATTTTTTCAGCAGTGAGCCACTTCTTCCAATACACATGTTCCTATAAACAATACATAAAAAGTTACACACAGCAATACACACACAGCAAACCGATGACGGAAACACACGAGTCAACAGCCGCTCTGAAAACAATCAGAAAGAATGAAGAGAGAGAGAGAGAGAGAGAGAGGGAGGAGAGATTCTTTCGCGGTAAAGGCCCACTCCTTATCTCGCCTTGCCATCATGCATATCAGTGATGAGCGCCGCTTCCCCTCGACCGCGGCTTAGCTGCGGTGGTGTTCCAGCCCGTGTCAGAGCGTGTAAGTGGGAGATTGAAAAGGGAAGATGAGGAGCCGAGGGAAGGTGAGGGAGAGCTGGCGAAAACAGCGAACTCCTTGGAAGCGAGGCTCGCATAGAAGCAACAAGAAAGCAAGGATGACTGTGCCGCAGTTTCGGGGGGGGGGGGGGGGCAGCCTGCTGCTTCTGCCGGCGCGAGCCGCGGTTCGACACCCCCCCCCCTCCCTCCCTGGCTCGCGGTCTGCCCGTTTTCCCGACGCGCTCCGGCTAATTGGCCTCGAGCTCCGAGGCGCTGGCCATGCGTGCAGAGAGCATAAACACGCGCGTGTTCCTTCTAACCAGGTTTACACTGGCCTGATTCAATATTCGAACCCTCACACCCGTCCGTCCCGTCTCCTTTTCACTGGTTCCAACATCTCTCTCTCTCTTTTTTATTTTATGTCGCAATTATGATTACCTTTTTCTTCTTCCTGCTAACAAAGTAATAACGCTTAACAAGCAAAAAATACCTTCCCGGCAGATCATGCGGTTTACGCTTGGTTGGCTGCTTCCTTTTCTTTTTATTATTATGTTCATTATACGTCGTTTGTTTTCCCCCCTGTTTCGAGAATGAGTGATCTCTTGCGCATAGTGAGCGACCGGAGAAACCGCATCTCGGCGTTGCCTTCGGCTTTCCCATTGCGTCATCCGCGTGGGCCATTCGCCGGTGATGCTCTTGCTTGGCGGGAAAAAAAAAAAAACTATACGTGAGGTATGCGCGTTTACGCGAATGAAGAGACATATACGTTTGCATCATTGAATATTTCGTCCGTGCAACTGTCGTATGCGTCAGATTCCGTGGCATCATACTTGGAAATGTTCAAGGCTTAAAGAAGGTTATTGGTGATATACACTTCAGAGTGTAATGATGCACGCAGCTTTCCTGAATTTAGTGCCTTGATTTCAGCACCGCTGAGCAGTATGAAAGGGACACGCTCCTTAACGATTACCAGAGTAATTCGCATTAGCTAATTAATGAATGAATTAATTGACTAAGTGGCTCACAAAACACATATCGCACAAATAAAGACGCAAACACAAACGCTCGTCATGTGTGCAGAGTGTTATTTTGTGCGCGGTTTCATTAATACCATGTCTTACGAATTAGCCAGTCCATGCATATAAAGTCAATAAATAAACATTTATTGTTTATTTAAATAAATAAATAGTCCAGTCCTTTGTATCACACTTATACGCACCTGCGACAAAGTGGGTAATCACAAATCATCATTATCATTTGATGCTGCTGCGATAACACTCAGGGTAAAAATAAGAGCGTTGATAAAAAAGAAAGCACGACATGTATAGCAGATTGAAATGATATCCTCCGGGTGGGTGGGTTCTAAGGAATAAACAGGAGGCGCCTCGGCAAATTGCTATAGGCGGGACGCGTCTCTATACGCGCTCATAGCGAAGACGGCAACAGCGCACGATATATTTATAGGTGCCAGGGCCGACGGGCTCTTCCAGCGCGGTGGCTTGACGCAGTTCAGTCAGCGTGGTCTCTTGGCAGCGTTTCAAACTTGTGTGGCGCGAAATACTCCCGAGAAGACTCCGAGAAATGGGTAGGTAGAGCTGGTGAAAAAAAATAAAGGTATCGAAAGGATCAGGTACAAAGAATGTGCTGTAAATGAAAACACTGCTGCAGCTACTGGCTTTGCCAGCCAGCCAGGTTTATATACACACGCACTCACGTGGAAGGGCGGCAATGATAACGTCGCGTTCGCATCAGATTCCGGGCATAGTTGCAAGCAACCGACGTTTGGTATGGATGCGAAACTGGCGAGTGGCGTATAGACTATACCACGTCTAGACCAAAAGTATATGGCAACTGTACTGCAATGCACCCGTCGCTTCAATTTAGACGTTATCGCTAATCTTTTTCGCTCTGTAGTGGCTGGTATCAGTCATTGAGTTCACTCATTAGATGACTAGTGTTTCGTTGTGTGTGGCCTTCTTTCGAAGGTATATATATATATATATATATATATATGAATGGTCTACTTACTGATGAGTTCACAATAACATCGCCAAGGCATGGTCCATATGTTTCGCACAGCTGCAGGATTCCCACTAATGTTAACGCATCAAAATTGACTGAAACTTCAGACTATCGAATATATAGTCGATTTCAGGTTGTATCCACATCTATACGACTCCATACAGCAAAATAAAACAGCCAAGTAGAGAAAGAGCAAAGTTTTCTTACAGAGTTTCCTCGCGGCAGGCTTTTCACCGTATGGTTGCATATGTTTCGAGCGACACGCTAATATGCTCAGTCCTTTCCGAATGAACTGTTCGAGATATGCAGCAAGAATTATTATGCAGTCACCTATGAAAAAACTGCCAAATTCTTTTCTTGCAATGGTATGCACGATTTTTTCCCTCCTTTCACGCGTGTATGCGTTGTAAAACGTGCAGAGATGCGCACAGCGTTCAAAACCGAGAAATGGTTGCAGAATCTCATAAAGCACGTATCGATTCTCCCGCCTGCTCTGAAAATAAGCTCGGTCTTCCCAGTGCTATAGGGACTCGGAAAGGGGCAGCTGCTTCGCGATGAAGTCGGGAAAGGAAAACGAAAGAAAATGATGAAAAGAAAACACCCGTATTTTTTTTTTCTTTCCTTCTTCGTAATCACTGCGCAGTATGAAGTAAACTGTTATAAACAGAGAGGGAAAGAGAAGGAGGAAAACAGCTGGACGCTCCGAGCTGGCACAACGGTATGCTCGTAAGTATACCTACGTAAGAGTTTGATTGAAGGCGCACAGGTTAGCCTTCCTGCTTAGCACTTTGTAACGGCAGATTGAAATGCACTGGTGATTCGGGATTTGGTTTCGTTCCACACGCGAAGCATCCCGTAGCGTTGTTTCTACTCGATTGACTGATATGCGGGGTATAGAGACGCCGTAGTGGAGGGCTCCGTTAATTTCGACCACCTGGGGTTCTTTAACGTGCACCCAAATTTGAGCACACGGGCCTACGTTTCCGCCTCCATCGGAAATGCAGCCGGGATTCGATCCCGCGACCTGCGGGTCAGCAGCCGAGTACCTTAGCTATCACCGCGGCGGGGCGTCGTTTCTAGTCGTAATAATGTCTTATCATATCAGTGAGATACGTTACGAACACCGACACCTTAAAGACACTTCGGCAACACTGCACACTTTTTCGGGCACCGTGTATACGTGTGCAGTTCTGAGGCGGCGAGTTTCCGCGTCGCATCGGATCCGGTGGATGGTCACGTGCGTGAGGGGCTTCCAAACCAAACACGTTTTATTTATTTTTTATTTCGTTCGCTTGAGGTGTGTGCGTCCCCCTTCCGTCCGCCGTGCACCCTTCCTGTGCCGTACAGTTTCGCAGCAGCAGCGAGCGATGGACGGCGGTTTGCGGCGGTCGACTCGCCGCCGCCGTGACGCGCTAACGACCACCTGTCGGCCTGCGCCTACACGGACGCGCTTGCGCGCTGACGCGCCGCGCGTGCATATCGCCTTCGCCGCGAAGGGCTTTCTCTCCCCGTGATGTTCAGCCGATGCGGCCGCAGTGACGAAGACGAGCACCCTCCCCCCCCCCCCCAAAAAAAATGAAGCAAAAATGAAGCAAGAAAAGTATGGAGGGTGCACTTCGGCCGAAGGCGAGAAAAGGCGCTGCAATGCTGATGCAGCCATTTTCTCTAAATATTTGAGCGCTGGTATTCTCGCAGTCCCCATCAATGTGACGACCTACAGTACGTTTTTCTAACGTCGAACAGCTGGTGCGATTCAAAGCCGCCTATATACAAATGAGGAGGAAGAAAGTTTAAGCGTAAAGACAGGGAGGTTAGCCAGTTCTTATACCGGCTGGCTACCCTGTGCTGGAGAAAGGGGTGAGGGGAATGAAAGATGTTAAAAAGAAATTTTGCGAAGCGAAAGAGAAATTACAAAAAAATTGCGACAGAGAAAAGGCAACATCAAAGAGTATAAGACGCTAAAGTCTGTCTCTGAGAGTTGTCCGCAAAAAGCGCAGCAAAGCTATCAAAGCCTTCTGGGCTGAGGATGGGCTCGGCCAATAACCCAGACAAAGGATCTGCATTACCAAAGGATCGAAGGATACAAAGGATCTGCGTTACCCACCCAGCAACGTTGACCATCGAAACAAGAATGAGTGACCGTCTGATCTGCACATTTCTTTTTAAGACGAACGCTTTAGCTTACCTCATCAAACGCGAAACATTGCCATCGGAGGCGTCAGCAGAAAGGATGCAAAAGGGTCACGCGATGACGTCAACGTATGACGTCGTCATGGCGAAACAGATCACCGAAATTTGTGACGTCTCATTAAGAAGTCGTTGCATGACATCACCAGTTGGGCAGCAAACCATCTTTTTTTTCATGCGCAAATTACTTGGATATTTTGACTGGAAATGATTATAAATATGAAATTGACAGCTGGGCTAACGTTAGTTGAGACACTGTGCGTTGACGCTGTATATATATAAGAAGTGCTTGTGACTTCGTCTATGAGCTCTTCCAGTGACATCTCAGCAGCGTATACGTGTATAGACTGTCCCCTTCTTTCTTTATATTTTTTCTCCTCTTCTCGCGTTCTCTTCGACGCTTGTTGTGTGTCAGTAGCGAAGCCGTTTCCAAACAATGGGAGGACCTACTCTCGCGTTCTCGTTTATAGCTCGGCCACCGCGCCGATTGTTTTCTGTCACGGGAAGCGGCGGCCAAAGATAGCCCCGCGGCACAGTAATAATGGCGGCAGCGGCCGGCCGGCTAATACTAACAAGACATACACCTATACGAGCGGGGCCGGGCGTGAGAGCGGGCCGGCGTCTTTTTTTCTGATGCAAATTCCGCCGACGCGCTACGTAGCGTCCACCTAGAGGGGAGGAACCCCCGCAATTAGCTGGCCAAGCAGGACCCGGTCGACTGGCCGGAGTGTCACTGTGTGCAGCCGACGTCCCGGCATAGGGCGGGATGGATGGTGGACGGCCGAAAACGTCCCTCGGCCGCGAGATAGGTCCACCGTGCGATGGTTGTGTCGCTGGCGCTCCGGCAACGCTAGCACCTTTAACCGTTTTTCTTCCACTTCGGGCATGGCTACGAAACTGTACCATATTCACGTTAAAAGCGTGGTTAAGTTATTGTAACCACACCAGCGCGTCATTGAGGAAACAATAAAGTAAAACATTAGATAAGTTGGACACACCTTAAAAACAAACATTGAAGCTGTGTACGGTTTATTGGACAATACTTGTGTGTTCTAACTCTAGTAGGGTCCAAGCAAGAAATGCTTTTCGGGGAGGGGAGCAAGAAGTACTCATAATATATGTTCGTGTGTGCATTTTTATGTGTGTCTGTATATAATATCCACATTCAATTTAAAAAATTATCGGGAAAGTTTGACCCCCCTTTCCACCAACAACTATACTTATTCCATTTAACTGTAGAGACAGATAATTTATTCTGTCAGAACTGTACTTTCATTAATTTCACTGTCAACGGCTAATTATTATTAGAGGAAGTGATTGTCAACATTTTATACCTAAAGTTTGCGCCTAATATTCAGCACTTGAACGTCGGGGTTACGAATTTCAGTCTTATTGCGAATTTTCGCAATATAGTTCAATGAAACACTTTTTTTAAGCTCCCTCTGTTTAACATTGTGTCCCTAAGAGGGCAATGTAAGTCATTTTTATCAATAAACGATTACACAGACCGTAGCAGATGTCGTCAAAATCTACAGCACCACGGCGGGCTCATATCACATAAAAAGGGCGTTCGCCACGTTAAACGTCCACACTGTGTAATCTCGACTGCTATACAGAGGTAGCAACTATTTCCCCAAAAAATTATGTATAAAAGAAGTGCGAACACAATCGGTGACTACAGTGTCATTGGGATTTTCGAAAGCTTGTCTGAACCCCAATGATTGACCCAACTGGGCGCCAGTGTCGGGATTCAAACACTCCCGAAATTTTTAAAATTTCCTAGCGCATATTTACATGCACACATACTAGCTCGAACAGGCATACAACATGCTTATACCTCCCCCCCCCCTCCCCAACCCTCAACGAAATTCTGTAATTTGTTGAGGGGTGGGGGGAGGAGATGAGGAGAAACTCTAATTCACTTTTCACCCTTCCCAACCTGACCTAATCAAATGATACTCCACTATGACTTACGTTTTGTAGTGCACGCTAAAGCAACTTACGTCTTCTCATTTCTTCAATGATTATCACTCGGACACCGCACACGCCGTTTGTAGTGAATATGCGCCCTCTGTAAACGCTCTAATGCCACTGTTCATAATACTATTTTTTTTTCTCCGTGAAAGAGAGCAGGCTCCGCGCCCGGGGGCGCTAGCGATTACTACGAAAGAACAGTGCACGAACCAGTGACAAGGTTCAGACCCGTGCGGAAAACAAGAGACGCTTCATTAATGCCCTCACGAGCAGATTAGCTCCGAATGCCCCCGTTCTGTAGTGGTCACTCCGAAAAGCAACAGCCTCTTTCGCACGCTCCCGAGGCTTTAATTGCTGCCGACCAGACTGAACCCATCTGAGGTCCTTTTCTCTCAAATATGGATGAAAAAGGAGTAAAAGTGCACCCTTAGCGCTGCTAGACGTTTTTCCGACACACACACACACACACACACACACACACACACGCACACACACACACACACACACACACACACACACACACACACATGCACGCACGTGAAGACTGCAGCATATGTAAATGCAGAAGGGTACGGGGGTGGCAGGGTCAGACTTCCGTACGGACAAAATGCAGAGAGCCTTAACAGTCTAGGAGTCGCGGTGCTAACGCACAACCCAGCGTTCGAGCCTCGTTCGGTGGGCCGTGGACCGGCTCGCCGGGGGTTGGGGGAGCGGGGCGATTCCGTTCATGTCGGCTGTCTAATTGCTCTCTAATGCGCCCTGCCACCGGCTGGGCCACGCTTGCTAGCGTCAACCCCCGCATCGCGCTTGGATAAACGAAGGGTGAGGAGGTTCGAGGGGAGGGTATGTACAAAGTCCACTGCGGTGAAGCAGCAGCAGCAGCAGCAACAAGACGAGACCGAAACCCTGCCCCTTCCGTGCGGAGCAAACAACGCTTCTGGCTTGTGTCTCGAACCCCGCGACTGAACGCGCGTAGTACGAGACTGGCAGTTTCGCACTGCGACTGCCGGGGATGTGTGCATACACCAGTCTTGCTGCCTGCGGGCTGCGTGCTTGCGCGTTAGAGGATCCGTGTGTCCCCCGCGGGAGCAGAAAGGAAAACATGCGGGCTAACCACATTCCCCGAGGTTCGCATATCGCTTGCCCGAGAAGCTGTACAGAGTTGGGAAGTTGCGGGGGCTGTGCGTCAAGGAAGCTATAAGTTCCCAAACTGCTGTCGGGGAAGGCTCGACTTAGCCTTAGCGATGTACTTGTAAAGTGAACAACTAGAGTCTCGGATCTTCTGTATATCATGTTGTATAGTTTCGAAATTCCGCGTGGAAATACCCACATCTGTATTTGATCCTCCTTCTCCGCCTACTTCTTTTTTTTTCGGTCTCTCTCATAACCTTTTCTTCAAGGCAGTGGTTAACATCCCCACCTGGTCTTCTACTTGTTTATCTTATATAGATGTGGAATAGTAGAGAGGCATAAAAAGAGTATGTTAGATTAGACTGAATTAGTAAATTACCAATTCTGAAACACTGTAAGCGTCATTCTTGCTCCAAGCAATGTCATTTGGAAGCAAAGGATGGACAAAATCTCTAACGGGGGTTTGAACCTCCCTCCAACGTAGTTCATTAGGATGTTAATGGATTTCGTAAGCGTCTGTTCGGGATGAGCACGAATTAGATTGCATTGGAAAAGAGCCACGTACTCAGCGTAAAGGCCTTTGAGTTGGTTGCCCCAGAAAGAAAGGTAATACTTCGCGGGTTAGAAAATTAGTTGAGGTTTGTGACGTAGTGATTGTGCTTAGAGATTAATGTAACAAAATCAAACGTCTACCTTTTTTTTTATTGAATTACGAATTCGACGACGTAAAGTAAGTGCCAATACAGTCCTGAAAAGAAAATGTATTACGAAAATTGGCTACCCAACTACCTCACGAAGTTTGACTAGCTCATTTTAAGTGCTACGGTTTACTTGAAATAGATAATATATCCAGAAAGGACGCCTTCCAAGGCTTCAAATTTTACCCATTGCTTGTGGTTGTGGCAATAAGCATGGCGTAGTAAATTAACGATACAGAAGCTACCGTTTTCTAATAAACGTTTCCGTTGCATTACTGAGAATTGAAAGAAAATTCACAAAGTCGCATGCATTGACCAAAGTAAGCGCTTATAGTCGTATGTCTAACGTACGCATACACTTCAGCTCACTGAGACATCCGGGCCACCCTATGTGGGTCTGTTGCGTGAAGTAATAAATGGCCGCCATTTTAAAGAAGAGCTCGTCGAATGTGTGCCAAGACAACCGTTCGTCTTCACTCAACGTGGACTCACCACCTCGCACCGTTCGTTTACTTTTTTATATATTTTCTTGTTTGTGGAATTGGTCGAAGGCGTCTTACGCATCGCACGTCTTTGCTTATCATCACTCCGGAAGCGAGCACGGAACCACAGAACGTGGGAACATTCCTCAATGATTCATTTCAACCACCCGGTGAGCATTTTTTTTTTCTTTTCTTTCCGCAACCGTTAACGGAACATACCTACCGCGATGTGCATATAAATGCATGCGCAAGCGCACCTGTAGGGTATCTTCTGTATTATGCCTTCAAGTGCAACGGCATGTCGTGAAAGAAACACGTCTCCACTAACAAGCACTGCGGCATAGAATTTTTTTTTCTCTAGCGAAGCCCATTCAGTATATACCGTACTTTGTGTCGATGTATCCGGCGAGAATACTTGGCAATGTGAAGGTGCGACACCTGTGGTCGTGGCGCATCCACCAACGCGGCAGGTCTTGCAACCGAGTTGGCCAACACGCCGCGTGTGGCGTCTCGACCGACGACTCTGTGTGTAGAGTCATTGTTCAGCCCTTAGCAGCTCTGGTCAGAAAGCAAGACCGCGAAGGAGAAAAAGAACGGATGTGTGAACGGGATACTAATGGTTTTCCCACCCGCGTGCAAAGAAAGACGCGGTGAGGAG
The DNA here is from genome assembly GCA_013436015.1 of Rhipicephalus annulatus. NCBI lineage: Eukaryota > Metazoa > Arthropoda > Arachnida > Ixodida > Ixodidae > Rhipicephalus > Rhipicephalus annulatus. The sequence goes on along the minus strand of WOVY01004798.1, from coordinate 63,940 downwards.
GGTTTTTTGGCGCGAACGATAGATAGGCGCACGACCGTATATGTGTGTCACGCCAGAATTTCATGTGTTGCTTGAGCGCCGTTTCAACCAAGTGAACTTTATACTCCGTGTCAGTTCGACAAAAAGGTTTCGGCATTCCTTGCCTTTTACTGTTCTCTTGACTTAGCACATTTTGTTTTCTTTTGTGAAAATTTGACAACCGCAGTAGCATTTTATAAATTTGCCATTAGCTCTGCGCAGCATACATGCGGGGCATACAGAGAGAGGACCGCGCCTAGCATTTCGAAAAAAAAAAAACCCAATGTAGAACGTGGGAATGCGAGGTGCATTAATCTGGTGACATCCGGGAGGTCGGAAAAGCCGAAAGCTGGTCGTGACGCCAGGAAAACAAGGAAAGCCGGGCGTGCTGTGGTAATGTTTAAAATGGTAACGAAAAAAAATATTGAAAGTGTTTGCTGCATATGTAAGCATTATAGTATTTCTTTTATATTCACTCTTTCTTGTTTGTTTGTTTGTTTGTTTGTTTGTTTGTGTGAACACGATGCATCTGTTATTGTGCTCCCATTTGAACACCTTTACTGAGCGAACCCTGCGTAATCTACTGAGGAGTCGTCCTGCGAGCATTCAAGGGGTCTGTCGAGTTTCCGGACTACATGTGTGAGAACCGAGTTAGCGAGTATACAGTGATCTATATTCAAGTTTGTACTTCGCATAACTCCTAACATTTACAACTCGAATGTGACAGGCTGCCGAATCGAAAGAAAGGCGTAGATAGACAAGGTTCGAGAAAGAAAGAAAAAGCACGCAATTTATTAAAAGCAAACCTGACACGCACAAACAAATGTGGTGGCGGTGATATATTATTTTAGTAAAATTTGTTGTTGTTGTTGGGCTATTTGTTGCAGGTTTCAAGAAAATTAGATGGCGCAACCACGCTCTTTCGTTTTCTTTTTTTTTTCTTCCACGACGGTTTCCATTGTCTAATTTTCGTGATGTGTTATACACCTCTTACCTGGTGTTGCCCTACAGAAGACATTAAAAACAACCAAGCAAGACAAAATAATAAATATAAGCACCTCAGTTATTGCATGGAATTATTTAATAAATACAGATGTTCACCTGCAGCGGGTACCCGACGTAACCGAAAGTGGCCAACACAATAGTAGCACACAGTGACCGACGCAAAAGCCTTTTCTTTTATCTCCTGATAACGCGAATGTTAGCCAGTATTAGACATTACGCATCACAAGCCTCCGCTTAGCAAACACTAGCATAAGCCAGAGAGAGCCAACGTTAGTCAGGGCTGGTCGCACGCGAGTGAATGCAGTAAACTCAATCGGTGGGCCATTTCCATTATATATCGTGTAGAGCTGGAAGTCGGGCTATTTGGTTTTGACTCGAACGCATGTGACTACTGAAACTAAAGCAGGCACAAAGAAAGATGCACACAGGGCGATCGCTTAACGATTGTCCTCCGTGAATATTTCTCGCAACCTGCTCTATTTTCGTTGGTAGTCAATATCGGACATCGTCACACCCTCTCTGGAAAAAAAATGGTTGGAACAGAAGTGCGCAAAGACCGTCATTGCATACAAAATCTCAAAGTACGAGCGAAGTATTGGTCGGGTTGACAGCAGCATTTCTGGCTTATATACTCATACTGCTCGAGTAAAGCTCGAGCTATATAAGCTATCTCCAGCAAGCCCGGAGCGGAGCCTGCAGGTTTCACGTCCCGTCACCGTTCACACACGCCGCGCCAATGGTGTTCCTGTCCGCTTTGGTGGTCCCGCGTAACGTGGCGCACCATCCGAAAGAAACTATGTAGCGCGAGGCGAAAAAACGAACACAGGAAAGAATAGACTGAGAAGACAGAGCGCTATTCTAGACAGAGTCTATTCTTTCCTGTGTTCGTTTTTTCGCCTCGCGCTACATAGTTTCTTTTAAATGTTTCACCAACAAGCCCACATCGCCACTCTTGTCGCACCATCCGCGCGTCGACGGCGGGAAGTGGTGGGCATCATTCAGACCGGAGGTCGACCCCTCCCCGAAAACACAAAAAAACACCCTTTTATTTTATTATTTAAAGCTCTTCTGCGGGTGGCTCCGCGGTCACAAGAGGCACGTGCTCGCCCACCTTGCGAGCGTCGCGGGTCACGTGCCGCAATCGGCCCGATTGGACGGCGGTGGACGCCGTCCACCGACGTCGCCGGCCATCGTCAACGACGGAGCTCACGTTCAGCGTGGGGGTCGGTTCATCGCCAGTTGGCCCACGCGCTCGCTGTAAACGACGACGACGCGCGATAAATGGACGCCGGAAGAATCCTGCGCACGCACGAATCGCGCTCTCGATCCAAGCAGAGAGAGAAGCCCGATCGCGCTAGCACACGCTGGGAGGATGCAGCCTTCTAGTCTCTTGAGACAAATAGCTGCGGTGAGCGTGCCGCTTTTGTTTCAAGAGGTCCACGCTCGGCCCGGCCAGCCAGCCAGTCTTACATCTTTCGCTCTCTCTCTCTCTCGGTGCTTCGAAGGAGTCTGGGGGCCTACTACTTTGTGCGTGCGCCGTCGGCTCTTGGTATACGGTGGGGGAAATCCGAGTCCGAATTAGTATAGCCCAGCGCAGCCGTCGAAGCAAGGACGGGGACCGGGGAGAAACACACCGCTGGCTCCGCGGTGACTGCAGCCGGAACGAGGTTGGGGATGCTCTTCTTGCCCCGCGCGCCCGTCTTTCTCTCAGAACGCTCGTAGTATATGACTTATGCGGCCGCGCCTATATAGTGGTGTAGTGCGTGACGCGAAATGCCATTCCCACGATTGAGAAAAGGAGGGTTGCTGGGAGAGGAGGTCGTACACAGCCAGGCACGTGCTTCAATGCCGCTTCAATGCCCGGGGGGCTGATGTAAACAACGGTAGGGACACGTGAACATCGCATCACATGGATGGACTTCAGACACTGTTTTAGATAGCATCTGTACGGAGGGCCAGCACCGAAGTACGCTTCTAATCAGGCATGAATCAACCAAAGAGTAGATTTATAGCGTAGCTTTGAAACGATGATACAGGTATCTGTGGTCGATGTGGTGATGAGCTTATATAGCCCCATTCTGACGTGACTTTAAGGGTTTTTATCAGAAGTGTAGCGCGAGAAGCAGAACATGCACTCAACAATATTAATCGTGACACGAGAGCAATTCGAAAAGCAGGATAGTCTGCTACCAATCTCTACTTGCTTGCCATACAAACGGTGTTCGAAGACAATTAAGCAAATGAGAGATCTACTCTGTGCGTTGTACGCGGGTATAAATGCTACGATATGAACCTATATTATTGGTGAGAGTATACTGTGCGACAGGCATATAATCATTTGCTTAAGAGGATCTCTTGATGCTACTGGATACAAATCTCGTAGACCAAGTAGCGTTGGCTGGACGTTCACTGTAATAAAGGATCGATTAACAACACCTAAGAGCACTGGTGTCGACGTATCACTAATCAGTAGGCGAGTGATGCGAACGAAATAATGAGTGGCCCGTGCCTAAGAAAAATTTTAGAGCTCATTAGCTTCTTCTATAGGCATCCAATCAACAAACCACCAGGACTGCGGCACGTACGTTTCTCGTATTTTCAGCGTATAACCACCACCGTATAAATGAAGCGGCGTGCGCACATTGAAACCTGCAAGAAAGAAGCCTTCTTTGTGCTCAACGTATACAGTGATTGTGCCAGCCTCTTGCGTCACCGGTACACATGACTTATGTCTGTGAGCCCTGAGAAGAAAGTGAACAAAAAAAGTCACAGCATATCCACGGAATGAATGATGATGAGTGGGGCGAAGCGTTCGTCAATCCCTCCGTCTGTACATGCGTCCGTTCGTGCGTCCGCTTGTGCATCAGCACGTCCGTACGTGCGCCCCTTCGTGCGTCCGTTCGTGCGTCCGTCCATCGTTCCGTCCGTCCATGTGTGTCTGTCTATCCCTCTGTCCATCAGCTTGTGTGTCTGTTCGTTCGTCCATGCGTCCGTCCGTGCATCCATCTAGTGAGCGCTTCAAGTACCGCCATCTCGCTTCTTTTTATCATATATTCATCAGCTACAAGTACCGCCATCCACCGGACAATCCAAGGACTAAACAAGAGTATGTAGCACATTTCGGCTGTCAGCGCTTTATTAACACCGAGAGCGTGATAACGACGCCGTCCTACGTTTTTCGTAACATCTAGACATGCGGATATGTGCCCGAGGGTGGGTACATGCCAGTGGTATGCGGGTATGTGCCACAGGTTGCGCAGTACGACAACGGGGGACGCACAAGCTACGTCATAGGGATCACCGCCTCTAAAAACGTTTATCACCATCGTCCGCTATTTGTTGAACAGCTTCCTCTAGTCAGCTACTTAACAGAGACAAACGAAAAACAATGCAAGCAAAAAAGTTCATCTCATCGTCCGCCATTCGCTTCCATCAACTCGTAAAGACCACGCGCGTAGCTTTGATTTGTAAAGCATTCAAGTCAGGGTGATATGGACTAGCGTTTCTTTACTCCCGAGAGCACAGTCACGAGTACGGTCAGTCCTATTTCAACGGGAGCTTATGTGTACATCGCCATATTTAATCTCTTGACCACTTGCAGAACACCCGTCCTTTGGAGCTTCCAATTCGTTCGATCAGCTTGGAGACACCGCGGCCAAGAAAACGCATCTCTTAGCGACGTGACCAGTGTTTCTTGTTCGGGCGATGGCGTCTTTCCTGGCCGCCCTGCCGTACTGCTCTCAAAGGTTGGGTCACAATACGGAATGGATGAACTTGGCTGTATGACGGGCGCTATACACCTTCGCGCAGCGGCTTCGCCAATTAACGCGAACACATTTTACGGGCTCAATACTCTACTTCCTCTTTTTCTCCGAAAGAGGTCTCCCGTGGTAGGCCGGGGCTTCTCTAAGCCGGCCTGAGCCTGACCGGAATGGCAATGCGTGCGACAAGCCGGCATGGCCTGCGCATTGGCCACCAGTTGTCCAGTTGACGCGACTTTGCACCGGCAGATTACACACACTCACACACACATTATATATATTGTGGGCATTTAGTATACCAATTCTCTTCATCTGTACATTATCGTCATTATCATGTGTTGCGCATGCATCCTCGTCGTTGTCACGTATCATCATCATCTTGGTTCGTTCATCACACCTGTAGGCTGCCGGTTCCTCGGGCCTAATAAAGGTCTTCCAAACCAAGACTTCATACGTGGTGGAGCGTGCTGTTAGAATCAGTGTGGGCATTTAGTATACCAATCCTCTTCATCTGTACATTATCATCATTATCGTGTGTTGCTCATGCATCCTCATCGTTGTCACGTATCATCATCATCTTGGTTCGTTCATCTCAGCTGTCGGCTGCCGGTTCCTCGGGCCTAATAAAGGTCTTCCAAACCAAGACTTCATAATATATATATTTATATATATGCTAATTATAAAGCGGTCCTTTGTTTTTTATTTCTTTCAGTTATGCGAACATGCATTGCTAGATAAAGTAAAATAAATAAAGAAAAAGTAAAAAATAAAGGAAGAGAAAAAAAAAGACATTGCAGCTGTAGTTTTGGCACATTCTCAAAGCATCTTGTCGTATTAAGCATAAAGCGGAGGAGGGAGTGTTGCGAAGAAAAAAAAAAACATTGCGTTAAGTGAACTCGCTTATTTTAACTGTTCGTGTAAGGCCGTAGACACCAGAAAGACCGATCTCTTTCCTTCAAAAACAGAAACACAACAATGATAACAAAGCCGTCAGATATAAGTTTCGTACGCTGCTGAATATTGTCTACTTTATCTCTCTTCTTTTTTTTTCGTTCATCAACTTTCTCTTGTAGGCGCGATCTATAGCTAGACCTTCGCTGCTCGGTTGGTGCGCGCAATTGACGATCATACATGGTCCTCTTCCATGGACTGCATGAGTAAGCTGGCATGACATATGTGGCTTAATCGATTCAATCAATCAATCAATTGAAGATTTAGTTAATTTATTCCACCCTGCCAGTGAGCACACGCGACGGCAACTGTATACAGAGAATGTGCTGCACACAAACCCAATGTCTCTTCGTCGCCACCTAGCGGTGTGAAAGACGACGCTCTCGTTTTGAGACGTATACATATCCACGCCTAAAAGCGCCGCTTCGCATCTGTACAGAGCTGTGGGTTCAGAATATCTCCCATCTGTTGTCTTCCTGGCCAGCTCCTTATCTAACCACATTTCTCCGTTTCTTATCTCACGTGCCGCAACCAACTCCGCAAAAGCGACCTTTTTTAAAATTATTTGTTTTTCATTCTGTTCAGTCCCCGCTTCTTCTTCATTTCCTGGCTTTTTTTTTTTTTTCCGGAGCCAGCCGTTGTTATACACTCACCCTGCAAGCCCGGGGGCAGCCGAGTTCCCGTCCCTGCGGCGCTCCTCGAATAATGGCCAATTGGCCGCCGTAAATCTTGGGGCCAACTGTAGGCGCTGAAAACGTGCCTGCCATCGCAAAGCAGGCGGGCATGGCAGGCAACCTGGCAGCGCGGGTGCACGAGCCGGCGTTTTCAGTGCTCCTGACGTGTACGTACACACGTGCGCGGGTCTTGACGGAGATACACCGCTCGGCTTCTCACTTTTTCATCATCATAGCACCATTTTCTTCCTTTTTTATGTGTGTGTGCGTATTCCACGGTTGCGGTTCGACGGTCAGTTCCGGGCTCCTCCGATCAGTTCGACCTCAACATCTCGCGCCATAGTTGTTAGCGAACCCTCCCTGCGTGCAATCGCAGGTGAATGGGCCGAGCTCTTGTTCATTTAACCTGACACCACATTAGCGGGTGCGGCCAAGGTGTATAGGAGGCATGATTGAGGTGATCACGGTGTGCGAAAAGGCCCAGTAGGTAAAGCAGTCCCTGGTCAAACATCGCTTGACTCAGAAATGATGCATGTGCGTCTTTGCGATGAGCTAAACGTTGCTTATCGATCGTACATAAAAACCGCTGGCGATCACCTGGTGACAGGAGGGGAGGGGGGGGGGGGGCGTGTGCGTCCGTTCACCCCCCTCCCACCCGCCAAGTTATTTCTCAGTTTTGCATGTGAATGCACACGCACGCAGACATACAAACGAACATACAATAGTTGCGGTATTTTGTTTTGTCCTTCAATGCAAGCACACGAACGAACATAAATAACGGGTAAACGAACGCCCCCCCCCCCCCTTTCCACCAAAGAATAAAACACGCCGGCTACGCCTCTGACGGTAAGTGCTGAATATTAAATCCATGGTGTGTATGATCATAGCTTGCTGAACGTGTCTGTGATGCATGTATCAAGTGCTGATACCTGTATCAACACGAGAGATAAATTGAGAGAAATGGAAGAAATGAAAGACAGGGTACTTAAAAAACTTCGTTTGCATACGAAATGAACGTCGTGTCCCGTGGTAGTGTCCAACGTTGCCAAACGGTTTAAGGACGTTTCTTCGTCAGGGTGAAGATATAGCTTTTATGAAATCGTATACGTTGGCGACGAGTTTTCGCACGCCTTCCATCTATATCAGAGTACACTTTAGTTCGAGTATATGTGAGATGCAGAGGGCACACTACAGTTAAAACAACGTAGCGCTGTTGCAAACGAGACTCAAGCCGTACACGGCTTGAGTCTCAAGCCGTGTACAGTTCATCTGGCAGAGGCTCGTTTCGGTAGCTGGCGTGTCAGCACCTATTTCGTTTTGCTTCCCCGATCGCCCCGAAAGGTGATAAGCCGACAGAAACACCGGTTACACGAGTGTATTCCCGTACAACCGCGGTGGTGGTGGCATTGAGGAAGCCGATCTGGCGCACGGCCGAGTTGCCCTAACAGTGATGGATCGGGTGATTGCCGATGGTAATAGCAGTCGGCTGTCTCACCTCCGAGCAAATTGAAAACGCTTTCCCCACCGCTGACCTGCCTCGTGCAAACGATAAGAGTCTATAACAAACAAGCTACCGCCGTGCGAATATGCATATTCACACCAAGAAGTTGCGTTAAACGTAGATTTGGTGGCTCGCGCGATCCTGACGGTAGGTAAAGGCTATAATGAAAGTACACTGACGTTGACGTGTGAACGGAACTAACACTTTGGCTTGTGCTTGATGTAATAGATCATGTAGGAAACACGCACACGATTTAGGACTCGGTGCTACGGGAACGTAATTATAGTTCGGACGTGGTGACCTGCCAAGAAAGCTTTATTTAACCCAGCTTTAGCCCCTGCTTCCCCAGGTGTTCGTATTCATTTTCTTGTGGTACGGAGATGCGGGAACAAATGACAGTACATGGATTTTCGTTGTGTGTGTGTGTGTGTGTGTGTGTGTGTGTGTGTGTGTGTGTGTGTGTGTGTGTGTGTGTGTGTGTGTTTGTAGCCGCTGGTTCAAGCATGAACTTGCATGTTAAGGCTGACATTCTGGCCTTGATTAGGACTGCCATACTCGAATTCAAAACATGTGGTCCTATTGCTGTCACGAGCAGTTTGAAGGAAGCTTTACTTCTTGTCGATCATGCAACCACGTTGCCTCCTTTTTCTATTTTTACTCGTGCCTTCTTTGATTCCCCTTTCCATTCCTTGTACATATCTATGGAGACGTATCGAAAGCAAGGGACAGTAAAGGCGGAACACTTCCATCATCTGTACTGTTCTTTCAATTCTATTTGCACGCACGACCGCTCACACAAAAGGTCACTCTCCCCTTTTTTTTTGCTTCTACCCTCGCAGCTCGTGTGCCGAGCAGCCAGGTGTGCCGGCCGCACTTCCACAGTCCGCTGCACCCGTGGATCTCGGACACGGCCAAGGCAGCCGCTGCTGCGGCCATGGTGCCGCACCATGGTGCGGCCGCCTGGTGCTCCCCGTTCCCGCCGGCCAAGCCGCAGCCCAGTCCGCCCACGGCGCCCTCGCACTCTAGTCCGCACCTGTTCAGCTTCCCGCCCACGCCGCCCAAGGACGCCACGCCGGACCCGGCCGCGGCCGAGGCGCCGGGCTACGCCACGGCCGCCTCCGGAGGCTGCGGCGACGACCACAAGCCCGGCATGCTCACCTCCCTGGCGGTCTCGTCCTCCTGCGGCGGAGCGGGCAAGCGCGAAGGTAGCGGACCCTTCCCCGCATCCTCGCCCCCTTACCCCAACCCGTACGTGTCCCACCCGGGTGCCCCGCCGTCCGAACTGGCAGGCTACCACAGCTTCCACGCCGCACCCCTGCAGCTGGCCGCGGCTAGCGCGGTAGCCGTCAAGCAGCACTCGTCCTCTTCGTCCAACGCGCTTCAGGGACCCAACGGCTACGGCCAGCCCAACAAGCCGCGAACCAAGGGACGCTCCAGTGCCGGTAAGGTGAACGCCAGCTGCTACGCGGCCCGGCGAGGAATGACGATGCACGCACCGCACTTTGCCACCTCACACTACTAACAAGCCACTTCTGCTGCTGCTGCCACTAACGCACCCTGCCAACGCCGCAGGCAGACTCCCCGACAGCGACTCTGGCGCCGACCACGGACAGGGAGGGGCTCCCCGGTTTCTTCCCGTTACTACCCCTTCCACCATTCTTCTTGCTCGGTTCTTGTCAGACTGAGGTGGGGCCGAGAGATGGTTAGATCAGCCCCTGGAGAAAAGCTTGCTGAGTCATATTAAATTGAGATTCTCGACTTGCTTTAGCTGTGGCCACATTTCGCGGCACCTGTACCGACTCTTACCACTAAAGGCACGTCCGGTGTCGGCTCAGTGCTCAGCAGGCCCTTCCTGGACTCAATATTAGCTAGGTAATCAAATCCTCCATAGTCATGTTGCGTGCTAAAAGAGCATTTGTGCGACTTGAGCACAAGCACTTCTAGCGGGGGCCTGAATTAAATCCTAGGTTAATCACCGTGAGCGGTGATGTCTCAGTGATAGTGTTTGTCATCAATAGTCATCTTTAACGTCCCTGAAAATACAGACACGTGCATTAAGATTCCTTTGAGACTATGGAAAGACCAGGCAGTCTCGATAAAGTTCTGGCAGTAAGAGTCTAAAAGTTTCGTCCCCGTCTCAAGTCTGACCTAGAACCAGCTGCGTGCCCTGTTGTGTCCTTCCCTGTACACTCTGTCCAATCTCCCGTGTTCTTCGTGTGGGCACCTCGAGGTGTGCCTCAGATGTTGTCGCGGCCGCATCTGACCAGGAACCCGCGGTCGCTTGCCCCTCGCAGGCGCCAGCGGAGGCGGTGGCAGCTCGGGCAGCGGCGCGAGTTCTCGCCGAGAACTGTCGCTGCCCTTCGCGTCCCTCGACCAATCCACGGCGCCGTACTTCTGGAACGGCAGCCAGGCGCTCGCAGCGGGGCCGCGGTCTGACATCTCGGCGTTCGGAGGTGAGCGGCGACGCGCCGCGCCTCGACGACGTCACGTAACATTGTGTGTGGTCCAGCTTACTAAGAGTATAATAAACTCTTCATTAAACGCCGAGACCTAACAGACCAAGGGCCGAGATAGCGATGCCGCCTTGATGCAAGTACCACTCGTGAGTGACGATCTCGCCTATGACCGGATTTCGCGATCAGTCAAGCTCAACAACCTGTTCGAGCCGTTTCGCTTCGGCTAAGCTACACATCACGCCCAAATCTCGTTATAGCGTTTGGTTATGTCAATAATTTGAAATTGCACGCTTGCTTCTTGCACAAGCAGAGGGTGCGCAACACAACCTGTACGCCAGAGATATACCGTTCATAATCATCATCATATTCCTATGTGCCACTCACCTCGAGGTCGATGAAGAGAAGGACGGGTTGTCTCCTGCTTGCGCCATGTTGGCTGCGGCAGTCCTGATCACTTTGTTCGTGTAAATAGTGTAAATACGCCAGTCTTTTGTCATATCCCCGTAACTATATGGTCCCTCGCTACGATCATTTCTTTTTTTTTTCATCTCCAGCTTCTGTCCCCATGGCGACGGCGAGTGGAATCGCAGATAGCGGCGCATACGTTGAACTTGTCAGCGGCCGGTTACGTAAACGTGAGCTCTGTTTCACCAGGAGCGAATGTTGTATACGGTTATATACGATATCAACAAATTCGGCATCGAGAACTTCTCACTCGTCCATTTGGCAAATCTCTTCTTTTGGGGACACTTCAAAGGCATCACTGCTAACAGGAACCCACATATCCAGATGCAGTCTCTCATGTGACCCTCCCGTTTCGCGCACTCATGACTTCCGTTTGGAGCAAGACGTCGTCGCCAGAGGGCAGTAGTGCCGATTTCAATTCACCCAGGGCTGTCTCTCCTTTACGCTGGGCGTAGCCACGCGTCTTTTGTACGGAGGCCAGTGCACCCTTATCCGCGCGACGACTGTGTGAATGGCGCATTTCTCTACCGCGTCTCATTCAGGGCAGGCGAGCGAGCTTTATATCTTTTTTTCCACAGTGGCCGCCGCTTAACACGCGATCTCGAGATGCTATCTCTTTCCTATATCGCCGCTTCTCAGTGCGGCACGTTTGTACGTATGCACACGAGAAGCCGCCACCCTTGGCTTCGCCCACGCCCCTCCAAAGCTCTGTCTTTTTCTCCCCTTTCGGTCGAGATGGTCCGTTCACGACGGCGTCCAGAGCGCCGGCCATTTTTGTGATTGGGTAGCCCGTCTGCCTCTTTCTAATGCCACTTCTTTTACCTTTTGTTGTCTTTTTCATTACTATTCAATGGCCTTTTTTTGCGGCGTTATATCCCATCCCTCAGTGTGGGCCCTTTTCGGACCTGCTCGTGCGATGATGCCGTCGGTGTACGGTGAGTTTCCATTCACCCGGCGGTTGTAGGAGAGGTATGAGCTGGTGGTGAGCATGATGGATCCCAGGGAGGCGTCGGCGCAGCCTGCGGCACCCAGCGGTCCATTTTCTCTTTGCCCGTTCGCGTGTTGCTGCTGCTTCTGCTACTCCGTCAACGACTGCATCCGTTTCTTTAGTCCCTGGTATAGTTTCTTCCTGCAAGATGCATACGTGCAATGATTCTTTTCTCCAGTCTGGCCAGGGGTTATTACACCGGGAGGGTGGCCACCGTGCTGCCGCTGCTCATTCTTGCAGCGTCTGTCCAGGAAGTGCGTGTCGTGTGTTGAGGAACCTGTAGCGACGTTGGGACCGGAGTCCGATCTGAAGCTTCTGTGTGAAGATCGCTCGAAGATTGTTTTGAAAAAAAAAAGCTACGATGCATTACGATAGCAGACCATACAAGTTGTTTAAGACTTACAGACCCGACAACACGGCCTTCAGCTAAATTAGCAATGACCACCAATTCGTTAACCTAACGTTCTGAAAAATAAACAGTGTTGCACAAACCAAAGGGTTTGAGGGTGCAATGCCGATCGTCACTGATCGATTTCTGGTTTCTTGGTATAAAGAACACCTCTTGTAACGGGGCGTAACAATAATATGAATGGTTTGCCGAGAATCGATGAATCTGTTCAGCTAAGTAGTTGGAAGAGCTCATAGTTCGTTACATATTTACGCGGATTGTCTCGCAGTGAGAATGTGCTTGGTATCTTACGGCAGTCAGAAAAAAGCCAATTTTCAGTGCTTCCGCCTTCAATCCGCTGATACGTTCCCAATCGCATTCCCTTCCTATATTGTGTGATCGCCTGATACGTTCCCAGTCACATTTCCTTCCTGTTAGCAGTTCCACCGTACAGAGGCATTCCGTGAGCCCTTCCAAAGCGGAACAAGGGAACCTGCCCCACCACGGCCAAGTGGAGGGGCAATAACTTTCGCAAACACCACGACAATCAGATCCCCGTATAGGAGCAGCAGCAGCAGCAGCAGCAATAATCGGGCACAGAACGTACGTATACACTCCTCGCGTCTGTGCCCGCACGCTTACGTAACGAGCCCGGAACAATTTCTCCCAAAACACGGGGCGCGCAAAGCACACAAAGGGAGAGCGCCACTCATCTGCACGCGCATTACAGGCCTCGATCATGACGCGAGGGCAAACTATCGCCGCCGACGCCACCCTCTCTGTTTTCCCTTCCCCTATTCCTTACACGAGGGGGGGAAGGGGGGATACTAAGCGTTACGACCGCACAGTTCGCGCGCAGCCTATGCAGTACGATGCTGCGCCCAACAGGCTCGTACACCGCATTCACCAACGTCGCAGCCGGCCGACGATGAGAGCAGGAGCATTGGCAGTTCAAATAAACAACGCAGCGAAGATCACGCCGTTTCACTGGGTATGCCCCCTTCCCCCTTTCTTCCTTTCCTAAATCATACGTATCAAGAGCGAGAGAGAAGGCGGATTGGTTTGGTGGGATGAGGGGGGGGGGGGGTGACTTCTCACGGCGTGGTGTTGGGTGGAGAAGGAAGGGGGATCGCAAACCAGAGGCGATGATGGACCCAGTGCGACCCTGGCTTTGGCCTGACCTCGTAATTGCAGGTTGCCGCAAAAACAGTTCATCTATACGACTGGAGAGAGAATATATGGAGGGGAAGAGAAGTTGAAGAAGCGTGTACACGCGTGCTTTGCTCGATAGGAAAGAGGTGGTGGAGGTGCGGGGGGGAGGGGGGGTGGAAGCATCTCGTTTTGCCCGCGACGTCGTTCGTGCCGCTCGTACGAGGAGCGAAAAGGCTCATTTGCAGCGTTGCTGCGGCGAAACACCCCACAGACTGGGCCGGGAGCTCGATGATTTCCCTCTCTCTCTCTCTCTCATGGGATCGTGATGCTCTCTCGCTCCCGTCGGACCGAACACCCGGGCACGTTTGCAGAGCGGCTCATAGTCGACGTAGCCGCGTGCTCGTAGGTTGCTCTGCACGCTTCTACGCTGGCGAGAAAAAAAAGAAAGAAACTGGCATGCCTCCTCTTGCGTGGTGCTGAAGCGGGCGTCGATGGGGCGCGCGCGTGGTTTGAAGGGAGATCCGGTTGAAGAGCGTTCCGACGACGAGGTCCGCGGTCCGCTCTTGGACTATAGCGTGGCGTATCACCTCTATTGGCGGTGCGCAGAGTATCACCTCTATTTCACGCAACTGCTTGGAACGACCATGTGTGCGCTAGCTATTTAGGTGGTCCGGTGGCTAAGGTACTGGGCTGCTGACCCCCAGGTCGCGGGATCGAATCCCGATAGCGGCGGTTGCATTTTCGATGGAGGCGGATATGCTGTGGGCCCGTGTGCTCAGATTTGGGTGCACTTACGTTAAAGAACTCCAAGTGGTCGAAATTTCCGGAGCCCTCCACTACGGCGTCTGTCATAATCATATGATGGTTTTGGGACGTTAAACCCCACATATCAATTAATCATTGGCTATTTATGTGGCGCTTTACAAGTGGCGCCGGAGATCGACAAGTTCTTCGAAGTGTTCTAGAACACAGTGGACAAACGCGTTCAAGCATTGAACAGCTTAATTAAGTAAACACGCTCCAAAATCGAGACACCGCACATTGGTAAAGAGAGTACAGGCAGAGGTGATTGGTTTTGGAAGATATGGATGCTTATCGCTTTCACTTCAGCCATGAACGAAACGTGTGCCCAGGTAACTGAACAAGAAAGGACCGTGAACACCTGAGAGAAGCTTACTGATTTCAAAAAACTCGTGTGGTCACCGTTTGCCCTCAAGTTCACTATTTGAAGGTGAACGTTTAACGGAAACTCACTCCCGATTGCCTCGGCTCTGATAAGTTCGTTTACGTTCGTTCAGACATTTCTCCGGAAACAGGTAGAAATCGAGAGCCAGCTGCCGAAGTGCCGTAAAGTAGAATAGACCTCTTCGAAGTCACGTGTGCGTTCGCAATTACCTCCAACCGCTATACTGTGGCCGAAAATGGCTTAATTCTGAGGTGAGCGTTTCCATAGTCGCCGATGAGCGAGGCGACGACGTGCGTACCCGCCGGCCACAGCAGCGTCTGGCGACCTCAATGTCGTCCCAAAGGACAGGGCGCGGCTTCGACCTCGCCAATGTTGACTGCCTCGCCTTGGCGGACGTCCAGAACTAGGTTACAGCTGTGCGAACAGGTCAGGTAATTGGCCGATCATTAATGCCTCCTTCGTCGTTCCCACTCCATCCTTGTCGCTTTGTTTTCTTTCTTTTTTCCCGTTTTACTCTGGTAACTAGACACAACTACGCTTACACGAAGGGATCGCACAGCGCGCTAAGTCGAGCAGCTTATAAAGCTACACCTGCCTCTTGATTCCGCTCGACTAAACCCTCTAACAGCGGGGTGTGGCTGATTGAGCTTGCCTCGACGAGAACTGTACACTGTCCCTAAACGAAAACGATCCCAATTTGTCTCTCAGTTAGTTGCGCATAACGACGTATTCAACGCGGCTCGTCTTGAAACGACTTGGGGAGTCGCGCTAACAAACCACTGCGTTTCTGATAGCCAAAGACGTACCAATAAACAGGCTAGCCTAATCGGCAAAAGTGCAACGTGTTTTGTGGCTGCTTAGACAACTTCGTCTTTTCAACCTATATATGTTACTAGTGGAAGCCGTTGCATAAACAATAGAACAGAATCAGAAAGATCGGGAATGTGGGTTGTCGATGACATTTGATCACAGTGATATCCAACCGCGTTTCGAATCAGGACAGCCTCCTAAACGAATTTTACCTCCATCAGCACACTGCTAAGTGATTAATGATGTTGTCAGTGATCTTTTTTTTTTCGTACTTTGGTTTGGTGTCTGACTGGACTCGTACTCGCCTTCTAACGAAACCGAGTATACATGCCCGACCCGACATAATACCTTCCTCGTAGGAAAATAATCACCTTGACAGCAATAACAGCGAAAACAAAACACAAATAGTTTGTAATGCGTGACTGCGCACTCACGGATAAACCTCTGAATTAAAAAAAACGAATAAAAAACAAAAAGGAACTTCCCCGCCAAAAGAATGGAAGCATGGAGTTTTGTTTCAATACTTTTTCGGTTGCTATATAGCGTTTAAGTTGACTGATTAGTTAGTTCGTTTAGATAGTTTCTACTGGCGAGCTAGACTGCGGATCCGGGCCGGCAATTCCTATACGCCTTCTCCACTCCTCCGTTTGTTCATGGATCTCTTTACCGACATCATCGGCATCAGCACTACCGCGGCAACCGCAGGGCCAAGGCGTCCCCCATTATTCACTAATCAAACCCAGACCTGTGTAAGTTGCGAGTACGTTATCTCCTTCAACTTGTTCATTTCATCTGCGCCCAACTAACTTTCTCGGAAATGTACGAGAAGTTGATGAGTGTGTCACGCGTGTGACCGTGCGCATGCGCGATCCCTGACGCGAGAGGACGGGACAGATTTATTTGCGAAGCGGTCGCAGCTGAGGCCGCAAAAACGAAAGCGGTCGGCGATCTGCGTACGTTTATGCCAGGCGCTTTCCCCTCTCTGCCACCCGACTTCCATCTTCATCCCGTTTGGCGTACGCGAGGATATCGGATACGTCTTTCGGCCGCGAGCCGTTCGGACGACTACGCAAGCCATCACCGAAACGAAAAGAAGACGACCCTCGAAGGCACGCCGCGAGGCCTGGAAAGGGCGAGCTCTCCTGCGCGCAAAACATCTCGCAATAGCGGCGAGGAAGGGTAGGAAAGGGTGGCGTTCTATCGGTGCTTAGCTGGCTGGCCGCTGGTGCGGCGCGTTGCCTTGGTGCCCACCGGTGTGAGTGCACACACACACACACACACGTGCGCGCGCGCGCTGGCGAGAGATTAATAGTGTCGTCGGACAACGGGCCCAGACAGGAATTCTGCTTTGTTCGGTCTCTCCTTTAAGAGGGAATGGGGGTGAGCGGTGAGCAAGGGAGAAACCAGTTTGCCACCGCTGCCTGCCAGAGACTACGCTTGCGCGTGCATATATGACGTGCCCGGTGGTGCGCCTTATGTGCGCCCAGAGTGCGTCTAGGGGGAGGGGAGGCAGTCTTAGTGCCTAGGTGGAAGGTATATAGAGTCTGTCCGAAACAAAAACATAGACATTGGTGATACGCTACACATAGTGTCAACAGACTTGCCGAGGACAGGAAGACAGGTTATTCACCGGTGCAACCAGACTAAGCAGCCAGAGTTCCTTTCGGCCTAAGTTAAAGAGATACATGTGTTTGGCCAGCAACATGGGCCTGGGCTTCGGCATTTAGCTAGTATAAGAAGTGAGGACCAGTGGTTCACGTATGCGTTCAGGTTCTGACTTTGGGGGAAATGTCCACTGGAGATCAGTTCATTGGCGGATCCAGAAGGGGCAAGGAGGGGGGGAAGGAATGTACTGACAACCGCGCCCAAACCTGCTTCTGCTTGGGCGTGACAGGGTCTATCTCTACGACGAACTCTAATATCCCTGTTAACACATGACGGCGTGGTGAGATGAAAAATTTCGTTTGTATGGAATATGGTCAGCTAATGCACAATCTTGAATATTATGATGACGCCTCCGTGTTCAACTTTTAGAAAGAAAGAACTTGTAGCACTTTGAGCACCCATGCGTGGTAACTAAGGATGTCACGAGGAAAGCATGAAATACTTGCCAGACGTGCGTAATATATTGAGGTAAGCAACAGCATGCAAATGTTCCCATTCGCCTCCTTACCTATGCACAGATACGTGTACACGGAAGGAACGTTTACCCAAGCAATGCTCAAAATTTCCCCACATTTCATTGATTGCCATCACTATGCACTGCCATGTATTTCGACATCACAAGGACATCATCTGCTTTCTTTTTTCGGGGCGTCCCATGCACACCCGTGGTTCCACCAGGCGCCGACCGGTCGTTAGGGATGTCCACGGGAGGTCCCGCCGTGGTTCACCGGCACTGCTCGGAACATTGGCGAGGAGAAGGCGCACACCACATTCCGACGTCGCCTATGCATGTGGTCAGAAGCACCGTGCACTGAACGAACGCGCGCCCGGACCGAGCGCTCGCGATCCTCGCATTCCAAGACTGCAGCGGCGTTCCGGAGTCCGCGCCACGCGCGGCCACAGTACTGCACCGTGGGGGCGTCCTGCGTTACTCCCGGGAGGGCAAGGAAAAGGTCTCCCGTCGCGAAGCCGTCTCTGCGTGTGACCGACGCGACGGTGCGCCCCGTTCAGCGAGCACCGGAGAAAATTGCCGAGACGAGGCAGGAAAGTAAACGAAACGAGGGCTGTACACAAAAGGAACAAACTCTTCTCGGCATGGCACCGCTGTGGAAGTGGCTGTCAGGAGTGCTAAGCAGGCTTGTACGGCAGTCCCGTTATAAAGGGCGACCAGCGACTCTGGACAATGGATTATAACCACGGGGAATGTAGTCGCAGACTTGGTCCGTAAGAACTTTGGTGGCTTGAGTTCTTCGACGCTCGTTGGGGGGAGAACCGTGCCTCTCAGCGACCTCGCTTTCTACATTTTTTTGTCATAGTGTCCCCCTTCTTCCCGCTCATCCTTGCTCAGCGAAATCACGCCAATTCGTCCAGTGCCGGAAATTCTCAGCCATTTGCAATGGTTCACTTTGTTTTGTAAACAAACACTGAGCTATTTACTCCACAGGGTGGTAGCCAGAAGAAGGAAAGCGAGGTAGTAATACTTTTAAGTGTGGCGACGGTCTGTGAAGAGTTGCAAGATTCGCACTTAACAGTGTGCTCATGGCGAACGAAAGCGGAGATCGCGAAACAGAAGATGCGGTATAAGGGAAATTCTGTGGGGTTGCAAGACTGTGGTATTATCGCTATTGCCCAATCATGCAACATTTCCCAATCATGCAAAGCTTGCAACATGGCAACTTTTACTCGGTCATGGTCGTAAATGTATCAAGACAGGTTCCATCATTGAGACCACCATCACAAGGTTGCACTAACAAAACTACAGCTCCACAAACACCTACTCGGGTGTTATTGCGGAAGATCATGGTCAACTGTCGTCGAATTCCGCCACGTTTCACGTTTGCATTACTGAGACAATCGCGGAGGCCATGGTGGGTGCGTGAGCCAGTCAAAACTGACGAGATGACGGATTATACAAGATCGCAGTTGAATCTGAAGTTACGAAGTGCCCGAATGCGTTTCTTCGGCGTATCCCGTCTACGAACAAAACCGAGGTCGCTTCAGCAGCCAGTGGGCCACGCTTCTTCGAAGTGTGCCCCGTCGTCCTCAATGAGACGTAATTCTTAAGTGAAAAGAAGATAGAAGTGAGCCCCGTGAGAGTGCATCATAGTGCGACACCTCAACAGTAGCTCACGAAGGATGGGGGTAAGGAGGGATTAAAAGGATGGGATTAAAAGGTATAGCGATAGAAAGAGGAGGAAGGAGAGAGCATGGTGCAGGGACAGCCACATACGAATGTAAGGAGGAGATAGGAATGCACGCGGTCGCAGGAGCCCGAGGATGGGGCACCACTCGGCGAGAGCTCTTGTCCGAGTCAGGAGATGGCGTAGGGCGAGCCAGTCGGCCAGAGCTTCGCTTTCGTCGGAGATCGCGGGGGCACAACCGGTCGGCACGAAATCCAGCGAGCGAGTATGTCGTCCTCGATGAGGCCTCTCTGCCTGGTCGTCGTTTCTGGCTTCCGGTGGTCGGTTTTACCGAAGGCCGTGTATAAGCGAAGCGTCGTCACCAACGTCGTTCGCCGTCGCTGCCTCGTGAAGACGTTGAGGATGAGAAGGTGGTGAGCCTTCCGTTCCGCACCATTGGAGCCCCTCGTTTATCGGCTTTGTTCCGGAACAACAAAAATCTTGTTTGTTCTCTCTTTACTTTCCACCATCCTCCCCGCTACAAGCTTCCCTCGATCTTCTCCTCCCTTCTTCCTGGCCCATCTCGGCTCTCCGACGGAAGGTACGGTGAAGCCGGTCAGCCCAGGCGCAACGCTCTGCCGATCGCCAATTAACCGGCCCGGTCTGCGTCCTTTTTCGAGACAGAGTAGTACACTGTGCGGTCCCTTTCGAACGTCTCGCGGCGTTGGAGACGTCCGGCTTGACCAAGCCCCCCCCCCTCTCCCTCACCCCATTTCCTCGTGTTGTTTTTGTCGGGCATTGATTCTGCCACGCAGGTATCCGACAGCTCTATTCTTGGCTAAGAAGAATAAACCCCCTGGGCGCTCATTAGAAATCGTCCTTCCGACAGACGGAAAACGTTTTTCAGGCACGTCGCATTGGCTATCGAACACAGTCAGTGGGATACCTCGATGGTAATTTCGTGCAGTGAAAGAACGCTATGCAGAACGTCTCGAAGGGATGGATGATTCGCTTAAACGACCTACCGCTAAATGCGCGAGTCAGGAAACCAGTGCACCACACAATGAGAGATGCACAGCAAGATCGAGTGCCCAATCCGTCTGCGTGTCTCTTCTTGTGTGGTGCCTTCGTTTCCCAATGTGAGCATTTGACAATGAGTCACCGGAAAACAAAAAAAGCATTACTGACAACCTAGTCAGACAATTTATTTGGACAGTCTACAAATGGTCCACAATCATGTTTCTTTCTTTCTTTCTTTTTTTCTTTCTGTCTTTCTTTTTTTGTTTTTTTGTGGCTGCAGACACGGCTTCGTGTCTATAGAAGTTTTGTTGCAGCCTCGCGATTCTGATCGGCAATTAGCGTTTATAGATTTCCTAAAGAGGCGCTTAGACGTGTGGATATTCGAAAAATACAACAGCCATCACAATTCTTCAAGTTAATTTCTTTGCTACCCTGCAGGCTTTGTGTTTAGAGGTTTCATGATGTCCAGTAATAAACAAAATGAGTACAGACAACGTAATTCTGGTATACTCTACTACCAACCAATATATACATTGAATAAAGAATGGCACCGCGCACTTTTTAATTTAAAAAATTGACATGTACACCAAATAAAAAAGAAAGCTTCTTGGAACTTCTTTGTCGGTTCATGACCACAACTGCGTCAAGACAGCAACGAATGTTATTCGTACGATAAACTATTTTCCAATACCAGTGTGAGGAATAAATGTTACGACAAGGAAAGAGTACACACATGTTCTTGCCGATTCGCTTCGGCGAATTCAGCCGACAGCTGGCGACGTGCGTTGCGTCACCGTCGACGCAACGGCGTTCATATTGCACACTTTCTTAAAAACACTGCGCGGACTCCCCTTTCCAGGCGAGGACCTTATAACGACTCGGACGTCGGTGTCCTCGAAAGGCCGCCAAGCATGACTCGCTGGCGCGACGCACGACGACAACCATGAGAGACGCAGGCACACAAACACAATGCTTCGTTCTACGGACGGTGTTCGTTGTTTGAGACATGCCCCAAATGCAGATTGGCCGCTGCGGATTCCCCCCGTTGAGTGCGTCGCCTGCGGTCAGGAAAAGGACATCGTAAAGACCTCCCCCTCTTACGACGTCTTTCTTCGTTTTCTTATTGTTTTTATTCAGTTTTCTTTCCTCTTCTTCGCGTTGATTATTCATCGCGACGTCTGTGGTCAAGACCAAGAGAGGTCACCCGTTTCGAAGACCACGCAGCATTCTCTCCAGCCGCTGGACACATTTCAGCGCGTCCCTTCTATAAAGTCATAGCCACTGAATCGCTGAGTGGCTCCGGATTGCTGGCCCGCCGCGGTGGTACAGAGGTTGTGGTGCTCGGTTGCTGAACCCAAAGGTCGCGGGATCGAATCCCGGCAGTTGCGGCCTCATTAATGAGGAGGCGACATGCTATCGTCCCGTGTGCTTATTTAGATGCAGGTGCACGTTAAAGAACCCCGGTGGTCGAATTTTGCGAAGCCCTCCGCTGTATGGTTGTCACTCATAATAACGTGGCTTTGAGACGTAAAACACCTACAATTGTTCTTAGTGTGGCTTACTGAGTGACTCCGCTTAGAGGACCCAACGGAGTCCTGAGCAAACGCTTTTCATATCGGTATTTTCTCATTTTTTTTCATGCTGCACCTCTGTCGTTCGGGTAGGGGGCGGAGCTTTTCGGGGGAATCCGAGACAACCGGGTTGGACAGGACAAAAGCCTTCGAGACTGAATGAGCGTACCACAGCGTTTCGCAACTTTCCCGCCAGGGAAAAAAAATCATTCGCCGTTGCGCTTTGAAAAAAAAAAAAACTCAGGATTTAGGGCACGCCTTTCGACCGTCACTGGACGATTTTACGTCCGCGCAAAGCCCCTGGTAGCTGGGGAGTTCCTAATGGAACCACGCAGAGTTCGTGATGGAGTCTCGTTCTCCTAGTTATAAAAAGTGCGGGGCCGATGAGCTCGGAAACGCGTGCGGACGTGCACAAGCCCGGGCTGTTCGCGCACCATGGTCGGACTGAGTGTCGCCACACGGCGTGCATGGGATTGTTGCGAGAGGAAGGAGGCATTTTACGATTGCTGGCGGACTGGCTTCGGCTCTTGTCCCCCACGCTTGACTGCAGGGTTACGGCAGGCAGGCAGTGGTCGTCGTCTTCTGCACACCGTGGTGGGCGCCTTACGTGCGTCCTCCCTATTTTATTCGTATACTGCTTTTTCTCTCTCGGTGCTCCCACTTTTTTACGGCCGGCGATAAAACGTGGGGACAGGTAGAATGCTCGCGAAGTCGTCTTCGTCGTTCGTATGGTCCACTTCTCGCGCATGCGTAGTATACAGCTCTCTGTCCCCGCGACGTTTTTTTTTTTTTTTTGAGATTTCCTATACGTCTCTCTGCCCACCTTCCTTGCTTGCCATTCGGCGCCATCGCGCGAAGAAAACACGTACACACCGAAGGCGATCGACAATCAGTTTCTATTTGTTTGTTTTTCCATTCGTCTCTTTGTCTCTCTCTGTCTCTCCTCAGTGTTTGTTTACTGTGACTTTGGGATCCAGGTAGCCTGCGCAACCGAGGATCCTTCGTCTCCAAGTGACAGCTAACCAAGGTTTATAACACGGGGTCACGAGCGTACCACTGAAAGGTCTTCGCGCTGAACAGCACGTCCACCGTAAAGGCAACCGCTAACCTCGCCCAATCCTTCTCTTCCTCTTCTCTCGCTTCTTATCTCTTACTCAGCTGTTTTTTGTGTTTGTTTTTTTGTTTTTTGACCTCGCTCTTAACGGAGAAGATGTACAGCCTTTTGATTGCCTAGCCTGTCGATTTAAGGTACGTACGAAGACATGGACGCTATAGAGGTATATACGTATAGTAGTCGAGCCCGAATGCCGGAGACAGTTGTGGTCTCTGGTGGGGGACCCCGTGTAAAAGGTGAGGGGGAACGAGGCGCCCACATTTTCACGGGGGAACTGCCGGCCCAGCGCGCTCCCATCGTTTCGCGCAGGCTCGTTTAGCGCACCTAGTTTGTCTTTGGGATCCGGAGTGATTGCTCACCTTTATAGGCCGGGCGCTGATAGTGCCGATAAGAGAGAATAAAAAGCATCTTCTCCCCCTGTCATGGCGTCGCACCTGCGCGTGCTTTTGTTGCGTAAGGTAAACAAGTGAGCCTCGAATAAATGCGATCCGCGAATGGGAAGTGGGAACGGATGTAGATTTATTCGTGCGTATAGGAGTACGACCTTTGCCTTCTTGGTCTCCGTGAATGACTTGCTTTACTTTTTCTTTTTGTTGTTACGACACTGGCTGGCTGTTCCTACATCCTAACCTTCTGTACATCACATGGTCATGCTGCATGAGACGCAAGATGTTCCAGGGGTCATATTGAACAGTATAGGGCAGAAACCTGCATTGTCACACAGACCACTGGGAGATTAGGCTTTGCCACGCGCTTGACGAGTCACGAGGAAAAGTAGAAACGTTGCTTTATGTCTAATGAGGACAACTTGCTCTGAGGACATCATGCCATAGACACTGTAGACTTCACCACTGGCTCCGAAGGAAGGTTGTGCGGCAGTTTCGCTTTCTCTGCTCGCCACTGCAAATGCTATTTGCAAGAATCGCAGATGATGTCGGTTGATGTGGAGGACTTTAGAGGGATTGCTTGTGTTCCCGACACAACAGTGAAAGCTCTGTTTTCTCGAGACACCCATAAGTAAACGTGACATCGCCAACCATAAATCAGAAGTTAGCATCTAATATACATTCGCTGTCAGTACCCCACCCCCCACCCCTTTTCTATCTCTCTGTCTCTCTGCCTTGGGAATCACAGTTCTCGCAAAAGCCCACACTGCGTCTAGTCCACGAAATTTCACTCTTGTCAGCTGGTCCTGTATATCATACTTCTCAAATTCAAGTTGGCTCTTTTAAATTTATCCGCGTGGGGTCTCTTTAAACATTATCATTCGCCCCGCCGCGGTGGTCTAGTGACCAAGGTACTCGGCTGCTGACCCGCAGGTCGCGGGATCGAATGCCGACTGCGGGGGCTGCATTTCCGATGGAGGCGGAAACGTTGTAGGCCCATGTGCTCAGATTTGGGTGCACGTCAAAGAACCCCAGGTGGTCGAAATTTCCGGAGCCCTCCACTACGGCATCTCTCATAATCATATGGTGGTTTTGGGACGCTAAACCCCACATAGCAATCAACCAATTAAACATAATCATTCCACCTTCGTTCACGCGCCCACGAATGAAGGCAGATTTCGCGCGCGCCCAGTGCCATTTTCCAGCGGCGTGGTCACGTGTCCCTGGCCAAACAACGCCGAGGACCGCGTAGCTCGTGGGGCGTGTAGGCTGCGGTGCCCTTTGTCTCTGCCGCCGCTGGGACAAAAGTGTCTCGTGTGCCGCGCGACACGCCGGGACACATGTCTCTCGCACCGCTTCCGGCTCTTTCATCGAGAGCGTGCCTCGCTGCAGGTTCGGTCAGCATTGTTCCCGGTGCCGCGTACAGCTATTTCGAGTTGTATACTTATGGGTATAAGTATTTCACGTGCTCTTCAACGTTTGAAAGGTTTCCAATATTTGACAATTCTGTAGAAAACATAGAAAAATTCACAAGCCGCATATTCAGGCTGTCTACCTTCTAAAGACCTTCGGAACGTTCCAAAAGCATTGAGCCTCACTCTTTGAAAACGTCATAAATGTGGTCCTGTAGAAAGAAGGTTCACGACATTGATCCGGAATTATTACGTTCCAAAGGGACGTCCTGTGCCTCAACACTCCTCCCCAATTCTCGAAGGTTTGTGCTCCCGAGTGTCCTTTTTTTTAAAACAAACAAAACGCTGCGAATGAAGATGGGCACAACGAGGAGGCAAACAACGACATGACACTTAGTTCTGTGCAGCGTACGGCGCATGACAAACTCGCGAAGTCCTTCAGCCCAGCCGCGACTACGTCATTAGAACGCTCATTTGATGTCAATATACTTAGTATATTATTTATTGATATTGATCGCAAGCATCCATGAAGTCATCACCGTGGTCAATCACTATATCTCAAAAGTTGGCCATCTCAGTATCACCGTAAAGTCCCACCTCCGACGCTACATGTACAGACGGATGGAAGGCAAGAAGTCTCGCGATTGGTCAATCGTTCTTCGAACCCATGTCGTTCTTCGTCTTCTTCCTCTGCTCGCTTTGCAAATGTCGGTCATCGCTTGCGTGTATACGCAAGCTGTGTACGCTGGCCTTACGCCGTCAACTTACCACCGCGTTACACATACGCCACACGTTGCGGCAAACGTGACAGATGCAACGTCGATGCAAGTGGGTTCCTCCGCAGCTTGGTCCTGCTGCGACGAGAGAGAGAGAGAGAGTTGCATTGCGAGGGAAGGAGGGGAGGTGGGGTGTGGGGCGGAATAAATAACGGACTCCTTCCTGGCTCGTGGCAGGACGTTGGCTGCTACCGGCCGAGACGACGCGGAAAGAAAAAGACAGTTCCCCTTCCTGCTCGGCGCGCTATCTCGACTGGGGACAAAAAAGAAACGACGCCTCGAGGAACTTACGACCAAAATAAAAGAAAGAAAAAAAAAGACAGGGCGTAAAGCTTATACGCCGGTGTTTCCTCAAATCCAGTTTCCGAAGTACCGCGCTTGCGTCGCCACGCGTTTTATCAATCGGGGGCGCTTCGAGCAGGCTGTGAAATAATGAAAAAAAAAAGAAAGAGATGTTCGATGAAATGGGTGCATGGCAGCATCGTGC
Source organism: Rhipicephalus annulatus (assembly GCA_013436015.1). NCBI lineage: Eukaryota > Metazoa > Arthropoda > Arachnida > Ixodida > Ixodidae > Rhipicephalus > Rhipicephalus annulatus. Next base: position 38,034 of record WOVY01004798.1, on the reverse strand, counting down.
ATGTGACACAGAAATAAGAAGAGGAGGACGACGTTGATGTGGCTCTAACTAGGCTACAAACAAACAAGTAACTAGTTTAAATTTTTTACTGACGCACTCATGGCCAATCCCCATGGCGGTTACGTGCCATATAGGTTTGAAGCAAAAACAAAACAAGGTATGCATGTGTAAGTGCTCTGAAACCTATACTTGCTGTGCTTCTTGCACGATCTTCCGAGTTCGCCGAACGTGCGGTCGCGTCTGAGTCACCGGAAGATCGACGAACTTCAGTGACTTCACTGACCAGTTCAGCGATAATGAGCGTCGCATTGAACGACAATCGGAAGATGGGATTTATAACCTGCTTATCGCGTGATAGATTCAAACGTGACCCAAGCTTTTTGTTGGCCCACATGGGAGCCCCAACAGAGTCTTCGTCGGGTGCAGCCACCGTCATACGTTAATCCAATAACCGCATTTCAATTCCGCAGCGGAATGCCGATGGAAATTTGGGCACTATAGGTGCCTCGAAACTTGCTTGCTTAACGCTTAATCCTCCTAAAAAACTTCGTTTGCGAAATATCGCAAACGGTATTCACCGGCACCTCACTGGCACTTTATTGCGAGCACTGGGTATCGTGCCAATAAGCGCCGCAATCATCAATTTCATCTGCACAGAAAGTATACTTTCAGGGCACCGAAAACTACAAAACGAATGGATAAAAATACATTCATAAACATACATGCAAAAAATATCATGCCTTAAGGGCAAGTCTATGTCGAAATAAAAAAAGATCAGTATGATGGTTATTATACAAGGGCTTAATGTTTGTATCGGGACATCTCGTGCTTGTTCGGAATGAAACCGTTATTGGGATGCGTCTCTGTCGTTCGGGTCACAAAATGGCGGCGAATTAACACACGTATGCATCATCTGCACGATCCCTGCCTGCGCGTACACTCTTGATAAGGTCCTGTTTAAAGTGCTAGATACAGCCAGGAAACCGGACACATTTAGTCTGTTTCCTGGATATAACCAGCACTTAACCAGGACCAGATTAAGAGAGTATGTTAAACACCGACGCTTGCGACGTGCGCACGCTTTTTTTCATCAGCACGCTGCGCGAATAAAAAAAAATGGCACGGCACTATGCAAACTTCACTAGCTAACTTCACTACTGTCTATCTTAAGCTCCAAATCTACAGCCTCAGCTCACCGGCAAACTTTTTATTCTCTCTCTCTTTCTCTATCTACCTCGCACTCACGGCGAGCACTAACCGCTTCGGCCCTTGGTCTTACTCTCAGCACGATAGATTTAAAAGCAAAACAAAAATAAACCACACTGCACTTATAAGCTCTTATAACCATTTGTTACTCTGTGGTCTTACTTCCATTTTTGCTACTTTAACCAGTGCTTGACAATCTCAGAAGCTCCGAATTCACAAAGCTACTCGCTGTCAACCATCAAAAAAAAAACAAAAGAATGTCCTGTTGCTGCGACATCTTTATGTAAGAGCTGGTATGTTCCGAATATTTTACATGACTTCTTTTACATATGAAAGTTAAAGATCATGTATCTGCGTGTTCCTTCCGCAACTGATCAGGCATTGTCTCCGATGAATTTTATTCTCAATACAATTAGCATCACTTCAACGTGAAAGCAGCCTTGTGAATACGGAATCCACATTCTTTTTCTGACTGTCAAATGTAATTTTTTTTTTCATTTCAAGTGTTGCTGATATGTTCAGGAAAAACGTTTTATCTTGACTTTTGTCCCATTGCGTTATTGTCTGTGTCAAAGCGCTTTTTGAGAGCCTTTAAAAACGGCAACCACACAGGGCTCATATACCAGTTAAGGCTGTGGCCATAAACTCCCACAAAACAATTATTGTTTCCTTGTATACGCAGGGTAAATGTTCACAGTTTCATGTGTGAGGTAGTTAACGTCCTTCGGAAGTGTAGAGATGATATCTTGGTATTGAGAAGATTGTTTTTTTTTTTAACGGCGGGGGGAAGGGGGGTTCTAAGCTATTTAACTACAGCGGCTTTACAGATTTTGTCTACAGTCTTTGCACGGTTGTTTTACATTTTTTTACCTTGCGGCCCTGGATGCTGCGACATATGTAAGATAGCGTGGGGTTCTCTGCGAAAGAGGCTATGTATATTTTCACGTATAGGAGGTGCCAGATATTTCCGTGATACCTTTCCCGTTTCCATGCTAACGTATCTCCCTTTTTCTTCCTGCGCGTTCGCGCGGCGTCCTTCTTCGGCAAACGTCTTGTGTCCTCCGCTACTCCTGCTGCCCCCGCCCTGTGCTGCCGACTGCCTTCGTCACCGTCGTTGTGCTGCTCGGTGTATTTGGTGATGAACCGTGACTCAGAGGGCAGAGAGTGCGTGAACTGTGGTGCGACGTCGACGCCGCTGTGGCGACGAGACGGCACCGGGCACTACCTGTGCAACGCATGCGGTCTCTACCACAAAATGAACGGCCAGAACAGGCCGCTCATCAAGCCCAAGCGACGACTCGTGAGTAACGACTCTAATAAGATAGATAGATAGATAGATAGATAGATAGATAGATAGATAGATAGATAGATAGATAGATAGATAGATAGATAGATAGATAGATAGATAGATAGACAGACAGACAGACAGACAGACAGACAGACAGACAGACAGACAGACAGACAGACAGACAGACAGACAGACAGACAGACAGACACAGACAGACAGACAGACAGACAGACAGACAGACAGACAGACAGACAGACAGACAGACAGACAGACAGACAGACAGATAGATAGATAGATAGATAGATAGATAGATAGATAGATAGATAGATAGATAGATAGATAGATAGATAGATAGATAGACAGACAGACAGACAGACAGACAGACAGACAGACAGACAGACAGACAGACAGACAGACAGACAGACAGACAGACAGATAGATAGATAGATAGATAGATAGATAGATAGATAGATAGATAGATAGATAGATAGATAGATAGATAGATAGATAGATAGATAGATAGATAATAGAATAGATAGATAGATAGATCCTAGTTTATGTACTTGTTACTTCTTTGCAACCCACGAGCATACCGGTACATTGTGCTTCCTGCTTCAAACACGCCTGGTAAAGGGTGATGCGCTTTTTTGTTGCTGACAGACTTTTCAGTGTAAGCAAACTTGAACGTGTTTACTTATTAGCAAAGTATCACAACAATAAGAAAAGCTGCATATATATCATAACCGCGAAGGATAGCACGGCTCATATCTTAAACAGCCACTTTTTTTTGTATGCGGAAGAGCAAGGTCCTTTAATCCTAGTTATAGCACCGTGCTCACGGCGCTCATGCAGACCCTGTGGGGGGGCGCTGCAAGCGCGCGAAGTGATCGGACGTGCAGCGCATCGGCTCCGTCGTTTTTCGGCTGGAACCGTCGGTTTCTAAGCTGAACCTCAACGAAACTGATGCCATTGGACGCCTAACACCACAAGGAGTCTGTGGACACCGATTCTCCACAGGTGGGCCAATTTTCGAGACTTTCACGCCGACCGCGTCCTGCAACGCCGCGGTTGAGCTGGCCCTTTCAAGGGCTAGGCTCGACGCAGCTGGCGTCTCGGATTCCCGGGTATGGCGGCAACTAAGATCACCGGGTATGACCCGGTAACCATGCAATGGACTGAAATCGACGCCACAAAACGAGATGAAGATGAAGATGTTCCACCCACCGAAGATGAGTGTTTGCAAGCCCTGATGCGTCTACGGCAACGCAGGACACAGGCAAATCCGACAACCAAGGGAGACGCCAGCACAGCGTCGCTGACCCAGGCGGGGATTCCCCGCTCAGTGACTCCCGGCGGTGCTCGCGCTGCTTCGCCAAAAGGAAGTAAGAAGACAGCACAGCAGTGGCGCCCGAAACAGACGCCACGCTTACGCTCGGAAGACCTCATCGTGGTCCTGAAACCTCGAGGAACCCTCGATTTGAAGATGGTTTTCAAGCACGGAGAAGTGGGTTCTGCAGTAGCTCGCTACGTTGGTGACCTGGCAGCCGACGACCTCAGCGTCTGGCCCGTCTGGGAACAGAACGTCATTGTCTGTGGCACTCAGACCCCATCCGTGGTGGACAAGCTTATCAAGGAATTCGACCTCAAGGTTGGGGAACAGACATATCCCTTCCGTGGCCATCTCAAACTCAATGGCGACTGTTGCAAAGGGGTCATCCGTGTCCGCGAGGACGAAACCTCTGCTTCACTCAAGCCGAAACTTCGCTGGAGGGAGGGCGACATCGCTTTCATCCGAAAACTTGGCTCCTCAAATATAGCGGTGGTGACTTTCGTGGGCCGAAGACTTCCCCGTTACATTCAGTACAACTATGAATGTGTCCCAGTACACACCTATAAGAAAACAATCCCGGCGTGCTACAGATGTGGTACGGTTGGCCACCGGGTGGACAACTGCCCTCACCCCGAAGACGGGCGCTGCGGATACTGCGGCAAACAAGTTGGGGCCACTACAGACGGCCTAAGAGAACACGAGTGTCAGCCTTCCTGCATAATCTGCGATGGGGCCCACCTCACAGGGTCCGCGGACTGCACTGGAAAGTTCCGTAAGCTGCAACGTCCGGAGGCAACGAACAAGGCAGGACCCGCCACAACACGGCACAAGCGGTCGCCCCGACCTTCGAAGAAGGGGAAGCAAGGCCAGCAACAGCGGCAACCACCGCAACAGAAAGCCGGAAACAAGCACGTGTCTCAAGAAGTCAAGCCAGGAATAGGGAAACAGGCCCCGACACTCCCGGCCGGGGTTTTCCCTCCACTCAGCAGTGCTCCAAACCAACAGGTGAGTGGCTGGGCAGTGGCCGCCTCACAGTCATCTCCTTCCTCAAACCCTCTCACGCTCGAGATGAGTAATCAGTTGGAGTCCTTAAAGAAGCAAAATGCGCAGCTTGCATCCAAAATTCAGGCACTTGAAAAGCTAGGGCGGAGAAACCTCTACCGCACATGGATGACGAGTGTGACTCGGCCTCTGTGTGCTCGGGCAATACAGTAACGTCTCACTCGGCCTTGATTGAAAATCTGGAGTCCCGGGTCTCTAATATCGAAGAACAGCTAGTACATTTCCCTGAACAGATGGCCCAGCTCCCGAATATGATTAGTCAAGCTGTGCAGACGGCTATCCAGATGCAGACGCAGCTCATTATAGCCACCGTAACGCAGCAAGTAACGCAATCCATTCAGACATGGCTCAGCAGTAACCCGAGATCTGCACGGCGTGCAGGGCCTATCCGTGAGGTAGGGCGCCCCAGTAAAATCCTCCGTGCAGCGGAGGGCGAAAAACAGCAGGAATCTACCGACTCCATAGAGAATGCGCAAAGTGGCGGTGCAGCTCTCGTCGCTGAACCGCTCACTAGCCCACCTCAACAAATACAATAAATATGGCAGGTACTCCTTCCAGAGCACGGATAAAAGGAGAATCGCTCTCGATAATACAGTGGAATTGCAGAGGTTTCCGAGACCGGCGCAAAAGGTCTCATTTACACCTCTATATTCAAAATTTGGACGTGATGCCCGCAGTGCTGGCCCTTCAAGAGCCAGGTTTGCAGGCTAAACTTTCAGGCTATAACACGTTTCAAAGGGACCCATCCACCTGTGTTCTGGTGCATAAATCTTACACTGCGCAGGAGATTGATCTCGAGCTTAAATCGGAGCATTCCTACACAATGGTGCAGATACTGCCTCTCCGTAGGATAAATCACGCGGTTTATATACTGAACATTTACACTCCGCCTAAAACACTCCACGTCACCTATGCAGAGATCTTCTGCCGTGCACTGAAATGTGCCGACAGAGCACCTCTGATAATTCTTGGGGACTTCAATGCCCCTTGCCGACTCTGGGGGTACACACGCGAGGAGGCCAGGGGAAGGCGGCTTGCGGAGCTTATCTCCACCTTAAGCCTCACCCTTCTCACCGACCCGGCCACCCCCACGCGCCTTGGCAACTCGGTGACCAGGGACACCTGTCCTGACCTCACTTTGGTTAAGAACACACGACACGTTACATGGACTAACCTAGAGGAGACCCTGGGCAGTGACCACTGCCTCCTAAACGTCACACTCTCCACACATCCTTTCAAACGGAAGGACACACAAGCGCGACTAGTTAACTGGGACAAAATGCGCACGGAAACTATACCGCCTATCCTCCGTTCCGGCAATTACGCAGACTGGGCTGCACACATCATGCTTACTCAGAAGAAATACGAAACCGTAGTGCGAACATCGGATGAACACCCAGCCGTTGACAACCACCTTCTGCATTTGTGGGAGGCCCGTCGGAGCCTCACGCGACGCTGGAAACGTCAGAAGCATAATAGACCCCTTCGAAAACGTATTCAGGAGCTAACTACACAGGCAGCTGAATACGCTACGCACTTAGCAGATGCAAACTGGACAGACAAATGTAATGATATCGCTCATCAGATGTCAAGCAAAAGCACATGGGGGCTGTTTCGCAGCCTCATTGACCCCACGCAAACGCGAGGAGAAACACAACGACACCTGCGAAGAGCCCTTCACGGATTTCAGGGTACTTCAACGCAACTCGCGGAAACTCTTCGCGACAGGTATCTCTGCCAGGTGCACGATCCGAGAGGTTCGGAGTATATATATTCGGGAAAAGAAAACGAGACCCTAGATGCCCCTTTTCTTCTACATGATATGAAGGCGGCAATGGCTAAAATGCGTAGAGGAACAGCCCCTGGTAAGGATAAAATCACGGTCAAGACGCTGGCAAATTTGGGCCGATCCTGCGCTGGCACACCTCTTGGAATACATCAACGCCATCTGGAGTGGTCGGATATCGGTCCCTTCAGAGTGGAAGACATCACTGGTCACATTCATTCCCAAACCGGGGAAGCCAGTAAACATAGACAACCTTCGCCCCATCTCTCTAACGTCTTGCGTTGGCAAGTTGATGGAGACGATGGTGCGGGACAGACTTTCGGAATATCTTGAACAGAAAGGGGCTTTCGCCCCTACCATGTTCGGATTCCGTCCTCACAAATCGGCACAGGATGTACTCCTGCAACTACACCGAGAGGTCATCCAACCGGTGGCGATGAAACATAACGACAGGGTCATCCTCGCCTTAGATCTGAAGGGGGGCCTTTGACAATGTTAAACACAGCGTCATACTCGAACACCTAAGCCTCACTAACTGTGGTCAGAACACATTTAATTACGTCAAGGACTTTTTATCGGACAGAGCCGCCCTGCTCCGCATTGAAGACTCCGAATTCGGGCCGTATCAAATGGGTACCAGAGGGACACCGCAAGGGGCTGTTCTCTCCCCCATTCTATTAACGTCGCAATGATGCACCTGCCACGTCAGCTGGCGGCCATAGAGGGCATTCATCATGCCCTCTATGCCGATGACATTACGGTATGGGCAACTCAAGGGAACTTAGGTGCCATTGAGACCAGTCTGCAACAGGCTGCCGAAATTGTACACACCTACGCGGCGCGTTGCGGACTCGAATGCGCACCCAACAAATCCGAATTCCTTCACATTAGAGGCATGCCTAAAGACAACACAGATATCTCCATCACTCTTCCTGCGGGCCCAATCAGACGAGCGGAGGAGATCAGGGTCCTGGGCCTATACATTCACCAGCAGCTCCGGATTGACACAACATTGACGAAATTAAGGAAGATAGGAGACCAGGTGGGTCGCATGATCCGCAGGGTCTCCAACAAGAGGGGGGGACTTCGGTGCACAGATGCGTTGCGGCTAGCGCACGCTTTTGTCACCAGCAGGGTCATGTACTCCGTCCCTTACCTCTCCCTCCGCAAACATGAGGAAGAACGAATCGAGGCAATCATTAAAAAGACAATAAAGCGGGCTCTTGATCTTCCGATCTCTACATCCAACAGCCGTCTCAAGGCATTGGGTGTGATTAATTCATACCAAGAGCTGAAGGAAGCCCATCTTTTAAACCAGTACACACGGCTAGCCCAAACCAACTCTGGCCAACGCCTGCTTGCACGTCTGCACATAAGACATGATTTCGAACAACAGGAACGGGTCAAAGTGCCAGAACTGTGGCGCACAGCCCTTCTGGTCCGACCTCTACCCACTAAAATGGACAGAGATGAACACACAGCGCGACGTGACGCACGCGCTCGGGCGCTGGAACGACAATTTGGACAGAAGCCAGGTGTGTACTACGTGGACGTTGCTGGCCCCACCTCCAAGGGGTGGTACACGGCGGCTGCTATTCACGAGGGCACACAGGTGGATGGGCTAACCTTTAGGGCGTATTCTGTAACACAGGCTGAGGAGGTCGCCATTGCCCTTGCGGCCTCTCACAGTAATTCCCGGTATATTATCACGGATTCGCGCCGAGCGTGTCGTAATTATACAGCCGGGTACATATCACCGTTAGCCGAGACAATACTGCGCAACTGCATAAGAGACACGGACCCTCATCCGAAACGCATTATATGGACACCGGGCCATCAGGGATTGCGGGGAAATGAGGCTGCAGATGCGGCTGCCCGAGCGCTCATTTCCGGGCTACCTTCGTCAATGCCGATGGAGACCGATGAGGAGGGTTACCCTCTCCTCCGATATAAGGAAATTCTTTATTATTATCGGGAAAGTCATCGCCGCTACCCTCCCCCCCGCACGGGGGTTGAAGAAAGCAGAGGAGCGCATTTTGCTTCGCCTCCAGACGAATACATTGCTATGTCCTGCCATAGTCAAACATTTCGACCCTACGGTCACAGGACAGTGCCAGCACTGTGGGGAGGTGGCAGACACCTACCACATGGTGTGGGCCTGCCAAGCTAACGCAGCCATTACTCCTAACCCAAACCCTAGGCGAGAGGACTGGGAGGCGGCCCTGCTCGGCTGCTCAGACCTTCAGGCCCAGCAGGCCTTGGTCCAGAGAGCCAAGACGGCGGCTTTAACCAATGGGGTCCCGGAATAGAGACTCCACCTAGTCTGTAGGGGCCTCTACAGAGGTCCTACACCTCTCTTTTGTAAATAAATGTTTTTCACCACCACCACCACCCTGTGAGCATGGTGCTATTAAGTAAGCTTTTTTTTTTTCTAATGAACCTCGGTACGACATACCTGACGACCAATTTTATAACCCCCAAACGCAGAAAGCAAGAAAGCATGCATCATGTGTCAGTGTTAAGTAAGCCACTATAGATAAGGCACTGACAGCGCATCCCACACCACCCTCTACACCTTCCTATACATCGCAGTTCCTTTGTGGGGGTGCACGAAAAGTTGTGCGAGCAGAAACTATATATAAGTGCGAACGCGCGCGTTTGCAGATTGTCCGGTCACACCTTAAACGTGAAACTCAAATACACATTCATATTCGTCTCATATTATAAGCGAGCGGCGAACGGAGGAACAATGTCGGCACCAACACTATCGTTATGATACGCGTGCCTGTAAAAACGTGAAAAATAAAACTTCGCGGCTTGTGTTCCGTGTCTTTACTGGCGCTCGCACTGTGCATTTCCTTTCGCTATATCTAGAGCCGCATCTACGTGCATCCTGGGTGTGCTATAGGCTACAGAAAGAACATGCCAGTGAACCCAAGCTCATTTCCTGGTCGAGTAGGGATGGGAGGGGGGGGGGGTGCACTTTTCGCGCATGTTTGGACTTAGGCGCGTGACAACTTGGGAGTAGAAGTCTACATCTTTCGTGTCGTAACCAAAACCTTCTCGCAAATATTTCTCATACCTGGCGGTCGCTTGCCGCTAAAAGAGAGTAATGCGTTAGGACTGAGTATTGCGGTTGCGCGCCGCATGGGACCGGATGGTGCCCGCGAAGTATCGGAAATGACCGAAAACCTTGTACTCCACTCCGGCGCCGCTGCCGCTACCGCCGCCTAGGGGAGAACGCAGCGTTTTCCGGGACGCTTCGCACTGGCGCTATGGTACCATGCTACGCAAACGGGATTAAAACAAACAAAGAACATTTGTTCCCAAAGTTGCATAGCCTTGGCATATCAGATGCACGAGCGGCAGCAGCGTGCGTGCGTCTACGTGGGTCAGGAGAAGAAGCGAGGGCGAGACCGGAAGCCACTCTAGTTCTTTTTTACTTCCGGTTTCGGGAACCGCTGCGCTGGGAGAGCATGCAGAGGGAATGAAAGATTTGTTAAGAGAATTGAGAAAGCGAGCCCGGATGGAAACGGGAATCACCTCTGGTTTGGAGTATAGTAATTAGTGCAGAGAGAGAGAAAGAAGATAAGAAAGCTAGGTAGGTTAACTAGACTAAGTCCAGTCTGCTACCCTACACATGGGGAGATTGGAATGAGGGAGAAAAGGATAAATAGAGAAGGAGTAGTAATTAGTGCAGCCTGTACGTATGCAGGCGGATGGTGCACGCTGCCGTCTCCAACAGAGGTGTGTGTGTGTGTGTGTGTGTGTGTGTGTGTGTGTGTGTGTGTGTGTGTGTGTGTGTGTGTGTGTGTGTGTGTGTGTGTGTGTGTGTGTGTGTGTGTGTGTTTAGCATCGATATAATACGCGTTAACACATTCGCATATATCACCACGTATGTGTTGAACTCGCGCTTTCTGGGGCAATGCGAACGGAATAAAGACTGTGACTGAGGCCGAAGCTCACTAGATCTGACTCGATTGTAAGCCGTGTCCGAGGCCTCGTATTGCAGCAGCGAGAAAGGAATGTCATCCGGTCGGAAACGACTCTTGCCTCACTACACAGCGTTCACTGCGTCGGATGATATCGTGAAACGGCGGGCAGCGCAGCAAGCTACTCTTCCGGCCCGTTATCCGTTTTATTTATATTATTTTTTTGTCTCGTCAGCATCCGAAAGCGTTATCGTCTGCTCGAAGGAAAGAATTGATAAAAGCGAGTTGTTTTCCTTTTTTTATAATCATGTATTATTTCAAGATATACGCGATGCCTAACTATATTCCGTAATGGTTTACCTGGCTTGTTATAATTAGCCCGTTCCCATACCGAGATATCGACTCTAGATGATTGCGAAAAATGAATCAGGAAGGGTATGCGCGTTGTAAAGGTTGGAGTTTCCTATCTAGTGCGTCCATCTTTCCGAGCTTGAAAAGCAAAACAGCACAACAACAAATTCAAAAGCTTTTTTAGGGGGGGGGGGGCGGTGGTTTTAAGCTTTGTCTGTACGTTCTTTGAATAACGTGTTTTTTTTTTCATAGCGTACTTGAAGCGCACTTCCAACTTGCCCGTGTACATAAGTGCCTACATGTAGGTACAAATCAGGACACAGCTTTCATGTTAAAACTTCTAATGTTTTTCATATTAAGCTATATAGTATATATTAAATGATTTATTTTTTCACCGCACGTCAGTTCTCATAGTGCTATGCTAGCCATATTTTTCTTCTGTGTTTATAAATCAGCTTTTGCAAAGTATCGCCCCCCCCCCCTACACACACACGCTGTTATGCCAGCGAGTCCTCGTCAAACGTCCGTGCCTCTGAAAAAGGCAATCTGGGTCAAGGCCAGCCCGCAGTCCGCCTGACGCGAACAACTCAACGGCGTAAACACGCGCGTCGCATCTCTGGCCCACGTGCAGTGAGTCAGCAGCGCACGTGACAGCGAGCCGGCGTCTTCGTGTCTGGGGGTCTGACGTGGCCCAGCGGCGACCCCATTGGAGGAATCTGCCCTGACGACCAGCGGCGCTTCTGATTGGACATTTTGGTTGGACCCAGTGCAAATAAAAGAAGCCCTGCGGCGCGTCGGGATCGGAGGTCCTATGAGAGAGGAGTCCCCGTGTCGGGAGAGCCGACATGTGTGTGAGTCGGCGGTCTTAGGCGAAAAGCTGACCTATGTGTTAGAGAGGAGAGCTCGGCTCTTCGAGTCTCTGTCGGCCCCAGTGCCGAAATTGTAACGCCTCTGTATATATGCTGTACATAAACCTTGTTTAACTCACCGTCGTCTCGTCCGCTCGTCTTATCAGCTCTGCGCAGAAGCAGTCGCGAGCTGAGAAACATACGCTACCAAACGGCTGGTGACCTTCCCGGCGGAGTTGAAAGCAGTGGCGCCTTCGGGACCGTGTTGGCGTCGCCGTCTTTCGCAACAGTGGAGGTCAGCGGTGGGATTTCGGAGGTGGCTTCGCAACAACGCACAAAATCGCTCTTTTCGAATACGCATGTGTGTCATTTTCCTAAGACGCCTTCCACGGACACAGAAGCAGTAAATACGAGACGCGCGGGTTCATAAATTTCTCACACCCCGATGTTCTAGCTTTTTTTTTCCGCTCCTCCATCAATCTGTATTGTCACTGCGTTGTTTGGCAGTCTCTGACAGCAGCAATTCAAACACGTATACACTTGGGGGTGATCGGCGAGAAAACGAGAAATCCATACGACAGGGATGACAACCCGTGAAGCGTGGCGCAGATCGAGCATACACGAATGGGTTTAGATTGAGAGAGGGTGGGGGTAAAATGGAGGAAGAAGAGGTAAGAAGGGGGGGGGGGAACTCATCATCATCGCCGAATGTAACTCGATCGGCGTGGAGCACACGCGACCGACGCGAAACGACCGATTCGTGACGGCAGCCGCCGACAACAAATGCGAAGTGCGTGTAGAGAATCCCGTACAACGGAGTCATATCCCCCACTGCCACTTTTGAACGAAATACACACGTAAGAAAGCCGTAGTAGCAGCGGCAGTAAGGAGGAGTCGGTAGTCCGAGGGCAGTCATTGCAACGACGGGTTTTCGTTGAGCGCTGGAAGCGTACAAGCCGTGTAGACAGTGTGGCGGACCAGTTCGAAAGGCAATCATCGGCCGGCCGAGCCGATCAATAGTCGTGCAAGACGGTCCACCGTGTCCAGTGCGTGAGTGACTCGGGAGTCGCAAAGCATGCGTGGGCAGCGGGCTCGCCTGGCACGCCTACGAGCGTGGCGAGGTTGAAAATAAAAAGAGAAAGAAAGAAGAAGAAATACAGTCATCTGTATAACGTGCAGCCTTTGTAAGCTCAAAGAGCTCGATTCGCCCAGGTTTCAAAAAAAATTGAAGAAAGTACGGCATGGAGTGTTCAGATGTGACGAGAACAGGAAGAAGTGCAGTAATGGCTCCCCGCTAGTTGCCTCCCTAGCACGTCTGTTTTGTACTCTATTGTTGCTATTGTTTCGCGATGTCGGCACCTCAATTGGTGGCCCTACTGCACCCTCAAGCGTCGATATATGGGAATCCCGGCGGAATGAAAGGAAAACGAGAATGAAGACGTTCAGTGAACGATGCGCGCGGAGACAAACATTTCATTGAGGAGTGCTGTCACACGCAAACACACACACACGTACACACACACACACACACACACACACACACACACACACTTACACCGATATATCACCTGAAAGATGTAGAACTGTAACTAACACAGTCACCTGAAAGATGTAGAACTGTATCTAACACAGTGTGTGCAGCAAATGTGAGCGCTTTCAGAATCGCGAATAAGGGATGTTCGGTAATGTTTCACTCAAGTGTGTTCCCTTTGACCGTGCGTGCTCGCGCATGTGAGCGTGCTTATCTCGAGGCAAATGTACATCGGCAAAGGACGCCTGAGTATTCCTAGTTCACAAGACTATGACAGCTTAGAAGTGTGGCAGCTTTGGCTAGTTGGTATGACATGACGATAGTTATAGCGCGAGAACATAACGACGACACAGAGACAAGAAGGACACCAAAACTCGTGTCCTTCGTGTCCTTTTCGTCTCTGCGTCGTAGTTTCGTTCTCGCGCTATAACTATCGTCTATGACAGCGTGCAGTTTCGCTGTACAGAAGGTACGAGTTATGACGCTATCTATTCCACACGACACATGTGTAGCGCGTGGAGTACTTAACATGGACGCCAGCAGATCCAGCACGTGCAAAACGTACACCATCTGCCCTGCACAGTCCTCTTTTAACGATGTACATATCTGCACATCAGTCGAGTGTACAACAGGTGACAGCACGGCTCATTAGTCTTCCAACGGCTTTTGAATTGCACCTTTATACGTCCTACACACAGTATGTTAGTGATTATGTCTGCCACCTTCAAAAGAGACACACGCACGCACAAAGCTCGTGCGAGGCGGTAATCCCTTCGTGCTGTCGAGAAGTGTGGCAGCTTGGGCTAGTTGGTATGGCCATGCTATGGCTAGTTGGTATCGTCATGCTGTCGAGAACTCTGACGCATACGAGACCCAGCTGTACGCGTGTTGTAATGCCAGCGGGCGGCGGCGCTGCGTAAGAGATCCCCTTCGCACACGTTGCACAAACTAGGAAACACTTCGAAAGGGTGACGGCATGCGTGCACACGGCTACTTTTTTTCTTGCCCGAGAAGCTATGCCCGTGATGGAAGCGATCCCTTTTCAAGGAGGTATTAAAGGCACGTGTCCATCGCTCACGTGTATATTGCACGCAGCTGGATGGATGTATACATGCACCTGCAGGGTGCTCAACAGGATGCAAGTTAGCAGCGGCGGCTTCCCTTTCTGTTGCGAGCGCGCTGTGGGTAATGCGTGTATGCGCGGCACAACCGCGATGGGTGGACAGCGCCCAAGAGTCCAAGATCGATAACCGAGAGCTCGGTCAAACGGACTGCCGAGCTGCCGTGGCTGTTGCTGGTGCTTCCATATAGCGTACTTTCGGAGCAGCGAGCGATGGGTCCCACGGAGCACGCCCACGTCTTTCCATTTCTTTAAACGCTGCATTGCGCATGCGCACCTCGTACACGCACGCGCACGCACGCACACACGCACGCACACGCACACACACACACACACACACACACACACACACACACACACACACACACACACACACACACACACACACACACGTTCGTTAACGACATGGAACGCGAGGATCATGAGGCGAAGTTATGCACCCCGGATCAAGCTGGAGTAGTTATTCCGGACATGGTCAAATTCTGCCAAATTGTCTTAAGTTTTGTAATGACGGCAAATTAGACTGCAGCAGCCTCTGCGGCAACCATAGTTGACCCATGGCGAAACATGTCGAAATTTGGCAATGTCTGGAATAGCGCCGCTGTAGAGTATGCGTGCCCCCGGCACCGGCTGCTCCACTGAAGTTCCCGATTCTATACTAGCTGGTCATCGAGTTAGCCTCACGAAAACAAAAGGAACTGGTAGTTCGACTTGATGCTTATGTCATCGTGGTACATTTTGTATACAAGCTGCTGCGAGAAATGTTAAGAATGCCCACTGAGACGAATAGAATAACGCGAACAATAGGACGTTCGTTCGCGGCATCGTTACAGTATACATCTTGTCATTTCGTGGTTACCACCAAATGTAAGCATCATTTCACTAGTCCTTGTGTTCATCCGACGATTCTTCTGGGTTGACTGCTTTCAGCATGAGTAGGGCACTTAAGGAGATGTTACTCTTCCACGTGTTCATAGCTTCATTAAACACCTGTATTTCGTGGAAAGAACCATTGTGCTTATTTCTTTATAAAAAACACACACACAACGTCGGGCTTTTTTCTCAAATAAGCAAAAAAAGGAAAAAAAATAACTATGGGACTCCACGTGAACTTTTCTGCTAGGAGGCTCGGATCGTTCGCCCGAATTGGTGACATCTTAAACGTGGCCTCAGTGAAGTTCTTCCGGCTCCCCAATTTGCTTCCGGCGCATCGGCACTCCGCCAAACCATAGCCTTCGAGATCTTTCTCTGAATTTCCCAGGGGCGGCGGCCGCTGCTGAGGCGACGATTTGGGCAACATAGCCAATTAAGAATTAGCACAAAAATATATGCACAACCAAGGCGTTTCGCAAGCGGTCTCTCCATCATCGCCCAAGAGCTTATAATTACACAGTACGGCACATTAGGCGCATAATGCGTTCGCGTTCACCTTAGACGTCTAATCTCCGACGCGCGCGATTGTTCTTTTTCTCACAACGCGTGGTTCGGTCGTTCGCTGATGTGCGCATGCACCCGAACTTTTCACCTATACCGCTCGTTTGACCCTGAACGCCTGCATATGGCGGCTAGCGCGCGACTTCATTTATTGTTCCTAGAGTCACGATGTAGAGAGAGAGAGAGAGAGAGAGAGAGAGCCTGGCCGTTGAAACCTCGAGTCAAGGCTTGTTAGCACCTCTAAGGTGGCAAAGACAAGCTCAGGTCATGCACCGGAGAGGTGTATACGGGGCCTTGGAGAGCAAGTTCCTTCTTTCGTTTTAATTTCTTCTTTGGAGCGCCTGCCTTGCGATGCCTCCGAGCCCGCTCGCTCTCGAAAAATACCATTAATTACTCGAGGGGCGCTGCCGATTGAAGGCGTTGCCAAACACGTGTCGATATATTTAAAAAAAAAATAAACGCTTTCTCTTCTCGCGTTTATAACCTTACCTTATACACAAGCTCCTGCCTATCGTCCGCACGGCTATACGGAACGGTATAAGAACGATATTGCGGTTATGCCTTTGTTCTTATCTTCGCCATGTTTGAAAACAATGTTCTTAGTGCACCAAGTTTGCGCATCCCAGAGAGAGGCAGTGGCATACGGGAGGGAGTAAGCGTTATGGTTGTAAAACACACACACACACACACACACACACACACACACACACACACACGCACACGCACACGCACACACACACACACACACACAGAGAGAGAGAGAGAGAGAGAGAGAGAGAGAGATTTCGAAGTTATGCATCCTTACCAACTCGCCGCACTCAACGCATCCTTTCGTTGAACGGGACCAAACGGTCGACGCATATACATACGCGCGCGCTCACATTATGCAAAGGAGTCCACTGACATGCACACCGCGGGCCGCGCCGCATTGAAAGCCGACGCGAGAGAGCGGCGCGTCTTTCCACATCTTTCGCGCGCGGCCCCTGCAGCCAACCCGGCCGCCCCGACACCTAAGGGGGGCGCCGGCGTATAGACACCGCGCATTATTCATGTATGTGCATACGCGACGAGAGAACGGACGACGTCGTCGGCGACGGAGGCCTCTGCGCGTACGCACCAACGCCAGAGACCCCGGTGCGATCTCGTGAGGCCGTTCGACAACACCAACGCGTGCATAACGTTGCGAGCTGCGCACGTGTTTGTGCGTGCGGCGCGAAGCGATGGCCGGTGCTACGCCCTACGCGTCGAACTCACGAGGAAGAAGAAGAAGGGAGGCGTGTCTGTCTCGGAGGAAGAAGACTGGCCGCCGCGCGGAAGGTGCCGCAGCGCACGCCTGTACATGTGTCAAGAAAAGCGCAAAATAAAATGAGTGAGAGAGAGAGAGAGAGTTGCAATATGACAGCCGTGGGACCGGACAGTGCGTGCGTGCGTGCGTGAGTGTTCGTGTGTGTGTGCGCGCGTATTTGTGCGTGTGAGCATCAGTGTGTGTGTGTGTGTGTTTGTGCGTGCGTACGTTCCCCGGTCTCCGCGATCCTCTGGAGGGTGGAGAGGGTGCCAATTGTCGGCTCGGCCCGGTAATTAATCGGCGCACCTGACACCGGGGTCAGCTGGTGCCATCGTTTAACTCTGGGAGCAGCGCCCCTCCTCCTCAGCGGGGAGGAATAGCCGCCCGCCGCTGTACAGCATACTCGGCTCCCATATATCTGCTGCACATGCTACAACACACGGCCACAGCTTGTTCTTTATATATACGCTAGTGGCGCTGTATATGTAACATGGCTCAGCAAATGAGCCAACAGTAGCTTCTCGCGAAGCGCATTATATAACGCTAGGAGTGCAAATACGCATACCAAAGTGCATATAAGACAGGCTTTTGTACTCTCTGGCACCGCTGGTTTTATGACGTCTCCATACAAGCAGGCGCGGTTTGCGACACCTTGTATATGAGTTAATGCGAACGCAAATACATCGTCACGTTGTCCGGTCTGTGCATCGACGCACGCGGCGAACACTGAAAGGCCTCGCTGAGTTCATTGACATTGCCCTAACAATTAATCCCGTTTATATTCTTTTCATCGCACGCGACTGGTTATGCAACGCCGATAAATTCAAATTTTATGCCGTCGCCCGGCGTGTCCACACTGGAGCGGCCTATAGGGGCAGATTTGGGCGGCGACTTCTTAAAGGCCTTGTAATAAAGCTCTTCAAGTGTGCACCGGCATTCCTCAGTTTCGGTATGCGTCAGCAAGATTTGCTTTTGAGTCCGCGGCCGGGCGCAGTGCAAATAGGTGCGCTTAGTTTGCAGGGCTCGCGCAAGCGCATAACATGATCATGTGCTGCGACAGGCCCGACCATTATGCAGTCTCTCTAGCGTAAAATTACAGCTCGGCTATGGCTCGGAGCCCGTCTGACTTTCATTAGAGCGCAGGGATTGTTAGCGCATTCTAAACTATGAGTATAGTAGGCCTTGGTATAATCTTGCGAAAAATTCCTTCATCGATGCGATCTAGAGTGCTTATGGTACTCGACTGCGGACTCAAAGGTCGCAATGTTGAATCGCGTCCGACTCTGTCGCATTTCCATGGAGGTAAACTGCTAGAATCCTGTGTGCTTAGATTGAGGTGCACGTTAAAGAACGTCAAATGGTCGAAATTTCCGGAGTTCCACAAGGGAGTCTCTGATAATAAAATCGAATTTTGGGACGTAAGAGCCTAGCAATTATTATACTTGATTCCAATCCTGATGATTCGATATGACGGGTTTGATGTCCCGAAACCACCATATGGTTATGGAGAAACGCCGTAGTGGAGGGCTACGGGAATTCGGACCACCTGGGGTTCTTTAACGTAAACCCAAATCTGAGCACACGTTCCTACAGCATTTTCGCCTTCGTCGAAAATGCAGCTGTCGAAGCCGGGATTCTATACCGCGACCTGTGGGTCAGCAGCCGAGTACCTTAGCCACTAGACCACCGCGGCGGGGCTAATCCAAATCCTGAAGATAGAGGAAAAAAAGAGAGAAAAGACTGTTGATCTACATCGATGCCGTGGAAGTATTTCGGTTTGAAAAAGAGATAATCCTTTCCCATCTGCTCTCCCACACACGAAAAAAATAAGTGACTAAATAAATATATACGCCAGATATCTTGTATTTTATTGTATTTTTTTTTCGTTTGCTGCTCTTCTGCTAAGCTTTGTAGATGAGATGTTCGCATGTCGGACGCCAGGCTGTGTCGGTTTGCTGTGGCACTGTACATAAGTTTGTCAGATAAACGACCGGTGGGGCTTCTCAGGAACAAAGTGTTCATGTTAGCCTCGACGACCACTCAGAGCTGCCAAAGGCCACTGCCTCCCCCCAGCCCCTACCTCTTACAACATTTGTAAGGAGCTTCGTATGGTATTAGGAATTTATTAAGAGGGAAGCTTCGAATAATGTTCGCATCCGTTGCGTATCTGGTAAAAGATTGTATTTCAACTCCTTCTCAGGGTCGTGGTTTCAAACTCGGCCGTGGTGATAGCATTTTGGTGGAAGCGAAATGGCACAGTCCCATGTACTGTGCGGTGTCAGTGAAAGTTAAAGAACACCACATGGTGAAAATTCGCAGAGCGCTCCTCTATATGGCGTCAGTCATAACCATATCGTGCTTTAGGGACGTAACTCACCAGTCCTCATCTTTATCCTAATGTTCCTTCTCACTTCAACCCAATTGGTCCGTTCATTCTTTAATCCATCCGACTAAGCTCGCATTCAACATTGATAGGCGTGTTTGGTGTAGCGTACTGCAGACATTGGATTCATTCTTTTTCCCTCTCTCTTCTTTTTCCCCCGTGCAGTCTGCGGCGAGACGGGCCGGAACAAGCTGTGCCAACTGCAAGACGACCACGACGACGCTGTGGAGGCGCAACCAGAACGGCGAACCCGTCTGCAATGCCTGTGGTCTCTACTTCAAGCTGCACAATGTAAGTCACGTACCACCTCTGCCGTCTTAAGTACTGCGTATAGTAACCTTCGCTGCGAAAACGCCATGCATGGCTCCCGCGAAGGAGCGCTTGCATTGACGACAAAACTGCCGACTCACGTGTGTAGTCGCGGACCGGCAATACTCGTGGATGCATGTTTCGCCAGTCTCTCCAGTCGTCTTATAACTAAACGACTCACGCAGTTTCTCAGACAACGGCCTCTGTTCTCTGCCTGTGCGGAGCCATGCATATAGCGCGGAGTTGTGCGCATTAGCACACAATGCTCGCATGCCGGATCAACTGTCGGAAATCTTTTCAGACCAGAGTGTTCCGTTTTTAGTTTTCTTCATTGTGCATGTGCGTGGTATGAAACTTAAATCGAGAGCATGCAACCACTTTGACGTCAAGACCGTCTTGTTTCAGGTTTTCTTCGTCTCACGTTAACAACAGTCCTTTGTGTGGAACTAATGTAATACATAGAAACGTGCGCAACACTGTGAAGTTACATATATTCAAGATTAAAATATGCTCCTCGCTTTTTTTATTCATAGCATACACAACTGTTTATTATTATTAGAGAGATTACGGAACTGATGCAGCACAAGCTTCACATGCCTGCTTGGGGGATTTTCTCACCACGCTTTCCGGTGCCCAGGACAACTGTTTAATTGTGAGCATTCAGTAGCATCGAAGCAGGCGCTCCGCACAACTTGATCCAATGTACACATACCGACACCAAATAACCCACATCACGCTGAAGTGAAACGCTTCACAATTTCGTAATTAAGCGTGCTTTATTAATGCCAAGAAGAAACTCTAAAGCTGTGTTATTCACAACCGGCTATGCGGGATTTTTAGTTGTTTTAGAGTCGTTTTTATCGCACTGTCACAAAACACGGCCGACACTTTATCCGCGGGAAGGTGACTGCCGCGTATCCGAGAAAGTATAACTCTCAGCTTCCAAGTCTGATGACTGTGCGCATGTACAGTGGCGCCGAAGACGTCATTGAGGTTACGGATTTCACGACGTCCGTCTACGCATGTCTGGTCTTTTTATCGCAGCAGAATAACGCATATAGAAAGGTTGAGGAAGGCACCTCGTTAATTCAGGCATTTCGTTGCAAAACCACTGCAGAATATATAGAAAAACTTGACTGACGAGGGATAGTACCGAATATATAATTGCATTGTAGTCTATAGTCTTCAAGCGATCAAGTGGCCTTTTCGACCAACGTAGGGAAACAGCTTTCAAGAGGTGGCGGCTGGATAAACACGCAAGTCCCCGCGCACAATCACTCAACCACACTGAATGTCGAACGGGAACGCTGTACTTGTTGCGTACCGCTAACAACTGCACCTGTCCCTGTCAACAAGTCAGGCCGTACGTCGTCGAGCGTGCCGACTAACCTCTCCACGCTGTCCCGAAATCTGTGTGGGGCAAGACAGAAAAAAAGTAAAATGATTAAGCGGAAGCAAAAGGAGACGTGGGAACACGCTGGAGACAAGAGTGGGAAGACAGCGCGCGTATATACGACGACATTTCTCCCTCGGACGGCAGGGCGCGCTATCGTTCGCGAGAACGCGGGAGTGCGGCGCTCAAATGCAACCATGGTCCATTAGACACAGCGGCCGACCGTTAAGCGACGCTTTAAGCGTCATCCATCAGGGACTTGCGAGGGTAAGCCCAGCAGGACGGAGGGGAATCCCCAGTACAGGAGGCGGAAGAAGGTTGAAACTGTGTGAGGGGGGGGGGGGAGGGGGTTCAACTTTGCGGGGGGGTAGTCAGTCGCCCTCTGGAGCACGGACGTACGCATGGAAGCCTTGACAGTAAGGCTAGCTCCCCTTCCCTCCCCCCCCCCGTCCATTTTGCCTGCTTGGTATAGGCTTTGTTCGCATTCATTTAGAAACATGACAACAACAACAACAACAACAATAATAATAATAATAATAATAATAATAATAATAATACCTTTTATTTCTTCAAATAAGACAGTACATGTGACTAGGCCTGCCAAAGCAAATTGGTGGCTTTAGTAGTCTTGTCAAAACCCAAGTAACGTGCATCGAGCAGGATGTGCAGTGCAAAGGGGTAGCCAGGGAGTAGAACTCCGTCGCCTCTAAAATACTTCTCGCCGTGCATACATTGCCCAAAATAATCATTTGCCTGCCGGGCCCTAACTTTAGATCAACAAGGTACCCCCCCCCCCCCCCACACACACACACACAAAAAAAGAGGGGGTGGAATCGCCTACAACGCTGAGGTATAGTGAACGAAACAGCGAAGAAACTGTTCACGTGGCACACTGTCGTAAGATGGTAAAGCGGCTAAGATACGTTTGGTTCAAAATTTTTGCACATTTGGGACAAAAAAAGAATATGTCTTTAAAAAAAGAGAGAACGGAAGATATGAATGACAGAGCGAATGTTTGGTTAGGTTCACGACACTGAAGAAACGGGTGAGGAGGAGAACTATGATAAAGAAATAGGGAAAGAGAAAGAGAGGACGAAAGGTTGGTTTTCGTATTGTTGTTTTTGATTCAACGAAAAACATTAGGGTACACATTTTGAGTGAGCTGCCAGAGAGTATTCTCTCAAATCATCCGGGTGAAGGCTACAGTTCTCTTACTTTCGTGCTTTTAATCATGATCAAATCACGACTAAAACACGCAATCTTTGTATATATATAGTATTAATTAGCATGTCACATATTCGTTGTAATAAGTCACGTATCCGTTGCACGGTTGGCGTAGGCAACGCTTGGTCGGACATGAGGAGGACGGTAAAATAGGTGCACCCCGAGGCAGCTCCGCAGGCGACGCCAAGTGCGTTGTCGTGGCATTCCGATTCTTGGCTAGAAGCCCCTCTTGTCTTGCTTAGAGGGGACTCTATTTGCGACGTAGATTTCGAAAGCTAGAGGGGCGCCGAAGAGTGCCGAGACAGCGGGCCGGATGAAACCGGGAGCGGGCGGTCGATAAGCTAGCGCGTCGAGTTCCGGTGGCAGCCCAGAGATAAGGCGGATCGAACGAAGCACAGCGCGGCCGGGAAAACGGGGGGCTGTGGCAACCGCACGCGCCGCTTTTCCGCATGTGCGCTTGTCCGCAGCGCTTGCTTGCACGGCCGGAAAGCCCGTCGGCGCTAGCTACCGCCTCGAATGACGTTGACCCGGGGACCGGCGTGTCGCGATTCTGTCGACAGAGGCAACACGTCGTGGTTGCTCTGAAGATGAAAGGTCAAGCTGTTACGCGCGAGGACACGGGTTCGACTCCGCAGCAAGGCAGCTGTGTTTCGATTTGGCAGAAATACAAGAACACTTGTGTACTTTGGCTAACCGTAAGTGAATGATACTCGAGTGATGAATACTGACACCCGCCCCCCCTCTCCTAAGGCAAGCCTCTCGATCGCATCGTAGTTTTTGTGCATACAACTACGGAATCGAGCTAGAGACACCGATGTTCATTCTGGTTCGCTGCTGAATGCAAGGCTTCTGACCATGCAGCGTAAATCAGCAGTTTTTTTTTTAAATTGTATCAGCATAAATCATTCAAAATATAGTTCATCATTAAGCAATGGTGAAACCAAAGGTCTGGAGGAACAAAGAACAGTCATTATTTCAGAAATAGAAAGAAGCTAACTACACTGTGTACTACTACTACAGTGATAACGTGCACAGGGCTCGGTATTTTCTTTGATTAATAAAATGGAGCCATGATGGATGCTGGTGCCACGAAAAAAAATCAAGTACTATGGCTCTCAGCAGCTCACCATAGTGAGGCAGGCTTCCAATGCCGCCGACATGTGTAACAGTAGAAGGTCGTATATTAGAGGCCTAAACGTTAGAGAGAAAGAGAGGAGAAATTCTTTTGTAGATATGCAAAGAGGTTGGGTTGAGCTATAGCTCTGGCCTGCTGCTCTAACAGGATTGGTAAGGTTTACGTTTCTGCGCTGGTAGCAGTAGGAGTTGGAAAGTGAGAATGACATTATATTTGAATTCGCCTTTGAAGTCATTGTGATTTTCTTGCGCCTGGAAAATAAATAAATAAATAAAGTCCGTGACTCTGTAAACCAGCACGATGAAGCTGAGCTAACAAAGACGAATAGTAGGGCGTGTTAAAGCGCACTTAGAATTGAGCTCTTTTCTCTAACCTGCCAGCCCAGCGCCTTGTCATTGGCGATGCCGAATATCTTTACGGATTCTTTTCTTTTCACCCTTTTCCGTACGAGGTTGCAGCGAAGCAAAAAAAAAAACAAACAAGAAAATCAAGACTGATACACAGGCAAGATAAAGCATGCCGTATCTCTCGTACTCAAACTCATTAGCTCACCCTTTATTCCGTCGCATCTGTAGCCAACATTATGATTAACCTTTTTTTTTATCGCCTTCCACCGGGGCTCGTAGATATCGCTATATCTCCCCTCCATCGCTCGGTGTAATGACTTTGTTTTTACTCCTTGAAAGCCCACCCGCGCAAAGCTTCCGAGTACCGAGATTCACTGCAGTCATTAGAACCCCTTAAAAAAAACAAGCAGCCAAACACCGCGCATAAACTCGGCCAGATTCGGCGGCGGCGTCCTGGTCATCGCCCCGCCTACGCCACGGGCGCTCGCCGTGTTGTGAACGAGACGGGTTTCATATTTTAGAGAGAGAGAAGGGAAACGGTCTCCGGCGTCGTGCGCCGCTGCGACAGGGCCGTGTCAGACCGACAGGCGCCGCGCAGAGCGGATGTGCGCCTCGAAACGTGCGCACGCGCGTGCGCGCGCAAAGCACAGCAAGCGCCGCCGAGGCGGCAGGGGTTCATTGGATGTCGCCGGCTGCTTGTTGCCGGGAAAGGAAGAAGGATGAAAAGAAGAACAAGAAGTGTACGCGGTCTCTCTTCTTCGTCGCACATAAGCCGGGCAGCGCGACGTCGCCGCAGCGGGCGCGCCGAGACCTGGCGCCGGCCGTAACCCAAGCCAAGGCGCGCAGCACAGTCCTCGAGTGCTGCTCCGGCGGCGGTGGCAGCCCCAGAGAAAACCGTCGGCGCCTGCGGCGGCCTCCTTCTTAAATGCTTAGCTAGGCCCGCGGTGAAGCTGAGGAGAAGAAACCCGACCGCACCACCACAACCCCCTCTGGGGCCTCCCCGAAGGATGTTCGGTCGGCTAAATGGGACAAGATGCCGCCGTTGCCAGACAGCTTGGGGTCCTTCTCTGTCCACCCCTGGCCTTGTCTCCGTCGCTACGCCTCCTCCACCTCGATTCCCAGCTAAACGCCTGCACTACTTCTTTCCTTCTTTCGAAAACAAGTCGCAAGTGACATTTTTTTCTTTTTTCGCTGTGAGGCCACGCTGTGGCGAGTGAGTTCTAGTTCTGCGCGCCTACTACTCGGAACCGCGTACGTTACAAGCAGCCCTGTTTTCTCAGAAGAATGTCCTGTCACACCGGTGGCGACCGACTCTTCGGCGCCAAGGTGGAGACAGGAACGTCTGAGTGGTGTGGTATGGTTGTCGGTGAATGTGGACACGGTTGCGACTAGTGTTCAGCTTCAAGCAGGGGAAGAGCAAGAGCTGTTTAGAAAAAGGAGTGAATATCCTTAATTATATTGAGACGCACTTCAAAGCATTATGTATAGGAGAACTGACAACGCTCCTGACTCGGATGTTCTATCAACAGGTGCGTCTTCGCGCACAGCGTGCAGACGTAACAGGGAATTTGAATGGCTATACAAGTTCCGTTACTTATTGAGAACTAACATTGAGCAATCGAAAATCAGTTGAGACGACTCAAGCGTTGAAAGGCAGATAACCTACTCTGGTTAACTGTCCGCTACGTTAACTACTCTGCGCTGGGCGCGATGGAGCGAGGGCAGAAAGAAATGTGGAGCAATGTGTGACGTGTGGAGAAATGTGTGACGAGAAAACTAAATGTTTTTTTTTTGCACGATGGACAGATTACATCTGTAAGAAATATCATTCAGAAAGCACGCATACCAGCGTGTTACACAAATGTATTGTTCTTGACTGCATTCTCTGTCTCTCTCTCTCTTTGATACAGTCTTGTCTTGCTGTGAGCGTGGCCTCCGCAATTAGCTCCGGCAGTGCGCAATGGCGCGATGCAGTAGACAATCTTTGAGGTCACGCGTCTACGCGATCAGTAATAATTACATTGATGTGTGTACCACTGCCAATACCAATGACAACCAGCTGATAAAAGAGGATGCAAGGACACGCGGCACGAACGCACAGCTTCTTCTTTCTTTCCTGTACTTGTGCTCCTCATCGAACTTTCAGTTTATTTCCACCTTTAATTATAAACAAGACAAGCGCGCTTATTTCAACGTTATCGCTTGTTTCAATACGGTAAGTAAACACGTTGTATGCGAGACGCACGTTCGCGGCCACCGGAGACGCAAATCTTTCCGGCGTACCCGAGCCGGACACAGGCCGTGATCCAGTGAACCGTCCCAGTACTTACCAACAAGGCCGGGGGGGACAGGCATTACCGTCGGCCTTGCGACAGCAGCAACAGCCGATCGGCACCGCTTTCCTTTAACTCCGAGAGCCGTCCGGCTGCGTCTTGAGCCTCCCCAAATCCCCTGCAACGAAGGGCCAAAAACAGGAGGTCAGACGGGCCGGACAGCAATCAAAGACGTCCCGACATGTGCCGGGAAGCTTAACTGCGTCAAGCCGGAGACACGCCAGGGTGAACCCGATGGAATCCCGTCGTCCGAGCCCGGGGAGAGTCAGCAGGCATGGAACGATACGTTTCGGAACCCTTAATCCGAGCCTACGGCTTTTACGGCGCTCCTCCCGGGCGAAACGGCGACTACTGCAGCACCATTGACAGCAGCAGCGAAGGACCGAAGAAGACGCGTTGTAGGAAGGAGAAGGAAGATGAAGAGGGGGCGGGGGGCATTCAACGAACGACGATCTGGGTTGCTCCGCGCATCTTGTCTGGACCCCGAGGCGCCGATCTCGCAATTAGTTTTGGGGGATGCAAGGCTCATTGCCCACCGAGCCCTCCCGTCGGAGTTCACTGGCGCGGCGCGAGGATTTCGCGAAAGCTGGCCGATTGTTTGACCTCCATCTCCTCCTTTCCCCATTTCCTCCTTGATCCGTTCTCTTCATCTTCCCCTTTCAATTGCTCTTCATCCTCACCGCTACCCAAGAGACCTTTTTCCCGGAGGTGCTGCTGCTTTGCTGGCTCGCACACGATCGCATCTCGACGTTGCTCTCTCTTATTTTGTCGGGACGCGCAGGCGTTCGA
The DNA here is from genome assembly GCA_013436015.1 of Rhipicephalus annulatus. Taxonomy (NCBI): domain Eukaryota; kingdom Metazoa; phylum Arthropoda; class Arachnida; order Ixodida; family Ixodidae; genus Rhipicephalus; species Rhipicephalus annulatus. The sequence continues at coordinate 10,948 of WOVY01004798.1, read as the reverse complement.
AGGTGGCTCTCGTGCGTTACTGTACGGCTTTCGTTTTATGGGAGCCGGTCGCCGCGCACTTAGTCGTCCGTGTACATTCGCAAGCGTGTTCAAACGCTGCGACATCGCGGAGACCGATGCAGGCTCGAACGACCGACGATTCGCGTCCTTGGGGCATGCTAAAGGAGGGAAACTGCCTAGAAACAGTATACCGTGGGCAGTGCCCGAGCCGTTTCGCAAACCCCATACGTGTGTACCCTTGAGCGAACGCTAGCTCGATTCATCATGCGAAGGGTTCAGTCTACTTCGGAGCAATTGAGCGCTCAGAGTATCAGTGCGAAACATGCTGTAATACTGCTCGCTGAGATCGACAGTACTATTCTCGGCGTTATTTTTGTTTGCTTTTGCGCATTACGTGCAACCAAGAACGACTGACAGGTAGTACATTGTTTGTGACTCAAACATTGGCGTAGTTGAGGTTATTACCCGTAAAAATAGGTAGCTGAAACTCCATTGGGTTCAACTCCCCCCTCTCCCTCTTCCCTGAGAAAAAATCTCGACGGCCTTGAACTGGAATTCAGACTAGCACGTGCTGCAATTGGAAATGAGCACAGGTCCTTAAATGCAAGAATCTTAATATGACTGTGAAGTTAACCCGCATAAGGGTACAAGTCGCGATTAATTTTGACTTCATGTGGTTTTCAAACGTGAACTCGATAACGTTCTTCTTGCGTACCGGCATCGGCAAAATACGGCTACCGCATCTGGAATTTAACCCCTGACCGATAGAGTTCTGCAACGAAACGCCGTAACCGGTCAACCGTACATCGCGAAGAATCGCACTTGCTCGTAATTTAAAAAAATAAAAATAAACATGTAGCTGGGCGTATACCGCGCGTTGGTTCGAAAGGCACTCGACTGACACATCTACAATTTTGACCGATGCCTTGCCCAGAAATTGCACACTTCAAAGTGCAATTACTCCGCGCCACTCTCTCAGCCCTCCACCATGCCCTCTCCTCGTGATAGTTGAACGCAAAAGTTGGAAAGTTTACACTGGCGCAAGCGCTTCGTGTGTTAGCTGGCCTGAGAGCGTGTTTTCGCGTGTTGCTTGCCGAAGCATCTTGCGCGCACTTCGATTCTCGAAATGGGCGCTTGGCCCCTCGATGAAACTATGCAAGAACGTACGCAGCAAGGCACAGCGACTACCGGGAGCTGCCAAATCTCGCTTCGCGCTAACGCCAGCAGCCGCAGAATACTCTCAGTATAGGATGCTTGATGTCAGACGCGTGGCCAGGAAGCGAGCAATGGCGGCGGCAGCCTCGAATTTAGACGCACACACACTCACTGTCGCGCTGCACACACTGCGGTGAAGGGGGCGGTCGGCAGAAGGTCCATGCAGTAAGTGCACGGCCTTTGTTTGGCCGCTCTGGCGGCGCGCGCGATTGCGATCTCTGTCCTCCCTTCCCGTTCGGTTTTTTGGCGGGCGGAGCGCGGGAGCTCTATCGGGCACCTTATCGAGCACCTTTATCGGTGCTTTTTATCGGACGCCATCTGCGCGCTATTCAGCGCCGCGCGTTGTTCGTCTCTCCCTGCAGCCCGACTGTCAGGTCGGCCGACTCTCTTTTCGCTGCTCCTGGCAAGCGCTCGTCCCTGTGGCCTCACTCTCTTTGCACTTCTTAGTCCTTTAAATTTCGCGCGGTTCTTTTGTTCCTTTTATTTCTTTCCCATCTGGGTGCTTGATTCGTTGAAAGGTGGCTCAATAAGTGCGGTTCCCTTCCCACTTCCTCTATTCTTCGAAACAGGAACGGTGGTAGGAGAGAAAAAACAAATGAGCGCCGTCGCCTCCAGCTCTCTCCGTTGGTTGTGCTGGCTGCTCGCCTCTATGCTTCTGCTGCAACGTCGTCGTTTCAGTCGCAATAAAGCTCCGTAGCGCCAGTGCTCGAAAACCAGAGCTAACCTACTCGGCAGTATGGTTCAAGACAGTCGAAGTACGTTATTAGTTGAGAAGAAAGGGCATGAGAGTGAAAATACTCTCCTTTCTCTCATATGCAACGCATAGAAACGACTGAGCACTCGGCCAGCTGCTATAATAGGAAAAGCCGTCACTTCTGCTGCGCTGTAGCGGTCCTTAAGCTCAGCCCCGGAGCACTGTGCAACGCCTCACTAGGTAAAGGAAAGTGTGAATCTTTAACGGTAAGCTGGATATATCCTCGCTGATTTGGAAGGTGTTCTCTTTGCTGGAAGAAGTTTGTTGCAGGAGTCAGGATAAACAATTCGATGACGTCATTTAGACAATAAATGGATCTCCTTTGTCAGGGCATCAAGCGACTGAGGAAGCGTTAATACCATGACCGTTGGGAGGGGTATGCGAAGGCTGCACTACCCCAAACAAACTAGCACACGCCCCTCAAGCCCCACTTAAGCTACCTTCCCCACCCACCCCACATTCTGCCCAAGTCAAAATCCTGCAACGCACATGCTTGATACGCACGCAGGTGCACATTGAGTTCATTCATATGTGGGGTTTAACGTCCCGAAGCCACCATACGATTATGAGAGTTTGTTTAGTGGAAGGCTCCGGAAATTTCGAGCACTTGGGTTCTTTAACGTGTACCCAAATCTGAACACACGGGCCTAGAGCATTTTCACATCCATCGAAAATGCAGCCGCTGCAGCCGGGACTAGATCCCGCAACATGCGGGTCAGCAGCCGAGCACCTTAGCCACTAGACCACCGCGTTGGGGCATGCAGATGCACATCACTTGAGCTTGGTCATGCATGCATGAAGCTGAAAGCCTACAAACAGCTGGAATGACCCGATTGGATTGGGTAAACCTTTATTTGGTCCTCTAAAACACAGATCATTGTGTTGCGAGCAGTTCCCACGTGGGAACTGAGATGCCGAGCTCCTCAGCCGCCTCGCGGGCTTGGTGGACAGCCCAGAGCTGATCTGCCAAGAACGAGCTGCGAATTGCCGCCTCCGATCTGGCAGAGGTGATGTTCGATAAATGAGCGAATTCGGTACATGGCCAGAGCATGTACCAGTGCTAGAATGACACTTTGCAATCCACCTCCAGGTTAAAAATTTACTGTTGTAGTAAGCCATGAGCGCAACACAGTATCTACCCTTCCTGTCTGGTGATAGCCTGTCTGGCGCTAGCCGTTCGTTATAATTTGTTATCTATCCGGAAATCAGGGAAGCCCTAGCCACGTTATTCTTTCTTCTTTTTTACCTTTCTTCCCAAATGCACCGATTGGCATCGCAACACTGCGTTCGCATAGCTTCCGCGGCATCGAATCCACAGGGCTCTCGGGTTGCAGCCGCGGCTCGGCCGAGTGTCCCACTCGCGTGGGACTCAAAGGGTCGCCGCCTTCACCCGTCGTTCATCGCTGTACACACGCGGTGACGCCCCAGCCGTTTGAAGCAGCCGGCAGTCGCGTAACCAGGGCCGCGTGTCAAACGCCACACTCTCCCTCAGATGAGCCGCGCCAGCTGTCAGTCACACGGCGTACGTTCGGTCTACGCGCATAGACGAGTCGAATGCGACTGCGCCCTCTTTCTGGGCCCTAGAGTTCGACAGAGTCGTATGGGAGAAAATTTGATGCTGGATTGTCTTCTCTCAAGGCGTGAAGGAGTTTCTTTCAAAACGTGAACATTTACATAGACACTGTATTGGTAGACAAAAGAATGACAAAAGATAAATCCTAGTCACGTGAGCGAAACGTGTATGTACGTTAGCAACAACAACGTAAAACCACATCGTTTACACAAGACATTGGTAGGGGAAGTGAAGCAGGCAGGCAGGCAGGCAGGCAGGCAGGCAGGCAGGCAGGCAGGCAGGCAGGCGGGCGGGCGGGCGGGGGCGGGCGGGCGGCGGACAGCAGACAGACAGACAGACAGACAGACAGACAGACAGACAGACAGACAGACAGGACAGACAGACAGACAGACAGACAGACAGACAGACAGACAGCAGACAGACAGACAGACAGACAGACAGACAGACAGACGACAGACAGACAGACAGACAGACAGACAGACAGACAGACAGACAGACAGACAGACAGACAGACAGACAGACAGACAGAAAGACAGACAGACAGACAGACAGACAGACAGACGACAGACAGACAGACAGACAGACAGACAGCGACAGACAGACAGACAGACAGACAGACAGACAGACAGACAGACAGACAGACAGACAGACAGACAGACAGACAGACAGACAGACAGACAGACAGGACAGACAGACAGACAGACAGACAGACAGACAGACAGACAGACAGACAGACAGACAGACAGACAGACAGACAGACAGACAGACAGACAGACAGAAGACAGACAGACAGACAGACAGACAGGGACAGACAGACAGACAGACACGACAGACAGACAGACAGACAGACAGACAGACAGACAGACAGACAGACAGACAGACAGACAGACAGACAGACAGACAGACAGACAGACAGACAGGACAGATAGATAGATAGATAGATAGATAGATAGATAGATAGATAGATAGATAGATAGATAGATAGATAGATAGATAGATAGATAGATAGATAGATAGATAGATAGATAGATAGATAGATAGATAGATAGAAGGAGGAGGACGAGACTGTCAGGCGAATAGCTACGCTAACACTGCCAGCGTTTTATTAAACCATTTCTCTCTCTCTCTCTCTCTGATGAGTGAATGATTGATTGAATGACATAGTGCACTGGTTGACCGAAATCGTGGTTATAAATATCGCACACGCCAGTGTACGCGTGTCCGTCACAGAGTTCATGTCTATTTACCGGGGCCTCTCCGTTTTCATATTAATCGCAGCGCTAACTCGTGAGCTCGCTGCACAAATGTACAGCACACGCATAGCGTTTTATTTGCAGCTCTCGCGCTCGTGAATCCGTGGGAGCCGTACAGGTGTATCAAGTATGTTTCGCATTCGTTGACTGAAACTCGAGCAACGCTTTCCAAGAACCACCCCTTTCTCAGTATCCCACTAAGTGGTGCTAACAGCGCATGCTTTCACGGCGAAGCTCTGCGCAGACGCGTTGCACAGACAATGCATCACAAAGCGTCGGAAGACGTGACGGTACACCACGAAGGAAGGACAAGACGCTCGCACCACACAAAAGGACCATTTGTAGACGCAAGACTCGTGCCGCACTGTCAAGTACGGCACTCTTAGTCATCGACATCATCGATCGATGCATCCGAGTGAAGGAAGCTCCACAAAGAAAGGGTCCGCAAAGTGGCGACCGCTGTGGCCTCTCAAGGACGCGACCGGTTGTGCACCGGACAGCGGTCGGTAGGCTGTCGCTTCACCCCCTTACTGTTGCACCATCAAGCATAAGGCGAGCAAAATGAGCACACACGCACAAAAAAAGGGGGGGGGGGGTGAGGTGCTCTCTATCGAACGCGACCGCCCCCACACAAGACCGAACAACAACTCGCCAAACTGCTCACCGGGCCTGGACAAGAGGGCATGACAGGCAGCCGAGACAACCTGAAGAGGTCGGCCGTTATTTCACGACGGTTTCCCGCAAAAAGGGTTGCAAATATTTGCGTTGCGCCTCTCTCTGTACTCAGAGGAGGACAGTGGGCAGTGGTAGCGGACCATCGCGCACACTTCCCCGCTGCAGGTACTCTCTCTCTTCTACTTCTTAGGCACTCGTGGCTTCCCAGCGGGACACCGGCGGGACAACAGTCGTTCGCAAACGCCAAGTGAAAGTGCCATAGGGGGGCGGGTGCCAGTCGGTGTGCGCGCCCGCGGTGATGGTGGTGGTCGCCTGCCGAGAAACCAGTTTGCCCCCGAATGTTTGTGTTTATTGATGGGCGTTCGCGGCGGTGCGCCCGGAAAACGGCAGTGCGTGTGTGCGTTTGTGCGTGTGCACGCGTGAGAGGCGCAAGAACAGGCAAACGGACGTGCTCTTTTTCCTTCTCGACCAGAAGCCTCCCTCTCTCTGTCCGAACGCCTGGTGACGTCGTCTGTCTCCCCTCTCTCTGTTGAGCCATCATCAAGCTATCTATTCCTCCTCTTCGAGAGTGCTTCAGTTGTCCCACTGAGAGAGCAGTCACACACGCGGACAGCCACCAAACCAAAGAGGCTTGAGTGCGTTTTAAAGAGGGCGCCCACAACACCCTCTCCCCTTACCTGCCCCCCCCCCACTTCCTTTCCCCTTTGAACCCCGATTTTGAAGCCTGATCTCCCTACTCAGTCAATTCTTCTTCACAGACTCATGAGACCCCGGGTTACGGGGAAAGAGAAGCCAGCCTGGTGAAGCGACGGCGACGAGGGACACGCATCGCTGCACGCGCACACACACAAAAAAAAAAAGAAGTTGGGGAGGTGGGGGGCATCTTCAGTAAACTGTTTCCTACGTACTAACTTCTCCAGGGCGTCACCAGCGCCACCACGGAGTGCTGAATGCCTGAGCCCAGCTAGCGCCGGGCACCAGCCGTCAAGACGGATGGGCCAGACGTCCATCCGACGCGCTCACGCGTCGCGTCGCCTGCGCACTTTCAACTGACTGCCCTCGTCACTGGTGCGTTGCATTTGGCTGCCACTGCTGTTACCCATCGTCTATTCGCGCGCGGCTTTGTCCGCTTGCTGCGGCTGCCAGGGACACGTTGACCTGCGCCTGGGTCTCCTTCACTGCATGCGCGCTGTCCACCTCCTCGAGTACCTCCTCCATTTCGAAGCACAGAAGACGGGGGCGTCGTTTTCGGGACCGATTTGACGGACAGAAGGCGGCCGCGTTATGTTTTTACCGCCAAGCGTGCGCGGTTTGACAACTTGTTCCGCGTCCTCTATATAGTCACCTCCCCATCGGCATTCAGAGGCTCGTTTGAGCCAAGCACGGTGGTGGACTGCTGGGCTTGCTTTCTGAGAACGCGGAAGGATTGATCGCATAATTATTACAAAGAGTATAACGGGGGTCACACTCCTCCACGCACAATAGATTGATTTGTGGGGTTTAACGTCCCAAAACCACCGTTTGATTATGAGAGACGCCGTAGTGGAGGGCTCCGGAAATTTTGACCACCTGGGGTTCTTTAACGTGCACCCAAATCTGAGTACAGGGGCCTACAACATTTCCGCCTCCATCGGAAATGCAGCCGCCGCAGCCGGGAATGGAACCCGCGACCTGCGGGTCAGCAGCCGAGTACCTTAGCCACTAGACCACCGCGGCGGGGCTCCACGCAAAATAGAGGAATCACCGCCGGCGTCACCTGCAAATTGATATCTGCCAAATGCGCGGCTAGTTGTCTTTGTGTTAGATATCTTCTTCTGTCCCTTACCCACATCTGCGTTTTCTCGTGCATCAAGCACGCAGTCACACTTATTTTGTCTTATTCGAACACTTCCACATGGCAATTTGTTCTTTCGCCCACGTTCTTGTTAGCCTGCTTGATACATCGGTGCATCTTGATTCGTTGACGCCATTATAAGAGGTGTGCTGAAAGGAGCGTGCCTTCGATCACGATGCACGACACATTCATTAACTGTACGGAGTGACGAAAAATGACTGAAGTGACTCAAAGAGGAGGTGGTGATAATAAATTATCTCTTCAGCCCTTAGGAATTACTGAAGTAAATGCCACGTGCGACCTAAAAAGACCTCTTCTAATGTTCATTCCTTTGACGGAGGCGTATTCCAGGGAACTCTGGCAAAGCTGCATGCGGCATGACCATGTATCGGCTATTTTATGGAAGGGTGTTTAGTACCGCAATAACGGGTTGTTAATATCTGTGTTCTGTATATTTAACAACTAAACAGAGAGTGATATACGGTGGACGAATACGCGCGAGAATGGTAAGGTTTGTGCATAGGATGTTTCATGGCCTTATTAAGTGACGTCGCGATTAATAAAAACAAGAAAACATCGACTTAACCGCCCAAGACGGCGGCTCCCAGATGCCTCAAGGAAAACAGTGTACACCAAAGCTAGCGCAGAAAAGACAAAGAACAGAGGAGCGTTTCGTAAACGTAGCCCGCGGTATAGCCCAGCTGACGGTTGTCTGTGCCAAGACAAACACGCCATCTCCGCTAATCAAATAAAAGATTCCGCGAAAAACAAATCCTGCCTCCCTCAGCTCGACGTGCCTCGCATGCCAGCTGTCCTCCGACCGCCATTACACGCGCAGAGATTTCTCACGCGACCCAACGCTTAAAAAATGGACGCTAAGAGCTATACACCACTCCCGTATTCCAGGCTCCATAGACGCCGCTTCAACCTGCCATAGCCTTCCCTTCGAAGGTTCCTATTATCTTCCTTGCCTGCATGCACACCTTACGAACGATGCGCCAAGTATATGTGCGCGCTCATTTGCACTTTAGCCCAGTTGTTAAAAATGGGCGGCCACACCCAAATTCTCGCTTTTTGCCACGTCGTTTATTGGTTATTAGAATTTCCCTTTTTTTTAAACTTGCATACCGCCTGCAAGTGTCCCTGCGTGTACCTTGCAGGGACACATAATTACACGTGCAAACGGCCACCACTGCATGCAACTGGGTGTCTTTGAAAATGGTAGGTGCAAGCTTTGCTACCGAGCGAAGCATGCGAGTGCTTTTGTTTCTATGGCACACTCACGTCTTTTATCCATTTCTCTCTCTTTTTTTTTCTTCTAGAAGCCAAGGTGTACGCCTAATGCCGATGGTTTGTTGCTTGTAATTTGCTCCTCTGAACGGGACTTTCCCATTTTAATTTCGGGGTTCGCGAAAATAACAGACCCGTTTTGCAACAAGCTCCCCGCCAAAAAATCGCACCTCTCGCAAACCGCCCAAACGCGAAGTAGAGGCGCCTTCGGCGTTGTTCCTAATGACGTTTTTGCACGCCGTGACGCTTTTCTCACAGCCTATAGATGGACATTGAATCAATGTTTGACGGCCAGCTTGGGTAGCCTGGAATTCATTCAGTGAAGTATATACAAGTGAAGCCGCTGCTTTGCTTTTCTTGACACCGTACTCCATTGTTGCCGTGGTGGTATTACTTGTAGTACATTGTTGCCCGTTGTGACCTTTGCATGTCTAGAGTAAACAAACGAGCGCTCTCTTGTGGGGCTGAATTCAGTTATATTGTAGGTGACGAAACTACAGCCGAAGACAACTTCTTCTGAGGCCTCTTCCCGAACATTCCAGTGTGTGGGGGGGGGGGGGGGGGGGTCGGTATCGCCATTAGGATGATTTACGCTGATGGCTACCAAATTCAGCTGTCGTGTTTACCAGAACATGATCAGGGCTGGACTGGACTTGCTAATGTTGGCCACGGTTGGCTAATACTGGCAAATTCTGGCTAAATGACGACCAATGTCAGCTGTGGTCCTTGTAATTTTATAAAGTTGCCTGTGTTCTCTTTTTCTTTCTGCCCCCATTGCTGTCGAAAGTTTAGCTTCCAACAAGCACGACTGTATTCCATTTTTTTATTCATGTCTTAAATCTTTTCAATATAAAAACTGTTGTTCCGCTTTTACGAAGCTGCGTCATTCTTTCGTTTCATTCTTTTACTGGTAGAAGTACAGACGACTGCCTCACTTCCGTGCAGATTCAAGGAAATGGAGCCGACAGCTTGCAACTCACTAAGCCCAACGGCGGACCACAACGACAACGGCATATATAGGTCACGCAACTTCCTTGGGGTGCTCCCAAATCTCTCACAAGCGCGTCACAGCAGTAAACATTTCGATCATCCCAGTCACCCAGCTAGGCCTCGCGCTGCGGAGGCACACACAGTAGACACCCATTGTTTCCGCCATTTTGACACACATAAGCTCTAAGGTTCTTTCTGTTACACACGACAATACTGGCGATTGTTTTTTTACCGCGCGACCTAAACACAGAAAAAAAAGAGGAATTGGTGGCAGTGTGGGTGAGGGGGTCGGCAATGCAGGCTTTTCTATAGAGACCTTCCAAACCAAAGGCAAATGGGCGGGGGGGGGGGGAGGTGATACCCCACGTGGATTATCAGACATGAGCGAATACACGTTGTTTTCTTCGCGGCAAAACGACCCTTGTTACACGCATGCCACAACGCGGGTGCAGCTTATGGTCGTGTAAGCAACAGCATGCACCCGCGGGGTGCAACTCGCGGTTGTACGCAGCTACACGTCTTCCCTTCCCCTTGTCTACTTTAGTGCGATCCAACTTGCATGTACCGTTGTGTCTGCATGCGGTCTTCGGCGACCACGCCCACCTGATCGCGAGGGATACACAGTGGCGCTTACTTGTAAACGCACTTCGGGCCTGTCTGTATAGGTGTACACGCACGCGCACCGGTCTTGAGGGGGCTAACAACACGGAACGCAGCTCGATGGCGCCACCGTGTATAACACACCTGGAACAACGGCGAGCATTGTGCGCAACGCGCGCGCTCATGGAGCGCAATACGGTAGCGTGCGGCCCGCGACGCAACCGCAAGATGGCGCCCGTCTCATCGGACCCGTCGTCGTCGTGGCTGCTGGCGCCGTAGGAATGCGCCCGACCTTGTTTTTTTTTCCGAGAACAACCGTTGAGGTTCGTAACGGCTGTCGCTTTGTTCACTTACTGCGTTTTCAACCCCCCCCCCCTCTTTTTGTTTTCGATGGGTCGTAAGCAGAGCAATGAGTGGAGGAAATATCTTTGAAGCGAGGCTCGCCTCGTCCCTGAATATGTGTGCCGTTTCAGGACGTGCGACCCGCTTCGGTTTCCGTACGGAAGCGCTTTAAGAGTGAATAACAAGACACGCACGTATGTTATGTTAACGTTCACACTAATGATACTCGGCGACACTTCTCACAGCCACGACCTATAATGAGCTATCATGTAGGCGGATGGATGGATGGACAGACAGACAGACAGACAGACAGACAGACAGACAGACAGACAGACAGACAGACAGACAGACAGACAGACAGACAGACAGACAGATAGACAGACAGACAGACAGACAGACAGACAGACAGACAGACAGACAGA
>WOVY01004797.1:0-283993 GCA_013436015.1 Rhipicephalus annulatus | reverse complement strand
TTCATTCAGCCAGCTTAAGGTTATATAGCTCTACTGTTTAAGGCGACCATGGCTGGCTACCTTTGTGACCTGAACGCCCACACGCTCATGGTCAAGGTATGCAGTGGTATTTCGAAGTGCTGGAATTGCAAGTGCATCTATCTGACTGGTTGCCCAACGTCATACGCCATGTGTTTCGGTGTCGCGATACACGTCGAGGGCTGGAAATAAAAAAAAAAACGTTGGTAGCGCAGTGGTAAAGCCACTTGCTTTCGAAGCCTGAGGGCCCGTCAACGGAAATGGTGAATGGATAAGGCGACATGGTAGTCATCGCCCGAACCAGGAGGAGCAAAACCACGATTTGGTCGCGGAACAGCTTCAGCTGGTGACATGGGTGGAGAACGTCACGGCTAGGCCCGGTTGGATACCACAGCCGGCCACCCGAAGGCCACCCACAATGCTTCTCTTTTTTTTACTTTTTGGCCTTCCCACAAATAGTTTTTCACCACACTTCAGAACCTGGGTCAAAACCTTAGTAAGTACCAAAGCTAGAACTACCTTCACTATAGTTTCTTGGATGGACGGACTTGCGGTATTTTTCGTGATTTGTCAGGTATGCGGACTTGCAAATACAGCAATCTCGTCGACTTGGCACCGAAATGCTTGCGCTTTTAGACTTTTAAATAACTTCGCTAGGAGACAGCAAGAATAATAGAGCAGGAGACTGCAAGATCAATAGGATGGCACACGACGTGGCTCAAGGGTTTATGGACTGCGTCACGGCCTAAAATATAGGGCCAGCACCTTTTGCGACTCCCGAGAACGAGGATGGAGAGAAGTGGCAATAGCAAGATCATGGCTAGATTCAATAGAATCACACAAAAAATGCGTTTTCCATCCAACTCACCGAAAAGTAAACAAGCAGTATATCGAGAGGCAGGAGTTAGAGACCATAACTTATCTGCACGCGGCGAAATCGCACGTCATTTACCCAGACGTATATGCAAGACTGATGAATGCAAGAACTGTGGTTACAGAACCACCCTAGAACACATACTATGGGAATGTCGAGGGTTACAGCATACAATACTGGGGGCCCAACCTGCAGCGATCGCCACCCGCGTGCGCTGGTTGATTGTTCCACAGCTCTGTCCTTGCAGACCTTCATTCTATTCAAGACTCCTCCAGGACTCCAGGACATCACTTTGGTGGGTCCTATTGTCCGCCCCAACAAACTCGCAGAACCGCCGACCTTTCAATAAATTTCTATGACTGGCTGATTGTGCTGACTTACCGCTGCTCTTCGTTTATTTTATTTAGTTCATTACAAAAATAATCATGCTTCGAATGGCAGAGCTGGGATTGCTGGAACACCAGGAAGTCATTCAGACATCTTACAGCCAAAACCTAAGTGTACGCACTGGAACGTAATTTAGAAACAGGATAGAAGTAATTAATACGGGTGGCCCCAAAGTATGGCGGGCCTCCTTTACACCCCCCCCCCCTTTTGTAAAAAAACGTTTTTACGAAAATAGGGGAACAGACTACTGCGGTGTGGAACCGTAAGGCACGGGGGTCCTATATCCGCCAAGTTCCCACGAGTTGGTGTCACCCCTAGTGTCCCCATTTATGCTTTTGAAGTATGGATCATATACGGTCACTGTACCCACCACTACTCACGAAGGGCAAATTTTCCGGTGTGGCTCTATAAGACGCGCGTGGTTATAGGAAACTGCTTTTGACGTCAGCGGGAAAGTGAAACGCGACAGGGAATGTTCTTTCGCTTCTGAGTTTGCTAGAGTTTTGAAGACTAATAATATCAGCTGTCGTGCAGCAACATTCATACCTATTTTTGCGTTCGTCGCGGCATTTATTGCCATACGCATTCTAGCGCTAAATAAGGCAGTCGACAAACTTTCGCAGGGCCCGTTTAAATGAAAGTTAACTTCTCTATAGCATATATATCTTGGTGTCCCTGGCTGCGCCTGCTTGACTGATGCGTTAAATAAGAGTGTTCTGGGCGAAAGGCTCCGCTGAGAGTTTCCTTTACCGCAACCACGGTTGAAAAGTTATGGAAAGTTGCACTTGTCACACACGATAAAGCCCCACCATTTGCCTGACGTGGCACAAAGCAAAGCGTTCCGCATCACGCGATTCATGTCAGCGCGGCGCTCAGGAGAAAGACGGAAAAATTGTCGTATTTCCCATAGAGCTTTCTACAATACTTTCTAAATTGAACTCGGGCGCTAGTTTCTGTGGGGGCTGCAACGCACGGCGCTTATGCGAGCGTGGAAAATAATGGCTAGTACAAAAGTTTGCTTAATCTTTGTCTTCTCATTTCCGTTTGGCTTCGCATGGCTTGAGCTGCTTTGTCACAAAACCACAATCAGCAGAGGTTAAGCCCTTGCACTTCACCACTTCAACCTTTAAGGCTCACCAACCGAAATCGGCTCAAGCAGTTCACGACGGGCATTTCTTCTATACAAAACAACACCAAAACACAACATATTAAAGATACGAGTGCGTTCGAAGTCCGGAAGTACAGTACTAGGTGGGAGGAAGGAAAATTCGAGGAAAAGAACGGCAGGGAGGTTAACCAGTCTATAGGCAGCCGGTTTGCTACACTGCGCATGGGAGGGGGATGGGAAAGAGGAAAGATACATTACTAGGTAAATTTGTGCACTACCCATCATTCTCATCGTGGGTTAATGATCGCAGCACCAAAGCCGAAACTTTATGCTATTTCCAACGTCAAAGACAACCTATCCACTAGTGACAGCAAGTTGGCTTCTCAACAATACAGACCATGGAGAAAAACGTTTTGCGCCGTGTTTGGCAACCACGGAGCAGAGGGGCAAAATGCGCATAGCAGGATCATGGCGGCACGGTGTGACGTCAGACAAAAGTTCAACCTTATCGCGGGTGAAAAGGGCCTCAACTTTTTCGACGGCTTTTCGACGTCTACTGCAGTGAAGCAAACGTGTCAGGAAATGTATCACTTGGAAAATACGCCTGCTAAGTGCATCGTTGCAAGATGTGACGTCACACCAAAAGTTGAGCCCTATCACCGGTGATAAGGGCCTAAACTTTTTCGGCTGCTTTTAGACATCTACTGCGGTGAAGCAAACGTACCAGGAACCTTTGGCTCGGGAAATGCGCATACCAGGTGCAGTTGCGAAATTGTCATATCACACAAAAGTTGAGCCTTATCGTTTGTGATAAGGGCCTCAACTTTTTTTTACTGCTTTTGGCATCTATTGCGGGGAAGCCGACGTATGGGGGAACCTCTGGCTCGGGAAATACGCATACCATGTGTATCGTAGCAAGGTGTGACGTCAGACAAAAATTGAGCGTTATCGTGTCTGATAACAGCCTGAACTCTTCGACTGCTTTTGGTATTCATTGCGGGGAAGCCAACCTTCCAGGGGAGAATTTAACTCGGAAAGATTGCTTGGTAGGACCATCGCTGCAAGATGTGACGTCAGACAAAAGTTGAGTCTCATCGTGTTTGATAAGAGCCTCAACTTTTTCGACTGCTTTTGGCATCCATTGCGGGAAAGCCAACGTTCCAGGGGAAATTTAACTTGGAAATATCGCTTAGTGGGGCCATCGCTGGAAGGTGTGACGTCAGAGAAAAGTTGAGCGTTATCGTGTGTGATAAGGGCCTCAACTTTTTCGACTGCTTTTGGCATTCATTGCGGCGAAGCCAACGTATGGGGGAACCTTTGGCTCAGGAAATACGCATACCACGTGTGCATAGCAAGGTGTCACATCAGACAAAAGTTGAGCCTTATCACGGGTGATAAAGGCCTAAACTTTTTCGGTTGTTTTTTGATGCTTGTTTTGGTGAAGCCAACGTAAGAGGGAGATATGTGTCTGGGAAAATACGCATGCAAAGTGCATCGTTGCAAGATGTGACGTCAGACAAAACTTGAGCCTTATCATGGGTGATAAGGGCCCAAACTTTTTCGGCTGTTTTTCGATGTTTATTGCGGTGAAGCCAACGTATGGGGTGACATTTCTCTCGGAAAATACGCATACCAAGAGCAACGTTGTAAGGTGTGACGGATTCATGAATGAATTGGTGAACGGACGGACGGATGCTTGGACAGACGCATGGAAAAACGAATGGACCGACTAATGGACGCACAGATTAACGCACGAGAAGATGGACGAATGGACGCACGGACACACGCAGGGACAGACGGACGCATGAGTGGATGCACGAATGGAGAGACGGATGGACGGAAGTAAGAACGAACGAACGGACGGAAGCGTGGACAGACTGTTGGACGCGTCGCAACACTTATCATCATTTACTACATGGATATGCTGTGGTCTTTATTATTTATCATACAACATGACGTCAGCAAAAGTTGAGACTTATCACGGATGATAAAAGCCTAAACGTTTTCGGCTGCCTTTCAATGTTTGTTGCGGGGAAGCTAGCGTATGGGGGAAAATTTGGCTATAAGATGTGCGATAAGGGCTTCAACTTTCTCGCTGCTTTTCGACATCTGTTGCGCAAGAGCATAGTTTGAACCTAAAACTCTGAAGGCAGGAAGAAAGTTTAAGCGGAAAGACAGGGAGGTTAGCCAGTTCTTAGACCGGCTGGCTACCCTGTGCTGGGGAAAGGGGTGAGGAGGAGTGAAAGATGTTAAAAAGAAATGTTGCGAAGAGAGAGTGAAATTACAAAAAAAATTGCGACAGAGGAAAGGCAACATCAAAGAGTATAAGACACTAAAGTCTGTCTCTGAGGCCAGCTGTCCGCAAAAAGCGTAGCAAAGCTTTCAAAGCCTTCTGGGCTGAGGATGGGCTCGGCCAATGACCCAGAATCCTTTGTTCCGACAAAAGCGGATCGTCTAGTCTATCCAGAGCTGCAGTCAGTTCTTGTTTTCGCGCGTTGAAATGGGTGCACTCACACAGAAGGTGCGCGATGGTTTCTTCGCAGCTGAAGTAGGTGCATGTAGGAGAGCTGGCCATTCCAAGAGCAACTCTGAAGGCACTCACTATAATACACGAGACCTGGCCGTACATTCAGTATGCTAGATACCTTATAGGGTATTGTTTGTCGTTCTACTGTGCAGACATGCATGCAGTTATTCGCGAGGGAAATTAGAACGCTATAGAGGTACCTTCGATGTGGGTATCGGGCTTGCTAAGTCCCGTCCGTAAAGAAATCAAGGACGACGGAGGCTTCTCGTCAAAAAGAGCAACATTTATTTAACTACACACGGTATCCGCTAGGGTCGGCCCAGAGGTGAGACAGCTACGCAGCGACCATCATTCCGGGTAGCAGCAATGGGCCAGCGGGAGTGACAAGTCTCCGTCCTTCGTGGCAGCCAAGGCGTCTCCCCTGGGCAGCGCGCAGGCTCGCACTTTCGAAGAGCACAAGTGGGCCACGCGACGGCGCCGCTACTGCGCAACACGTGGCGCCATCTCTTTATGGCCGGTGCAGGTGGTTCCCACACGTGCCCCCTTCAAGAGGGCGAACTGGGGACCGAAAGTCTGCAGGTAATGTCCGGCGGCAAGGACATTGTGATGAGAAAAAGCAAAACAAATAAATATTGCCTTCTCGCCACCAACGAAAGTATTTGCGTCTTGCGCCAAACAATTAGGTGAACATAACAGCCAAAGAAAAGAAAGAAATAGAAACAACTGCCAAGGAAGGAAATGCGCCAACTTCCCACACCCCTGTTCGCTACGTTACCGGGGACGCAGATTTCGCCACTTTTAAGGGGAGATGCGGGTCGAAAAACGCGAGTTTTTTTTTTTTTTTTCGAGATTACCTATTTTTTTATTTTCGCCTGTTTTGATAAGATTAGTAGCTCTACGATTATGAAAGAAATAATACAGGTCGAGACTTAACTGGAAATGCTTTAAAATTGCATCTAAAGAGCACAAGGTGCCTGTTAAAAGGTTGAAAGTGTGGAGTCTTCGAACACCTTGCCGCCGATAATGCGCCGCCGCTAGCCATTGTATATCGCATGAGTCGAAGAGTCGAGCCTCACTCTTCAAATAACAACAGTGTCTCTCACTGATGCAGTGCAAGAAATAATAAAAAGAAGCACTCTTCTGCGCGTTTTCCGAGCGCTGCGGCTGGCTTATCACATGGTACGAATCGAGGACCGCCATTGGCCTCTGCGCGCCTGTATGTGCTGTTAAACCTATTTTCGGGATCCATGTCTTGTCGAGCAGCGCAGCTGAACAATTCTTTTCTAGTGTAAATAACTCAGTTATGAATGAAAATAAAAAGGCATTGCTCGCAAGTAAACGCCGCTGTGCAGATGCTCTGTAGGAATAGGCTACGAGCACCTGGTCATGATTTGCGGCACTCGTAGGCTTGCAAAATCCAATGCATCAAAAGTCATTCACCAATCTTGAGAGGTCAAAGAGCTCGCAGTGAGATAACTTAGCAGGGACGACATTGCCATTATGTACGACGGCATGTGGCACAAACATGGCTGCAAAGTGGCACGACACTGGACTTAGTTTGCATTTCGCAGTCCTGTCGAACTTCTTCATAGCTTGCAGTTGGCACAAGGCTCTGCCAAATGGAGCGGAAGTTTGGTAAGCGTTTTATCGCTTAACAAACTCGCTTACCAAGGGGGGGGGGGGGGGGCAAAGGGTTAGGGTTTTCACTTTGTCATGTTGCAGAGCTAAAAGTGTGTAACTTGCAAGAAAACTAATTATATATTTAAAATCAGCATAAAAAGTTTCATAAACAGCTGAAGTTTTATTGCTTTAGGGTGAATAGTAAAAAAAGTGTCTTCGAGTAGCATATCCCCTTAACGTATAGCTTATGGCACAAAAAAAAAAAACACGAGAGAAGGACAAGAGCAAATGTTTTTCTCGCGCCATAAGCTACGTTAAGAATGAACCAACTCACCCAACAAGTCACTCTGAACTACTTGCTGGGCGTTGTCGGTGACTGGGTGGCCAAGCTCCGGTGAGGGATGCCTATAGATCCTCAGCAGCTGAATATTCTCGTGCAAAAAACAAAGTTTGAGATTGAAGACATGAATAAATTTTATTAGTTATGCAATCTGTCAACATGTACAAAGCTTGTATTTCTGAGATGATCTATTGGGCCCATCCCAGCTGTTTGCTAAGGAAGCAGAAAAAACTTTTCGGACAGTCACTGAGGGGTGACTACGTTTTAACACCAAGCTCAAAATTAATATTCTTACGACGCTTATTGTTCGACCTGTTCTATGCGGGATACATCGAGGTGCTCTCTGGCTGGTTGGACCGCATCCATTAGCCAGTGCTTTAGGTCATCATAAAGCTTTACATCTGCCTCAGTTGCGAAGAAAGCGACTACAGCGCTCCTACTTTACTTAAAGTCAACAAACCTGAGCGACCGCCTGTAGACTGTGTGCCCCCCGAGTGTGCTCGTGATTGTGTGTACCTTCTTATCTCTCTGCAACCTCTTTTCTTCCCTTCATCCCTTCCCCAGTGCAGGGTAGCAAACCGGATGTGCGTCTGGTTAACCTCCCAGCCTTTCCTTGCATCTTTATCTCTCTCTCTCACTCTTTACATCTCCCAGTGCACGCTTAATCAAGTCCTGGCTAGCGCACGTCTTGTAGGTGGGACGCTTCAGAGAGAGAGAGATAAAGATGCAAAGAAAGGCAGGGAGGTTAACCAGACGCACATCCGGTTTGCTACCCTGCACTGGGGAAGGGATGAAGGGGAGAAAAGAGGTTGCAGAGAGATGAGAAGGTACACACAATCACGAGCACACTCGGGGAGCACACAGTCTACAGGCGGTCGCTCAAGTTTGTTGACTTTAAGTAAAGTAGCAGTGCTTTAGTCGCTTTCTGCGCAACTGAGGCAGATGCCGAAGGTCCTAGTATCTTCTGCACACAAAATGGTCCGGGGTCAAGTTGATTCAAAATTTAGAAAAACATACCGGCTGTAGGAGGCCATGCGGCAAGAATTAGCCGTGACAGTGCGAAAAAGAAAAGGACGCACCCTCCAAGCACGCCTGTAGGCGGCCGAAAACTAAAGGCGCTTGCGATGCGGGCCACCCGAGCGAAATCCTTATTTAGCTGCCGCTCATGTCGGACATGCCACGAATGTATCGGTGATACGCATGCGCAAGTAGCATCGGTCGCAAGGGCAAGCAGTGCTGCAAGAAGGTAAACATGGGGCCAAGGTGTAAGAAAAATCAGGTGTTGACACTGAGCGCGCCTGAGCGACAGGATAATGTTCAGTCACGCGGGCGCACTCTGCTGTTACTCGTCAGATGACGCCGCGGCCAATGTACCCACCGCAGTAGTGCTGGCGCATTAAAATTCCTCTGCCTGCCCACAGTCATCGTTCCTAGCGGCGTGACTAACATTCAAACTGCGAATGAAATTTGTTACTTCAGACTAAAATATAAAGCTGCACCAGGTTTAAGGATTCATTAACAAGGAAATGTCTTGTGTAGGTTATAAACGTCGTCAACACGGATCAATCGGGGAGTGCTAAAATCTATGTTCCACTCACCTGCACTTGTACATTTGTCTGTTCACGGCATTCTTCTGATGGAATGCTGTTTAGGTGCTTGGCTATGACGTCTGAAAACGTCGCTCGTGGTCTTTCGGAGGGTAGAAGGGCCAAGTGATGGTCGGGGACACGGCTAGCATGTCGAATGTGCGCTCTGAGGCAATCCACAACTCTATATGTCCTGACGGGATGGTCTTTGGCAAGCATGATTGTGGCATAAGTAGAAGTGCATCGGGGCAGTCCTAGACAAATACGCAGCGCCTGACCCTGCAAACTCTCCAATGGATGAGTATTGTATTTGCAAGAGTTAGTACCGGCAAGCTGTAGCGAAATAGACCCAGAAATAGGGCCCTGTACAGCTGTAGCATGGAGGCCACAGAAGTTCCCCATGCTTTCCCGCACATGAATTTCATTATATGCACAATAGATATACGCCAGCTACGAGAATGGCATGTCCTTTGTGGTGCCTCGACCAGCCGCAAGTACGTCTAGAAATTCCGGGAATCAAAAAGAAAAGCAATCACTCCAGAGTAGCATTGAAGCAAGCAAGACTGCTATTATTACAAGAGTTGTACTTGGACCGAACGCAGATAAACACAGATGGGTCCGTCTCATCCAGCAGCTCATCAAGTGCCGCTGAAATTCCGGCTGCAGCAATGACAATCAAATTTAAGTTGTCGCATATGACTACATCTACGGCATCAGAGCTTGCTGCTATAAGTGCTGCTTTACAATATCTCGTCCAAGAACGTCCAGGAAAATGGGTCATATTCTGTGATTCGAAGGCAGCGCTTCAGAGTTTGCAGTCTGCCATGCGTAGGAGGAGCCATGACCAACTGGTACAAGAAATAAGACATTGCCATCATGAAGCTCTAGCACGAGGGCATGATATTATATATCAATGGCTGCCTGGACATATCGGTATTACCGGAAATCAATTAGCCGATGATGCAGCCCACTCAGTCCATGAAGAAACCCGTGTAGTCCCGATTCCTCTATCAAGGAATGATGCAGCAGGACAACTTTACCTGCTGGCTCGAGATCTCACACGCACGTTCTGGTCGTCTACCAGCTTCCAAAGGTGTCAATTTTATGAACTGGATCCTTCGCTCAAGCTAAAGCTACCATCACAACTTTCCCGCTCCGATGCGACACTGTTATGCCGCCTTTGGTTGGGTGTTGCATTCACAAAGGTGTACTCCTTTCGCATTGGTATGGCAGACACTCCTACATGCGACTACTGCGGAGCTGAAGAGACCATCGAACACGTCCTGTGCAGCTGCGCTTGCTACGACACACAGCGATGCCAGCTACGGATGGTTTTGAATCGACTTGACCCCGGACCATTTTGTGTGCAGAAGATACTATAGGACCTTGGGCATCTGCCTCAGTTGCGCAGAAAGCAACTAAAGCACTGCTACTTTACCTTAAGTCAACAAACCTGAGCGACCGCCTGTAGACTGCGTGTGCTCCCCGAGTGTACTCGTGATTGTGTGTACCTTCTTATCTCTCTGCAACCTCTTTTCTCCCCTTCATCCCTTCCCCAGTGCAGGGTAGCAAACCGGATGTGCGTCTGGTCAACCTCCCTGCCTTTCCTTGCATCTTTATCTCTCTCTCTTTCTCACAGCATTCTTCAATACAGAGAAAAAACAAATTAAGAAATCATAGCATATCCAAGGACTGAATCATGATGATTGGGGCCAAGCGTCCATCCGTTCGTCCAACCATGGTGTGAACTGTCCGCGCGTGCGACTGTCCGTCTGTCTGTATGCATGTCCCTCCACCTATTGAACACTCCGAGTACCACCATGTCGCATCTTTTAATCAAATATTGATTATATATAACTACCACCATCTAGCGGACATTCCAAGAACTAAATGAGAGGTAGCTACCTATTAGATTTATTCAGGACGCATGACCCACGGCTTAAGAAGCTCCGACCTTCCAAGAACTAAACCAGAGGTGGCTACCTACTACATCGAGGAAGCACGACCCACGTGCTAAGAAGCTTCGCCCCTAAAATCTATCCCCTGCGGCACATAGCCGCTCTCTGAGGTATGTGGCACTGGTGGTTACAAAAGGGAATGACCCATTTGGGCGTGCGCGCTAATACGCAATTTCGGCGTGCGCGCGCGCATACGCAATCAGACTACCAACGTCTTAACCTCTCGGCTAAACACCAGCTCTTGTATATCGCACCTATATGTGAACTACACGAATGCCTCTACAATTCAAAAAATAATTGAGAAATTTTTATGGTTTTTTTTTACAAGTTTAGAACTTGCCTTGTGAGTGGGCGGTAAGAGGGAGTTTAGTCTACACCGTGGGTTTCATCGATTATTTTAAGCCAGCACATAAATCCCCCCCCCTCAACCAACGTTATTAAAACATGAAGGATGACTCCGCAATACAAAAAGGCAGGAACAGGAGGGAAAGAAAAGGCAAGGATGTTAACCAGTCTGGAGCGACCGGTATGCTACCCTACACTGGTGATAGGGATGACGGAGTTTGAAAGATGGAAAGAGGGAAAGAGAGGAGAGCTCACACACGCGTTGGGCTCACAAATGCTGATGACTTGAAACATGTTGACGCACACTAACTGACGAAAGTCCGAAAAGACGTAGTTTCAGTCCGCTATAGTTGCACTGAATGATGGATGCTTCCTTGACTTTCTAGAAATACTATGATGGCGATCGTTAGCCATATTTCTACACGAGTGATTCGAGTACTAGGCTTGAGGCGTCCAGGACTTTGACAGCGCTTCGAGCAGACGTTGTCCTCATGTCCAACAAGATCTCTCGGATGGCATCCACGAGAGAACGAAGCACAGTTATGACTTTGCCATCTTTCTTATGTGTGTCATCAGCGGTTGGCGAAGACCCCTGTGTGGGCGTAGTCTTCTGACGTTTTATGGTTAGCGGACGACTTGGATGATTAGGCCATTCCTCTGTAGAAATATTTCTCTCCGCAGTCTTCTTTGAATTTGTCGGTTCTGTTGCGGCTCCACTTAATGGTGCAGCAGTAGAAGTGGCGCTGTCGTTGCGAGCTTGCGCAGTCTTTGAGTTCGAACGATGGCACGGACGCCGCACTGCCGACGCCGGACCGTTTCGGCAGCATCCCTTGTGGTCGAATTGTCTGTGACCACTTGCTGAAGCACCACGCGCTCCTCCTTAATACGAGGGCAGTCTTTCGATGAGGCAGTGTGTGAGCGATTACAGTTACCGCATTTAAGAAATGTGGATTGACACGCATCTTCCGAATGGGGTTCTGCGCACCGAGGGCACCTTAGCGAGTTCGTGCACACACCCTTGACGTGACCTAGTTTAAAGCACTGGTTACACTGAAGTGGCTTTTGCACAAGAAGCCGAACAGGATGTCTAAAATGTCCGACTTTGACATAGGATGGTGTGCAGTCGCCTTTGAAGAACAGTTTCACACAGAACGACTTCCCAAGGCGGTGTACCTGAGTAATGACGGTACCCTCATTTGCCGGTTTGATAAGAGTAGGCAAATAAGCGTGGAGAATCGCAATGTCTACGTCGTATATCACACCAGCTATGGATGCGTTGTCAATTGGTGTAAAGAGGCGCACTTTGATGCCGCCTAGCTCAGTCACTTGTTTGAATGGTCCAAACGAATTCACGTCGAATACATCTATGCTGAGTATATTTTTCACGTATTTACTCCGATTTCCTTGATTTAATTAGGTACCACACGTTCCAAAAAAGGCGAAGAGTGCTTGCCTGTCCAGCAGTCGCAGGTTTCCCGAGGACTCTTCCGGCACAAAGATGACGTGTGGCCAGCGTTCATGCCTGGACTTCATAGTCGCTGTACTCGCAGAGATGGGCATGCAGCGTTGACAATCTTCCTTTTCGCCCTCTTGCTCCGGGCAGTCATGAAATCATCGTCGGATGAGTCGTCTTCCGAGGCAGCCATATGTCCTCGCTGCAACTGAGTGAAATGCCTCTCTTTTTCGCGGTGGTCAGCCGAGATGACTGCTGGCCAGGCGGTCCTCCGGAAGGCCCCGCGTCGGTGGCCACAAGACGTTGAGCCGAGGCACCATGGAAAAAACTGAAGGTATCACCGAAAAAAAATCGAAGAGCACAGAGAGAAGATGATGATGAGCATTTTGCTTTGCTGGCACTCGCCCACAAAGGGGGTCAGCCAAGAATCAGACGGCATGATCATCAAGTTAGTTAGTTATGCATTTAAAATCATTAAATAGAATTTCAGTATAAAGCAAAAAACAAATCGTAAAAAATATATGAAAACGCTACACGAGCTATCGGTCAGGCATTCAGGTAGTCTCGGAGCAGAAAGTACTAATAATAGGTAATCTAACAAGGTAACCTTTTTGTTGCCATTATGTACGCACACACAGCTGAGCAAACCTCCCTGTGGCTACAACCTAATGTAATCCCTCCGATAAATAAAATTACTGCCACGTGTATTTTAAACCTAGCTTCTCAATTGGTTCGACCAGGTATCTTTTCCTTTGATAAGAATATCTGTGACAGAATAAAAAGAAATGATATATTGATTTTAATTCCTTGCAAAAGAGACATAACGGAGATGCTGTGAGTTCAGCTTTATGTAAGTAATAATGCAGGTGCGGAATTCTGCATCGTAACTTGGTGGTTGTAATTTCTAACTGCCGAGATAAGCACCACTGTTTGTTCCAGCGAAATCTCGTATGTACGAAATCTCTGACTTTATCCAATAATATTTTTCTATTTCCTTGCACAAACAACCATTTCTCTATCTTAGTGCTGTTACATAAGTTAAATCAGGTAAAACAGGTAAGAGTGATCCGCTTAAATATGCTTTGGCTAGCGAGTCTGCCATCTCATTCGGATAAATCCCGCAGTGGCCAAGTACCCATAGCAAGTGGCATTTTCTCCGGTTTTCTGGTAATAAACTACTAATCATACTCAATAACGTCAAATTTTTTGCTGTAGACAGTACAATGCATATTGAGAGAAAATCAGTAAGTATGACTGCTTCTGATTCGCTTGCAGGAAGTTTACGAAGTGCTAGAATTATAGCAAATAATTCAGCGATGAATATGGGCGTATAATCTGGTAATCGATCTGAAAAAGACCAGTCGAGAGACGTACAGAAGATGCCTAATCCAGCCTTTTTGCTTAATACGGATGCATCCGTCTCAATAATGTTGTTTATGGACAGATGAGTCAAGTAATCTTGTAACTGAATATTTAAATATCGAAGGGGAATTCGTTTCGCATTAGAGGAGAAAATATCATCAAATTCTGTTTCAAGCTTTGAATTAGGCATCTTTGTTGAGGTAATCTGATAGATATTTACATTAAGAGGTTCTAGCAGCGCTTGGACGAACTTAATCTGAGGGGAGTGTAGTCTAGACCATTGTGTTCCGAAGAATGCGCTTGGTCCTTGAGTAGAAACGTAATACGCTTGTCTCAGAGGCGAATTGTATATATTTAAGAAAGTTTGAACTGTAAGTACTCTAAACCGACAAACAAAGGTGGAAGACGCGCATAAACATACGAAATATTATTTGGAACAAATTTGGGGAGTCCAAGGCACAAGCGCAAAGCTTGATTGATTTGTGGGGTTTAACGTCCCTAAACCACCATTTGATTATGAGAGACGCCGTAGTGGAGGGCTCCGGAAATTTTGACCACCTGGGGTTCTTTAACGTGCACCCAAATCTGAGTACACGGGCCTACATCGTTTCCGCCTCCATCGGAAATGCAGTCGCCACAGCCGGGAATCGAACCCACGACCTGCGAGTCAGCAGCCGAGTACCTTAGCCACTAGAACACCGTGACGGGGCACAAGCGCAAAGCTTCTCTTTCTAATAATATTAACAATGTCATGTTGTATGCCACGCTGCCAGAAAATAATACACAACCGAATTCCATAATAGGCCTCACATACATCTTGTGAATCATCAATGAAATCCATCGCAGTCCTGTTTTTCTGTTATGCAATTTTCGTAACCACCCCAAGGCACGTGACGTTTTACAGCCAACCTCGTCTATGTGGCTTTTCCAAATAGGCGTTCTATTATATACGATGCCTAGGTATTTCAGGGAATTGACCTAAGGAACATGCTCGTTACGGTACATCAGAAAATGTTGACAGGATCCTCAAAGAGAACGGCAGAAGTGAACTTTTTTTGACGTTTAATGACGTATAGATATTGTCAAGCCATACTTCTAGCATGTTCATGAAATTCTCTAATGCCTGATACAATGAGTGCAGATAACTGCTTGTTGCAAAGAAAGCAATATCATCTGCATACACATAAATTTTAATATCCCGATTAGTTGGAATGGAACTTAGTAATATATTGAATAAAACAGGGGAAAATACTGAGCCCTGAGGTACACGTCGTGTCTGCTTACATCTTTTAGAAGAGTATTCACGCAAGAAGCAATATAATTCTCTGTATTTTACAAACTCTCAATAAAAGTCTATTACTACTACTACTACTACTACTACAGTTATCCATGATGTTACATACTTTGGAAAGCGATAGTCTTGCGTCTGCGGGATTAGGATAGGATACTCCATTTTATCGTACGCTTCAGCTAAGTCTAATGTGACTAGTGCACAAAATTCGCGCCGATGCCGAGCCAGCTGTATGCGACTTTCCAAATCCACATGTGCACACCAAATGGAGTATCCCGATCTAAAGCCAATTTGTCTGGGGTTTAGTATTGTATGTTCATCGATGTAGTTTATTATATGGGCATTTAAGACTCTCTCTACAAGCTTGACCAGGTTAAATGTCAATGAAATAAGCATTACGTTATCCAGAGTAAACTCCATTCTCTGTTTCTTTAGTATCAAAATTATTTTGGAAAGCTTGCGATCTGCCAAAATCCAAGAATTTTTCTGTGAATAATTAACTATACTACGGATTTCATGTGAGGATATGTCGTATAGCACTTACCATTGTAGAGGTCATCCCATCAGTCTCCTAAATCATCTGTCACAGGTTCTGACTCAACCTGAACTATATTTTTAGAAGGTCCTGCTTTCGGCAAGATAGATCAATGAGTAACTGTCAGATTTTCCTCCTCTGTACTTCTTGAAATCAATGAAGCCTGGGAATCCCGATTTTGCACAGAAACTGTACCAATGATTTGTGTCAGCTGTTGTGTTAACATATTATAGCCAAGGCTTCAAAAAGAGTAGGTGCCAGACGCTGCATTGGCTTTTCAGAAGACTTTTCAATGGCCTCAGTTATCAACTTTGCGAGCAATGCATCCATTGCAGCTGTGTGCCGGGATGTTAAGCCTGCGTATCCTTTCGATCTTTCATGCATTTCTGCTACCACCTCCCTCCTAGAGCAAGGCCTACGTTCTATGATTTCTAGAACACCCAGTTCTCTTTCTTTTGCGGCACATTCAGCAGAGTCTGCAGGGTGCGCTCCATTACACAAGCAGCACTTCTGGTCATCAGATTCGCAATCGCGGTTGTCATGACTCTCTCCGCACAGACATCTAGCCTTTGATATGCATACTTTCATGCTGTGGCCAAACCGCCAACATTTCGAGCACTGCAGAGGTTTCGGGGAAACTGGCTACACTTTGTAGACTAGGGGCCATGCCTTAATTTCTGTCGGTCTGATTCTTTCTGCAAAAGTAACTATAACCGATTCGGTAGGCGATTTTGTTTTATCAGTCTTTCGGATGCACCGATAGACCGAAACTGCTCCAGCTACAGCAAATAAGTCCAGAATTTCTTGAGGTGCCAGACTCGTATCCACCCCATGGACTATGTTCTTCGTACATGCAAGACGAGCTGGAATAAACGGGCTCACCGACTGTGCAGCAAATTCAGAACAATTCAGAAGCTCTCGGACGCAATCCTGGTCTGCAGAGCAGCACAGGATACCCCCTCGGCCGAACTGACGGACCTCGGTGATCTTCTAAAAGAACGACGAGGCTTTCTGAAGCTCCACTTGTGTCACCTTCGGATTCTTCATTGGAATGGAACCCCCCTTTTTTTTTTGCCGCAACGACCGAGCGCGCCATTTGTAGGAACCAGAGCCACAGGGACGTAGTTGTCTCCACTGCGCAGCACGGTATCAATCGGCCAATCTTTGACCGGCAACGAGGCCAGCCAAGGAGAGTGCCCTTGACCAGGTGATGAGAAAGACATCAGAATATTCTGAATTGCCTGACCTCCAAAGAACTGCACCAAGTTATCAGTTGAGAGAAAATAACAAGGAACACGACGATTCAAAAGCAAACCAATTCTTCGCTAACAGGGATCCTGCCCTTCGACTTTGAGCAGACTGCTGCCAGACCGCTACAAATCTCAGACTGCTACAATTTGTAGATGTAGATCCTAAACTCGTGGCTCACACCCACTCTGGGGGATCGGCCAAGAATCGGGCCAAAAGCCGGGAGAGGAAGACGCCGTGAGAAGGAAGAACGCATATATAGGTTTTAATGCATCATGCTAGCCGAAAGAGGGTGAACAAAGAATGGCCCCACGGCGTATTGCGCAGTCGGTTATAAAGGCACGCCGTGAATCAAGGGGGCAGGAACGCACATCAAGGCACACAAGGCAACAACAGATTAGAGTCTGAAGCAGATGAGCCAGACTTGGGTGCTGGCTGATAAGTGGCGAGCAGTGCGCAAACGCAACAGCCCCTCCCCATAGAAGAGCACGAAGGGGGAAAGAAAACTGTGCACAACAACTGGTTAATGTTCTCTAGCAAGGTTAATCGAAGTTTTAGACGTAGGGACACTGTTAGAAAGTTTCATTAGTTCAGCCGGCTGCGCTCCTGACGGGTAGTTTCGAGATGCACAGAAGCGTCGTAGGACTTGGTGACCCACGTCTGGAAGGATCCAGCGATGTGGCCTCGGACCTTGCGAAGTCAGATGACGCAGTGATCGGTTTGCAAGTCGAACGGTGCGTCCCTTAGGGACGTGTGCAGGGTCCCGAGGTCTCGTAGGCCGATATGCCGAAACGTGGAGTGCATGGCAGAGCGAAAAACCGCAGGTGTCGCCGAGTTCAACAATCCCGGGCCAGGGTCCTGGGCATAGGCGAAACAGCAAGCACCCCAGCGAACACCACAAACTGCCGAGCTCGGCCAGGCTAGACTCATACGCAGAGTGTTTTGAAAACTTTCCACTTGGAAACGAAATTGACTGTCGAGAACGTGCGATCGTTACAGTTACGTATGAGTTCTGAATCAAGGCTCTACTGCCACTATGCTAACCAGCGAAAAGAGAGAGAAAGCCCTGCTCAGACTATCTGCATTTGCGCGCAGTGATCCTTTCATACGTTTAACCGTAAACGCTTGCGCTTGCAAACTGAGGCTCCAACGTAATAACCTGCCGTTTTTGTTGGACATCTGTTGAAGCTACGTGAGTGGGCGATGATTCGTAATGAAAATGAATTTAGAACCAACTAAATAAAAAAGTCAGTCCAAACGAGACACGTGTATTCTTTTGCTATGGTATTGTAGGCTTGCTCGCCAGCAGAGAATCCTCGCCTTATGTACAGAATGGGATGCTCATGGCCGTGCTCGTCTTCCTGACGACACAGTACACAGCACATTTTCACTTGCGTCACACTGCACCAGAAAAATTTTCGAGTGGTCTGGGCTGGAGAGTGAGAGGTATACCTTCAAAAAATTAAACGCAGCTTTTTTCGCTTACTCCCATTTTACGCTATTAGGAGCGTGATTTTTCAGAGCGTCTGCAAGTGGGCTGAACACCTACCATACCCAAGGAAGTATAGAGCTCCACTTTCGTTTCTGGCTGAAGGAAGACTGATTGACACAATTTTTAAATCAAGTGAGCTTCGATGCCCTTGAGCAAAACTGTGATATAGGTAGTCAACTTCTCAGCGACGTAATTTTCACTTCTGGGCTTCTAAAGTTAGGCCAGCCTCGCCAAGCCTACTTGGAACCTCCCGCACATGATTCAATCCTCTGGCCAAGTATTCGAGCACACTGCGATGTCGTCAAGATACGGTATAGTGCGAACACCTCTGATCCAGCTAGCACGTGATCAATAATTCTCGAAAAGGCAAACAGCGCATTTTCAAGTCCGAATGGCAGAATCAAAGGCTGTAAGGTGCAGAAAGTAGTTACGAAGGCAGCCAATTCACTCGCTCGTACTGTTAGCGGCACTTGCCAGTACCCTCGCACAAAATCGAGCGCAGAGATGAACTTGGCTTTGCCCACCTTTTCAAAGCACTGTTCTACGTGCGACAAGTGACACACTTTGGTAACAGTCACCGAGTGAAGCTTACGGTAATTGATACACGGCCACAGTTCTTTAGCGTTGGTTACTACAATTATCATTGGAGACATGAAGCTGCCTTCACCTAGTTTGGCCACTTTAAGCGCCAGCATCTAATCGACTGCTTCCCTCATCAACTTTTTGTGGCGTAATGAACATTTGTCAGCTTTACATCGACTGCTGCTGCTCAAAGTTGGATAGTCAGCTTCAGCTGTAAGCTCTATATTATGAGTCATCAGAGTGGTCCCACCGGGAACCTTTGAAAATTCTTGTCTGTGCTGTGCTATCATATCTGTTAAATCTGCAAGCTGACTTTCACACAGAGCAGCCCTGTCTGCTGACAAATTAAGGATCTCATCCACAAAAAAGTCATGTCATGGGGAATATCAGGATGTTCAGCTGCTAACTGCTCAGCTTGACTTAACATTAAACTCACTACCTACACTCTCTGTACATAGGGCTTCATTAGGTTGATGTTATAGATACGTATAGATAGAGATATGAGAGTTTGTTGTATCGTCCCGGGGCCTTCCCAGGGTACCTCAAGCATGTTAGCTGGCACATTTTCCGTTTTTATTGCAACGCTTTTTTTTCTTTTGTCTGCGCATCAAGCATATTAGCTTCTACCAGAGCCTGCGTGTCGTACAAGCGCTGTAGTAGGTTGCAAACGTGCTCTACGATGGACTGATCACTGCCCTTATCTTCCCGGTTCTAATCACTAATTAACTAGCCTAAGCGGGCAGCACAACGCTCTTGCGTACACAAGCTCTGCCGGGCTAAATCCTGTCGAGTTGTGTGCTACCGAACGTAATGCGAAAGCATAGCTGGCGACGCAGTGTCCCATTTATCTTTTTTTTTTGCTCGTAGCACAAAGTCGGCAATACCGGCTTCATTACAGATTGAACGCTCTACACTGTTGCTTTGCGGTTGTTGAATAGAGCTGTGTTGTATCTCGATGCGACACCTATTAATAAAGGTGGTTGTTAACTCACTTGTGAAGACACTGCCCAGATCGAACTGTATTTGGCTCGGAAAACCCACGCGGGAAAAGATCAAAAGGGCCTCTACTATTTTTGCCGATGTAAGACAACGCAGCAGCAACGCCAAAGAAAATTTAGTGGCAGGTCACACCATCGTCAAAAGATATTCATAATCCGACTTCGTCAGCGGTAAGGGCCACACAATGTCAACTACGAAACGGCTGAGTGCTTATTTAGGAACTGCAGTCATGTGCGCGTTTTGTTTCTCGTGCGGTCAGTTCGCTGACAAACATCACAACTACTAACAAACTGCTCCACGTCTTTAAATCAGCCCGGCCAGTACTATTCACTCAGCCGTCTCGCTTTTGCCTTGGTAATTCCGAGATGGCGTGACCAGCTTGCCCGATGAGAAAGTTCTAGAATGTTTTCGTGGTACTTCGGCGGGACCACGGCTAGGTCAGTGCTTGCGCCTGTCTTGCCCAAAAACTCGCGGTATAAATTGCCATTTCTCTCAAAAAAAAAACGAACCACTAGTTGCCTTCGCCTTGCTTTTCGACACTTCGGGGGCATTTTTCCAAGGTTAAATCGGTTTTCCTCAATCAACGCCGTTTTGTCGATGGAAGATAACACCTGAAAATCACAGCTCGTGGGAAGAATGAAAAACCGCCCGCTTTCCTCGCGGGCAGATCGATGCGCGCCTGAACTTGGAATCACCAATATTATCTGATTGCGTTTTTAATCCTGGGCGCTGACAACGCGTGACGGAGGCTCTTGGTGGGCGGCAGTTGCTTTAGTCATCGACCTCGTGGCAACCATTACCTGGTTCATATCGAGTGTGACACCTGAATTCAGCAACTCTTTTGCAGTTCCATTTGATAGCAAATATGGGCACTGTGGCAGTACGCTATGCGAGATGGCTGCCTCGGTTTTAATTTCGACAAACGCCCCTTTCAGTGTTACTTTTGCTACTGGTAAACTCAGAGTGCCTTCTTCGAAGGCTTGCCTTAAGCACACATCACCCACGAAATTGATTGATTGATTGATTGACTGATTGATTGATTGATTGATATGTGGGGTTTAACGTCCCTATATCAGCATATGATTATGAGAGACGCCGTAGTGGAGGCCTCCGGAAATTTCGACCACCTGGGGTTGTTTAAGGTGACCCATATCTAAGCACACGAGCCTACAACATTTCCGTCTCCATCGCAACACCCGTGAAATCACCAGAATTTACTAGAGAAGAGTGGACTATGTCATACGTTGCACCTGTGTTGCGCAAGACTTTACATTCTCGGCCTACGCCATAACCTTACACCGTAACCATAACGAACTGTATGGACGATATTTTCGGAACGCGATACCGCCCGGCTATACGTATCTTATAGTTTCCGGCACTCATACATACGATAGGCTTCCGCGCCTCAAAATATTTGTTTACATGTGAATCATTTGTCCTGCAGTGGACTTAGTCAGGCTGATGATGAATCCGAAAATTCCTACTTTGTGGTATTGTTATTTTTTTCCAACTTTCCAGATTCCTTTTGTTTGGAATTAAAGCTCCGTGGGCCTCGCGTGCTTCTTTCTGCGTCAAAAGAACGATTTTTTGCGCAGCATAGCCATCTGCATACTCTGCTACCTTGCGAGCCGTCCAGTAATCTGGTTTATCGAGAATCAACTGAATTTTTCAGGAAGCGTCAAACAAAATGGTTCTATATACAGAATTCCACAAACATTGTGGCCTTGTCATCGAACGCGTCAGCACTTTCTAGCCAATTTTGGGGAAGCTTGCTAGCCTGTACGCGAACTCCGAGTAGCTTTCGTTCAGCGTCTTAACTGATGCCCGAAACTTCAGCCGGAAAGCTTCTGGTAACAACTTGTACTTCGCTAGCAAAGCCCTCTTCATACGCTCGTAGCATTCCGCTTCTTCGGCCCTTAACTTCGTTAAAATTTGTGCTGCTTCCACCGGCAACAAATTCAGGAGCCTTTGAGAACGTCAGCTCACAGCCCATTATTGTGGAAGTGCGCTCAAAGTTTATAAAAAAAAGAGCCCCGATTCACTACCAATAACAAAGGGCTGAAGAAAACCTCTCATGTCGCAACTGGCGGGTCTCGGCTCTGCCTCACTGGCCAGATTCCTCTTAAGTTGCTCCAATTGGCACTGTTTTAGTTCCTCTCCTCTTTCTCTCACCTTCCATTTTCTTTGCACATCATTAACTTCTTGAAAAATTTCGTGTGGACCCACCCCCCAGGCTCATATTTTGCCCACAATTTCGGGTTGCCGAATAGCTTTGCTAACCTCTAAACCAAGCTCACCTGCTGCGGCTAGCAGATCTACCTTTAGCAAGCTATTCAAATCCATGTTCACCACCGTAACTGTGGCAAAAGTCCTCTCTAGCCACGTTTCCTATTTCCCTGACACTCGGTGTACCAGAGCACAAAGCCAAAGCCTCACCGACTGCTGCCGCAGGGCTCTCGGGGGTCCGCCATACCACCCCCTGCCGTGCCACCAGCTGTTACGTTTAGCCGAGTCGGGCTCCAAGCCGAGAGACGAAGACGCTGCAAGAAGGAAGAACGTAGGTTTTAATGCGGCATGCTTGCTGAAGGAAGGTGAACAAACAATGGTACCACGGCGTGGTGCGCCACTGATTATCAAGGCACGCTATGAACAAACAGAGCGGGAACGCACATCAACGCACATGCGCCAGAACAGATTATCAACCGAAGCAGATGAGCCGGACTTGAGCGCTGGCTGATAAGCGGTGAGTGTTGCCCAAACGCAACACCATACAATCAGTATTATCAAAATGCGAAGAATCACTCCGAAATATAATAATACAGTTGTGACAAAACCAGTTTTCCTAAAAGGCAAAAAATGACTGAAACTGAAAATTCTAAACTTATATTTTCAAAAAGCATTTATGCCAGGACATTCCCTACAACAAAATTCTTTAAAAAGCGATGAAACATTCCTCGAATCTTATAAAATACAAGATTTTCAATGTCTATGGACTTTCGTTTTGAATGCGTAAGCGTTTCCATGCCTATTCAAGGAGAACACCGTCTGTCCGCTTCCTGCGTGATACGAATCGAGGTGTAGAGAAATAAATGTCCGCAAAGAATTAATTTTATTGGTTGTACTGGGTATCGAGTACAGGCCCGCACTCTTCGAATGAGGGTGCCTGGTTCACTTGGCTATAATCCCATTCTTTGCTTATGGTGGGCGACACAACCATGCTGGCATGATTCGCATACAGCTGAACCTGGTTATAGCAGACGCTGATAGAGCGAATAACCGCTTATCGAAAAGTAAATACAGTAAATGCTCCTTAATTCATATTTCTCGGGACCGAGAAAAATGCCCGAACAAACCGAATTGTCAAAAGTATAAAAAAAACAAGTGTCTGTAACATCAATACATATTTTTTTATGAATATGTCAATCTTGTAACTTCTCTGTAAAGAGACGGGTACAAACCTCAATTTTCGTCATTCGCGACTTCTTTCACAATATGACCACTGTCAAGACCCGCGTAATTCACGCCAAAGCTTGCTCTGAACTCGTCTCTTAAGAGAACAGGGTAAGATAAAATAGCGAAAATCGTTATTTTCGTTTCGAACTATTTGAAATCTGCAGCCTTTTTTTAACCAGGTTCAATCAATAGTTCGTCTCAGTGCGTTGTTTTTTATTTGCTCAAAAAATAACATATTTTCAGACTTGTGCGGCAGCCTGCCATGCCCCTATTCTTACGTAGCAAGGGATTCCTTGCAGTTGAAACATCATACCCATATGTGAAGGTTACAGTTGGCAAGCTGTAGTGCATTTGACCCATTCAGAAAAGAATGGGTCCAGAAGTGCGAAAATGAAAGAAAACGGAGACGTCAAGCTATCTGTCGAAATATTTATATCTGGCCGGGAAAGTCTCAAGGACACCATTGGTAAGCATGAAAACTATTATCACCTTGCCATCAAAAAAAATATAGCAAGCTTGAAGGACACACGAAAAGCTGCTCGGGGAGCATGTACACTTCCACGTGGAATCAAAGGACACCAATCCAGCCCACAGCCTTTGTCCCAAGGACACCGAAACTTGGCGTAAATTCAACAAAGCCCGGTTGAATAATAAACCATCCGTTCATAAAGGAAACCTTCCAACATCTGTTATTGAGGCTGTTAAGCCAACTTATCCGGAACGTGCGCATCCAAAAGTTCTTGCTAATTGTATCCATGGGAAATCTCAAAACCCTAACAAGTCGTCGAAGTGTCCAGTGAGATGGTGCTCCGAAAAGCGTTTTTCCCGGACAACAAACACTCAAAATATGCATTCTTGATGCTGTGTTAACTTTTAATGATGGCAATATAGCCTATGTGAATGTGCTGAACTCCTTCAGAATTTCACCAGAGCACTGCACAGTGCAGGGCCTACGCACCCATGAGCTGCATCCGCAGTACTTTGCTGAAAGGGCTGCCCAGCAGGCGACAAAGAAGGCTCGCAAGGCAAGACGTTTCAATGCAAAAAAAAAAACAATATTGGTGATGAGTATCTGGCTGGTGCCTATTGAACGGGCCCGTTGATTTGTTGTTATCGCATCGAACTTTTGAAATAATGCACGTTTTAAACTTTAGGTGCAATTATTTGAAAACATGCTTTTTCGCAGTTATGTTCCTTTATCTCAGCTATACCAAAGTTTGGAATCATAGATTTCGACCAGTATTTAAATAGCGTAATAGGCAATATGCTGAAGCAAAATTATTATTGTGTGAAGAAGTGCTCCTCTTCAAAATGGCATCTAATAGCTAAACCGAGCAATAATTAGGTTCCCGAAGTAAAAAAATATTCAAAAAAGTTAGTATAACAATTTTTACCGCTAAATCTGCTTCAGTCAAAAAAGGAATGGCTTACAATCACAATAGTGAAATAGTTCCTGTAACACCTATGGTTATAGAAAAGAGTACATAAACTTCAGCTAAAATACCTGGTGGGTATTTGGGCTTACTCCTTTCGCTTAATTATCGAATATCGATCTCATAAACGCCAGCACGTGCGCGCGAAGATAGCTTGGTTGAAAACATGACTGATTACTTACCGTTGGACAATTACAATGTAGCAAGCAAACTTCATGCCGGCAAGCAAACATTGGCTGCTGTTTTTCTCAACGGCTTTCAGTATGTTTTAATTTCGCGAAACAGGGTACACAACGGCCTTACTGGCATATTCCCCACCACGAATACGACGTTGTGTAATATTGTTACGAGGCATGCAGTGGGCATGACTCCACTGTCGTAGACAAATCGACGAAAAAGAATTGGACTCGGCGCGCTAAATGCTGGTCGTCTTTGAGTGTCCCACGTATACTTGTAAATATTGCAAATATATTCGTTTCCCTCTGTTTCCCTCTTCCGTGTGATCGTGATCTCCGTGGCATTTTACGCTAAGAGATGGCAGAGGAAATACTATAAAAAAAGAACTTACCACCGGGAGTCGAAGCTTTACGGCCCCTCCCTCTTCAACGCGTGGCGCGAAACTACTCGACGACAAAGCGGATACGAAGACAGCCCAAAAGACGGAGCACAAAGAAAAGTGCTGGCTTACGACTAAGTTTATTCGTTAACACCGCGCAGCACTATTTGCGCATTCCCAAGCGAAATGCAGTAGGGAAAATATTACACAAAGATAAAAACCAGGAAAATACAATAAAAAGAAGAAACTATATGAGCGGCATCACGGCTGACCATAAAAATCGAATGTGCATGCACCAATCTGACAGACAATCAATTTATTCGCCTGTCAAAGCAACTGAAAGTCGGCTAACGCCTCCGAAAATGTTTGGGTCAGCTGTTCCCGATGACGCTTTACAACCGTGCAACGCTGATAGACAGCAATGCTTTGTTTCCGTGGTTGATGCCAAGGTGGCTATAGGTCACCGCCGAAGAAATGCTGTAAACGTGTTCCTTTAGGCGCTCATTTACATACAGGCCCGTTCGTCTAACGTAACGCTTGCCACAAGTAAGTAGCAGGGAGCGTACCACGCAATCAGGACATGGAACAAACATGTTCCGATGCTGGGTTTTGCAAGCGTTAGTGTTAACGGCCCTACAAAAGCTATAGCCAGCCGTTTTGGAGGGGCAGAAAAAAAAAGCCGTCAACTTGGAATCTGTCGGCCATATACTTTCCTAAAATTAAGTAGAGGTGGACTCTGGCGCTGCGATCGTTCAGTGACCATGGGAATGACGGGTAGTACATGAATTTGCTTATAGTCTTAGTAGTTACGGGCGGCGAATCGCACTTGTGGCGTCGTTTACTGCTGTGTTTCGGTTTCGTTTCGAAGGAAAGAACGAACCGTTTTTGAACTTCGTGACCCAATTTGAAATGGTAAGTCTAAAACAATAGGGCGGTGAAGCGCAACCACTGAATATTTGCCGATTTCGTTTCGTGAGAAAACATCTTCGAGCCACACGAACACACATGAAGCGAGAATACGAAGATTAGACAAATACGTGTACTGCCAATCAATACAATGCCTAAAATGCTTGAAGTGTGATTACCAACAGGCTTCACAATACAACATATATTATAAAGGTAATATTGCGTGGTACAAGCGTATACATTGTCATCTGGTGTCGGAGCACTTGATTATCTTAATAAATTTCTGGTTTGAAGACAGTCACCTATTATAAAAGGCACACTAGTTACAGCGCGTACTAACATAAGGCCACATCATCCCGCTGCAGTTGTCTATAGTGGCTAAGGTACTCGGCTGCTCAGTCGAAGGTCGCGGGATCGAATCCTGGCTGCGGCGGCTGCATTTCCGATGGAGGCGGAAATGTTGTAGGCCCGTGTGCTCAGATTTGGGTGCACGTTAAAGTACTCCAGGTGGTCGAAATTTCCGGAGCCCCCACTACGGCGTCTCTCATAATCATATGGTGGTTTTGGGACGTTAAACCCCACATATCAATCAATCATAAGGCCACGTCGTGGGTGCATAGCAAGTTCGAAAGTATTTCAAGCGCAGAATAGTTCGTTGTTCAAGGCCTGCTACCCGTTACACAGACTTCAGACATATGCGAAAGCTTCACTAACACAAGCCACTTTCATTTATCTATTACATTGTAGTAATTCACAATTCAAGCTTCTATAGAGTAAAACCATACAATAAAAAGTATGCACTCGGTGGTTGAAGTACTTACTAGGGACAGGGTATCGCTGTCACATTCAACTCTTAAGGCCGAAGCTTAAAGATCCCCCAAGTATTGTATCGTGTTCAGAAATCTATAGGTGCACGGGCACCTAACATTCAGCTTACATTGATATATGACCACCACGGCTGGTGTCGAACCCATTACCTACAGTTCTGCAGCTGAGCGCCGTAACCATGGTACCTCCTGCGCGGCTCTTTTGAAAAATCGAAATAACAATATTTCCAAAAGCCTACTTTCGTTAATAAGGCACCCCACCAAACAATTGTATTACGCTGAGAACGTTCGCCTATCTAATCGCGGGCGTAGAACATTTCGAACAGTTATTTACTGTTAGCAGTTGTCTGTCGTCCAGCAACTGTTCGTAAAACGGTCTCACATATAGTCTCCGCAAATTGCGGAGAAAAAAATTGATACATAGCGCAATTAAAGTTATTGGACGACTTTTGGGCGTTCGTGACAGTTTCAGGGAAAAAAGAGCAAAAATGGTGAAAAAGAAATGTACGATCCCGTGGTCGTAAAGCCATGACCTCACAGGGATACTGAACAAAAAAATTTGAAGAAAACTGAAGAACACGTCAAAACTTTCTTTAGAATACGTGACTGTTGCAATAAGCATTGCTTATTCTATGTATTTCTGAAATGTTGTTGCATTCTTGGTGGATCGTCAGCGTGGCGTGACTGCATGCCAATGCGAGCCATGACGTCACATTCACCGAGGCTCATGCAGTGTAATTGAACTGGCACAGTGCATGAGGGACGTGGTAGCTTGTGAAAAGCGCAATAATTTCATTATTTTTCTCTGGTTTCTGCTTAAAGGGAAGGTTGTGTCTATCAATTTTAGCCTCCTGTCTTTTTTGTTTTGGCTGGAAATATCGGCCGCAAAAATATTTGCTCATTATCCTTTCAACGGGAAGGGATACTAAGATTAGCATCCTTGCTGTAGCGCAAATGGAACAACACCCGTGGCTCATTATGCTGATGCGATGAACCAGGAAGTACTCACATGATGCAATACAGCGGAAGCAAACGTGAACCATTAGCGGATGAACGTAAACATATCATAACACGGTTTCGGCGATTCATTAGTTCATAGCTCATGCAGAAAACGCCGTGCATGAAACCCGACACATGCCGATAATCCAAACACCACGAACCACGTTCAAACACGAGAAGGGAGGGTATAATGTTCCTGTTTACTTCGCAGCCTGCCGTTATAATAGCTCTCGCCAAGGACAGCTGCGGTGCAGTATCTTCAGTTTACGTGAACTCCCAGTTCGTTGGCGAACCATTCACGGCTTCGCCATGTCGGTTGCCGATCCAAGCTGGCTCGTTCTATTCTCCCCTAAATACCACCGAACCACGTTTCTGCTCGCAAACGAGGCAAAAGGAAACATCGGCTTCCATCCCATCTGCCAGCCAAGACTGTCGGTCTTTCTTTCTTTTTTTCTTTCTTTCTTTCTTTCTTTCTTTCTTTCTTTCTTTATTTCTTTATTTCTTTCATTCTTTCTTTCTTCCTTTCTTTCTGTCTTTCTTTCTTTCTTTTCGTTTTTTTAACTACATTGCCGGATTTACGGCCATTCCATAGTTTGCCGTTGAATTTCCAACCTGAGGCAAATTTGTATGTACATTTGGGACACCACGTAACACTGTGCGCAAGGGCAGGCTTGCCAAAACACACACACACTCACGTACACGCACAGTAACGTTTTCCTTTGTGTTGCCTTTTATGACGGAACTTCGTTTTTAATTGTCACATTTGTTTTCCCCTGACAAAGCCGCTCCACCATAACGAGTGTATGTTTGTTTATCTCGCGCGGAAATGTTTATAGCTCCAGAAGTCGCATAAGCATAACACAAGACACACAACATAATTTGCGCCAGTAACGCGTACTGCTCGCACACGCGCGTCAAGTATAAGCACGCCGCTGTATACGGCACCTCGCCATTAGCCACATGAGCTGAGCGAGGTTCTTTGTTCCCCAACACGAACGCTGCGAGCCGCTTCTCTCATTTTCGCGAACGAGGCCAGCCTGCATGCAAAGCCGCTCACGCATCACTTACGTAAACAGTTACCCGGCCTTTAGCATGAAGATACATATAACTGCCAGCCTCTCGCAAGGCATGCGGTTTTCTTCTTTCTCTCTTCGTTCGTTGCTGTGCATGGCCTTCACCGGCGTGCCCGGGCACGATGCCTCGTAACATTATGAGAGGCATAAGTATAACGAAAAGTGCCAAAGTGATCAAGTTCGTCAGAGCACGAGTCACGCAGTGTCTGACAAAGCTCTTTTCTCCAAATTTTTCTTATAAAGCATTTGTCCTTTGATTTGCCTTTGTCGGATGGGAAGGAGACGCGGCGCCCGAAGGCGCTTTGTCCCAGAGTCTCACGTAACTCATCAACCCATCATCATCCATACGTCTGTCTTGGCAAGGCTTTCCCTCCAGAGTTGTGTGAGAGGGAGCGCAAGAGTTTTCTTCGATTCATTCACCCGTTTTTTGTGGAAGGCGGCCGGAACTTCTCCGTGGGCGTGTAAACACGAGAGCACGCGCTGTTTCTTCCAGACGGGCGCGAAAAACCTGTTGTCACCGGTGAGCTAGTTCGTTAGTTTTTTCGTAAAGTACCGGTGGGTCTTGTCTCGGTATTTTTCATTTCTTTATGCGTATATATATGCATGCACACGGACAAACGTACAGACGAACATACGTAAGCAGCGGCAGCATTCCGATGGAGGCGGAAATGTTGTAGGCCCGTGTGCTCAGATTTGGGTGCACGTTAAAGAACCCCAGGTGGTCGAAATTTCCGGAGCCCTCCACTACGGCGTCTCTCATAATCAAATGGTGGTTTTTGGGACGTTAAACCCAACATATCAATCAAGTCAACGAACGTACGTAAAACGCACACCCTTAACTCTACCCCCCTGACCATTCCTCGGAAAAATTTCTGACTACGCCACTGATATAGAGAGAGTGTGTCGAAGTAAAGAAGTGCGCCGATCGTGGCTGTTCTGGCTAGCAGTGGCGCTTATTGCAACAGTATACGGCAATGCAGGTATTGCGGTTGTTATAAACCATTGTTGGGAGTGAACGCTTTTTTTCCACACATTCATCCATCCACGTCATCGAAGTGAAGTTCACGAACTTTCCCTAGCGAGGACTACATCTACAAGCGATGGTCACTTCTGCTCTACTTTCAATCTGCCCCGCCGCGGTGGTCTAGTGGCTAAGGTACTCGGCTGCTGACCCGCAGATCGCGGGTTCGAATCCCAGCTGCGGCGGCTGCATTTCCGGTGGAGGCGGAAATGTTGTAGGCCCGTGTGCTCAGATTTGGGTGCACGTTAAAGAACCCCAGGTGGTCTAAATTTCCGGAGCCCTTCACTGCGGTGTCTCTCATAATCAAATGGTGGTTTTGGGACGTTAAACCCCACAAATCAATCAATCAATCAATCTACTTTCAAGCTTTTATTAGAAAGCATTTCCAGGAACGAAATGCTTGTGTTGTACCGGAATGAGCATCATCCCCTCAGCTATAGGTCTGTGACTCCAACATTCCCGCGAACGCTCGATAAATAAGAACTGTGGCACGGTACTCCGATAGCCCTTGACAATCAATAAAAATGCGGTGGCGTCCGCTTTCTTATCGGCCTTGAGATTCGAAGAAAGGGAAAGCGTATAAAACCAGCGATGTCGAGCGCGATGTTACTGGGACATAAAAGAAACGCTGATCTCTCTATAGAGATGGCAGTTTTTTCTTTCAAAACAAATTGCGCGCGCACAGGCGGTGACAACGACTGCTGTCAAGACACAAGCAAAGAAGCAAGCACGGAAGAAAAAAAACGAATCAACAAAAATAATCATCGCAGATTCACAGCCGCACCGCTGCGCACTGCGTCGCGCCGTCGAAACCGCAACACTCCTTTCTTTCATGCAAGTCTGATCTTCTAAAAAAAAAATCCAGTGATAACAACGCACCCCCTCAACAACCTTTCAAACACAGGACATCGCCTTTTAGGGGCGAAGCTCCTTAAGCCGTGCGTAAGTCATGCATCCCTGATGTATGTATGTATGTATGTATGTATGTATGTATGTATGTATGTATGTATGTATGTATGTATGTATGTATGTATGTATGTATGTATGTATGTATGTATGTATGTATGTATGTATGTATGTATGTATGTATGTATGTATGTATGTATGTATGTATGTAGAAGTAGTAGTAGTATTAGTAGGTAGCCACCTTTTGTTTAGCCCTTGGAATGTCCGCTGGATGACAATACTTGTATATGATGAACATATGATGAAAAGACGCGAGATGGCGGTACTTGGAGTGTTCACTAGATGGACGGACGGAAGAACAGACGGATGGACGGACTAACAGACGTTCGCACGGACGGACGGAAGGACGAATGAACGCGCGGACGGATGGACGGACGGACAGATGGATGGATGGATGGATGGATGGATGGATGGATGGATGGATGGATGGATGGATGGATGGATGGATGGATGGATGGATGGATGGATGGATGGATGGATGGGCGCCCGGACGGACGCACGTATGGACGGACGCACGGATAGTCACACAGACGGACGCGCGCATGGACGGGAACAAGAACGAACGAACGGAAGCCCGGACGAACTGACATACGCTTCAGCCCACTTATTCACTCCTTGAATACGCTGCAATTTTTTTATTTTCAATTAAAGCGAAAGCTTTAGAAGCATAATCTAACCCGAAAACTGACTGTCGGCGACCCGCGACGCAGGCGTCAACGAAAGTGATGCAAAAAGATCATCGTGTCATGACGTCACCACGTGAGGTTACATATAGCCAAAGCAGGAGACGTAACCATGACGTCATCACATGACGCCGTCACTCAGTCAAAGAGGGCCGATCACGGAGGCCATGCAGAACCAAGTGAAGGGCAGAAAGCTAGCAATTAAGGGTGCGCAAATATTCAAAATTTTTGAATAA
Source organism: Rhipicephalus annulatus (assembly GCA_013436015.1). NCBI lineage: Eukaryota > Metazoa > Arthropoda > Arachnida > Ixodida > Ixodidae > Rhipicephalus > Rhipicephalus annulatus. Next base: position 252,115 of record WOVY01004797.1, on the reverse strand, counting down.
CGAATCGAATGGCCCATATGCAAACTACCAAATATATTTTGAACACATTTAGTATAATAAGCAGCCACGGGAAACCGCCTAGGTACAACACGTTGAAGGAGAAAATGATTATGTTTTCTGTTTGGATGACTTATATAAAATACGCACCCGGTTAAAGTTTTTACTGCAAATATTGAAGCTTCACTCATCGCCGGATGAAAGACTTTTTGCTTTACTCACCAGTGTTGCCGCAGCGAATGTGTCCTCAATGCACTACCACTATAAAGAGATTCATTTTAATTCATGAAATATTATTCAACTTCTTGGTCTTGTTGTTATTAAAAAGCTGCTGACAAAATATCAGCTTGAATACTGAACTAACTGCTGAGTCACTTGATTTATTGACGTACAGACGTATTGATCCTACAGTTAGAAAAGTACCTCGAAGGCTCTAGTCACTACTGTATACAAGCTTACCTCAGTTTACATAATTGTATGTTTTTTTCGCTTAAAAGCAATGGTAATGTTACTTCGTTAATGTTTCTCAATATCTCTCTTGAATAAAAGGTTGTACAATTCTAACCCTGTTTTGAAAATGGTTGGTTTACCATTCGAAAACTACTCGAGCAGCATTCGATTCGGTATTATCGGCATTCGATTCACATTCGATTCAGCTCTAAATTTCCCTATTCGCACATGCGACACTGTTATGCCGCCTTTGGTTGGGTGTTGCGTTTACAAAGGTGTACCCCTTTCGCATTGGTATGGCAGACACTCCTACATGCGACTACTGCGGAGCCGGAGAGACCATCGAACACGTCCTGTGCAGCTGCGCTTGCTACGACACACAGCGATGCCAGCTCCGGATGGTTTTGAATCGACTTGACCCCGGACCATTTTGTGTGAAGAAGATACTAGGACCTTGGGCATCTGCCTCAGTTGCGCAGAAAGCAACTAAAGTACTGCTACTTTACCTTAAGTCCACAAACCTGAGCAACCGCCTGTAGACTGTGTGTGCTCCCCGAGTGTGCTCGTGATTGTGTGTACCTTCTCATCTCTCTGCAACCTCTTTTCTCCCCTTTATCCCTTCCCAACTGCAGGGTAGCAAACCGGATGTGCGCCTGGCTAACCTCCCTGCCTTTCCTTGCATCTTTATTTCTCTCTCTCTCTATTCGCACACCTTCGCTTGCAATGTCTCCAATCCTGGAAGCAGTACGAAACTGAGTTAAGTGCAGAAATCTTTCGGGGAGGGATTCGATTCGGTTCTAAATTTCTCTATTCGCACAGCTTCGCTTGCAATGTCTCCGATCCTGGAAGCAGTGCGAAACTGAGTTAAGTGCAGAAATCTTTCGGGGAGGGATTAGATTCGGTTCTAAATTTCTCTATTCGCACAACTTCGTTTGCAATGTCTCTGATCCTGGAAGCAGTGCGAAACTGAGTTAAGTGCAGAAATCTTTCGGGGGGGGGGGATTAGATTCGGTTCTAAATTTCTCTATTCGCACAGCTTCGCTTGCAATGTCTCCGATCCTGGAAGCAGTGTGAAACTGAGTTAAGTGCAGAAATCTTTCGGGGAGGGATGAATACATAGATTGAGTAGAAGAACACGGAGATGGCTCTCTCCTTCAAGTCACCTGGGCGTATGCATACGCGACCCCGCAAGTTTCTTTGTAGTCGTTCTCTTAAACTGCGTGTATACTTCATTACACTTCTCACTAATGTTTCTACTCAAGCATAAAGCCGGCGGCGAAAGAGATTCCCCGGGCCTTCTTCGTATGCGCGTTGTTCTTTCGGCGCTGCTTACGCGTCTATCGAGAGTCACGTGATCGTCGCAGCTCATAAAGAAATGCCTGTTCCCGTGGGGCTCAAGACCTTCCGGATAGAGCGATCTGTCTTCTCTTACGCTGCAAACAACCGCAAGCGGCGTTTTGCTAGCTTCGCTTTTTTATAACATGCTTTCCTTGAAAGTCCATCCTATACCCTCCTCCAACAGTACGATACGGACTCTAAAACGCCGTAGAGTGAGCAAGCAAAGGAAGAACTCTACCGGAAGAAAGACAAAAGTACACAGAGTGAAACAATAACAAATGCAACGCCAGCATAAAAGCGTCACCAACTACAAATTCTCTCTCTCTCTCTCCTATATATATATATATATATATATATATAATATATATATATATATATATATATATATATATATATATATATATATATATATATATATATATAAAGGAGGCCCTGAAGCAATAGACCTTCGAAGGAAACGATAACGATTAAATATAGGAAGAGCGGCGACGTGCAGGACGCAATAAATTCCGGGCCCTATTCGGCGGAATTAAGCCGGCGCCTTCTCTTCCGCACACTTCGTCGAAGTCACGCAGTCTACTATTCTATATCGGAACACAGCCGCTGCTGAGCCCCGCATTGGATCGACCACAGCGCCAGCATCGTTGCCGAAAAGAGTCGAGAGCTTTGCGGTATTCGAGTGGACGACGAAACGGTGATATCGGAAGTGTGTGTGCGGGCGTTTGTGTAGGATTAGATAGATAGATAGATATATAGATAGATAGATAGATAGATAGATAGATAGATAGATAGATAGATAAGATAGATAGATAGATAGATAGAATAGATAGATAGATAGATAGATAGATAGATAGATAGATAGATAGATAGATAGATAGATAGATCGATAGCTAGATAGATAGATAGATAGATAGATAGATAGATAAGATAGATAGATAGATAGATAGATAGATAGATAGATAGATAGATAGATAGATCACCGTGTATGTCACAACAATATGATAAGGGTCATCAAAATCTTTACAGCGTAACTGCATACGGCTATTCAAAATGTGCTGTCTTCGGTGTTTCTATATAGCTGGCTACCTTATATTCATATGTGCTACTCAAGTCAAGCGGGATGTCCACCTTACGGACTGTTGGCTATGGGGCCCCTCTCTATGTAAGTTGTATAGGTACCTTTTGCGACCGTGGGTGCATTATAGTGAAACTAAATAATACTCCAGAAACAGTTGTCACGATTACATTGTTATCACTTCGTTTCGACTGCGTGAGGGCAATTGCGTGCTTCTGTACAGATGGCTGATGACTTAGCTCCCGCCACCGGAGACGTGAGGTCACTGCCTGACGCGACGGGTTGTTGCGTCATTTGTTTGGGTGCACTCGCCTGCACGTACGACGCCTCAGAGACACGTGAAGTCGAGTCACCGGCCAATGCGCTGTGTCGTCCCGTGAGCACTGCCCCTCGGAGACCACTGTTGAGATTAATTGCATTGTCTTCTTCCCCCTGCGTACTATACGTACGTCTGTCTGTCCTCCCGTTTTAAACGTGATTATACTGGGTGGTGCACAAATAGGAATATTTTTAGTTGGGCTCAGTTTAAGGATTTTGTCGAGATACCACCCAGATGAATGAAGCGCAGTAACCGATCGCTTCCGACTAAAATAAAGGGATAATAATAATCGCACTCGTCCACTCGGCCAATGCCTCCTAACAGACGTCGTCGGACTCAAGTTCGGACGAGTCTGAGTTAGGCGGGGTCACCAGCAGTCCGGCTCATGACGTTATGCAGGAGTGCGCACCCATTGGTTGCGTGCTTCTGCACTTGAGGAGTGTCACTTGGTCGTGATTGAGAAAGGAGTGTGGCAGGAAGCGATGCCTCCGATAAAAAAAAAGTGGTTGATTTCCGGCGGTATTTAAAGATCCCCGCACGCATACAGCATCGCATCATCAAGGATCACTTTAGTACGGTGTTTGAGAGTATTACCTGTGCTCACACCACAAAGAAATCTGTCAATTTCATTGTGGTGGAACAGTGGAGACACACTTTCAAAAACACACACTCACACACTGATATATTTTAAACGCTCTTGTCGCCATAACAGTGGCCAATACATGACACAGCCGTTATGGATCGAGTTTGCAACACAACACCAGCACCTGCGTCTTTTGCCACTTCTCTACTGGACTGTCTTGAAATGGTCGTCAGACACAGTTCCCAACAGGCCCAACAGTGACAGTAGCGCAGACTGTCTCCCACAGTGGTCTGTACTTGGAACAAGTATCACTTGACAATTTTCTCTCTCTGGCTCAGTTTAGTCACCGTTTTCAAACTTTCATCAATGACTATGATAGGAACACGCAAATTCGTAAGGTGCTTGACAACTGCGGTTACAAGTGACCAGCCAGCGACCCTTGCACGGGTCGTGTCGACAGTTCCGACAAACGAAATAGATAACTTAGCGAGTGATCTTGTTATTCGAGAGTACATAGCCTGACAATGTGTGCTTGAAAGGGAAGCAGCGCCATCGTGGCCTGATGGGACGTTGTATGCTACAAGCTATTCCACGTGAGCACACCATGACATATAAGAAGATAAACTGGACACCATTCGCAGAGAGACGGCGATAACGAACGCTGCCTTTCGAAGCGTGTAATCCGAGCGTTCGACGTGACAAATACAACAACTGGGTGGCAAAGCTCTAGGAAAAGGTTACATAAAGCCCGCAGCACCTTTCGTTTTTGTCTTTTTTTTCTATTCGTGATCCTATTCGATCCGTCTTTGGTAACGGTGTGATATATTGACATCGGATAACTTCTCAAACCAACTCAACTACCACAGTTGTTCGTATACTGTCAGCACTTGTTAATGATGGCTAGCATTGGCTAGCGTTGGCTACTGTTGGCTTTGTCCCGTGTTAAAACGTTATTTTCATTTCTCATCAATCAAATATTTCAGTCGAGTAAGATTTTTTTCCTAGCGCGAATGTTAATTACGAAACTTTCGAGTGTTGTAATTCGTGCGCTTTAAGCATACTGTGAGTCGAAATATCCCGCGGTACTGCAAAGTCGAAAGAGGAACATATGATGCTCGTCCTACAACGATTGAAAAAATAAAAACACATAAAAAAACAAGGAAAGAATGACAAAGTAACACACGCATCACATTGTAATCCTTTATCTTAGGGTAGAGACTGCTGCGCCACGCAGCGCAGGAGCCACCGCCACGCAATAGTGGCTCCTGCGTAGCAAGGAAGTGGCATCACAGAACACGTCGCGAAATACGTCGGTTTCAATTTGGCGCGTCCTTTGAATTCACCGCACTAGGCACTTTAACTAAATATAACTCTCAGGATGCGATCGATGTTTTGATTTTTTTTACTGCTTAAGCGCCGTTTCTGTGATTTTGTCAAGACTTCATGATGAAATCGTAGCGGCAAAACTTCTGTAAGCGTTGTTACGCTAGCGCGTCAAAAACGACCTCAACGGTGAAAAAGGTAGTGTTTATTATTATAGCAATTTTCGTTTAAAAAAACAAAGACATTTGACATAGGATTTACGGTTCAATTCGACGCCGGTATTCTCATGCCTTCAAGCTTTCAAAGGGGAAGTCTTTCTGTTTTCGCCTTTCTTTTCTTAATTATTTTCTTTTTAACGTGCACGCAAGGAAACTAAAAGAATTTCGAAACTGAACTGGACTTTTACTGCATACTTTTGTCCTATGCGTGACGTAGGAAGAAGAAAATAATGAATTTCAAACATTCCGTCTCACCCTCAAGTCCTGCCTTCATTTTCGTACTTTTCTTCCTCCTAAATGGCGGGGCCTCTCGGATCTGTACATAGCGTATTTAATGAGTCGAACTTTAGATCCGTAGACGACGACCACGAACATTTTAATGCTGCCATTTTTGGCAATGGAGAATTTTCCCCCTTTTCCTCCCTACACCACTTCATCCAACCACGATCTAGATTACATCGGACAATCGATTCGCGATAACATTCTGGGCTCCCTCGACGGATTGCAGACAAAGGCGCTTTATTTCTCATGCATTCGCCGCTCCCTCTCATCTTCAAGGGTGCCGTCTTCTTCAATACCCTCGTAATCACCCACCCCCAATACTTGGCGTACAAACTACAACACACACACAAAAAGAAACAATGATGCGAGTTTTCATTGTTAGGATTCTTCTTCGAGTAGAATCTTCCTCCAATCCTGTAATCTCACAATAAGCGCGCCAGCTCCCATACCAGAATTGATTGTAGTTTGCTTCTTATTTTTACTCCACTTCACCTAATGATTTAGCCTCTGCGCTCTTAAGCGTTTTGTTTGACTCGTGCCTGCAACATCGGCAAGAAGCGATATCATGCTGAGTCCTTTGCGCGTGTAAGCGTAGTCGTTGTGCCCGACTATGCACCCAGTAACGTCGACTCGCATTGTTTTACCTTATCTGTTCGTCGTGAGGAACAGAGGAGGAGGATGAGAGAGAGGAGGTGTGAGCTCTCTGTCGCTTTGCTCGTCATAGTGACGTGTCACGGTGCGCGACATTGATTTCGCATTAGCTGCGTGTGTATTGCACATACGCGGCATCGCTGCATGATTAGGGCGAAAAGCACGCACTATATGTGCTTTCATGAAAGCTAATTACCATATTTTACTAGCTTACCATATTTTACCAAGAAAACCAAAAGAGAAATACGAATATATATATAGATATATATATATATATATATATATATATATATATATATATATATATATATATATATATATATATATATATATATAGTCCAGTAGATCCTCCATGAGCGGTCACAACGTGGTTTATTTCGACGTTTCGGCCTAGAGTCTGGCCTTCATCCTGATGAAGCCAGACTCTAGGCCGAAACGTCGAAAATAAACCACGTTGTGACCGCTCACGGAGGCTCTACTGCACTATATGCAACGCTACGGCCACTCAACCACCATGCCTGCCTATATATATATATATATATATATATATATATATATATATATATATATACTTAAATATGAAGTGCACGTGCCCAGGGGTCAATAAAATTCTTTTCACAAGTATGACACTTTTGAATCATTTCAATATGGGCTGTAAATAATTAAAAACGTTAGTCAGTCGATTTTTACGTATCTATCAGGTTAATCGAAGCATACGTGGATATTGTCCACGCATAACAGTTTAATTATAAAGAAATGCTCTTCTTTACTTCGGAACCCCGTGTGGTGTTTGTAGATGTTTTGAAATCATTACTCCGTAAGTGTCCATCGTTGCAGTACCTGCTATTAGATGTGGAGCAGCTCTTTGACTCGCGTATATAACGCCGTACGTACGTGCGTCCGTACGAATGCGCCGCAACGCGTTCCTCTCGCTGCAGGTGTTGGAGAAGTGCCAAGTAGGTCACGCCGCAGCTGCGCGTTGACGTCACGTTTTTCTCGCAGCTGCGCGCTGACGTCACTCTATCCCTCTCCGGCAACGCGCTCACCGCAGCTGCCTGCTCCCCCACCCGCTCGCTACACGCTTCTCTCTCGCTTCACCCTCTCTACCACCCGCAACGATCGACCGCGCGTCGAGTGGAAACACTCTTTCGGCTCGTTTATCTGCGATGAAACTTCACGAAACGCAAGCCGCCTCCCTTGTATTGTTTACTCGAGTAAACACTACACGAGTTTCACTTCAAACCGTTCTTCCAGCACCCGCGTCGACGCCCGTTTCAACCTGGTCAACGCCGTGCGCACCTCTGCTGCTTCGCATCCTATCAGGGTTCCCTTCGGGCGCATTCACACTTGAGAAGTGAAGCCAAAAGGAATTGCTAGAGTGGCCGGAAAACGACGACCACGCGCGTCGAGAATGTTCACATTCGTCCTTCCCCTGATGCCGCCGCAGCCGTCACTACCTTGTGAAATAATTCAATTTGCCTGCAGCCTTCTTAGCACTAAATTTCGTACGAAATTCTAGTTTCTAACGCAAAGTACTGAAAATGAGCAGCTCACACCTTTTCAAACGTTGTTTCGGGAGCCAGCAGAAACGACACGAGCGAACGCAGCGGCGGCGGCGGATTCCGCTGGCTGTACAAACGCGAGATTGCCGATGGTGGTGGTTGTGATGAAGCAACAGGCGGTGTTGCCTGGCCTAAATAGCCAGCAACTGTTTCCGTCCGAGCATCTCTTGATTTATAGGGGTCTGTCACCAAATGTCACTCAGCCGAGTGTCACGCAGGAAAGCCACCAGGATCCGTTCCACGCTCCTCGTCGTCGCAGGGCCCTTCAGGAAAAATGACACCTTCAAGTGTTGCGTGCTTGTGACAACCTTTCTGCAAGCTGCGTACAAATTCTGTTTTTTCACTCTCGAACTGCGGGTATAGCCAAACGAAATGCCGACTCGCTGATGCTGCACCGCCTAATTCCAGAGTTCTCGGTGATCGTAATCCAAACCAAGCTCTCGATGAACGCGTCCTCGTTGAGGCCGTCAAGCTTCGTTGTGCTGCACGGGTAGTTTGCGATTCGAGCCGATGCGAGCCACCACTGACGCCTTTGCCGCCATGTTGAATCTGCGGCCGGCTGGTTAGATCACGTGGTTTGATCAAGAGGAAACCGGATCCGCTTTCGCGTGGCGGCAAAAACGGTGTCGGGCCAATTTTTGCACAGCGGGGGTTTCCGGCCGCTTATAGGCGGCAAAACTAGCCAGTTTCCGGAGAGTTTTGCCGCTTTCACTCTTTTCGAGGACGCCCCGCTGCGGTGGTCTTGTGGCTAAGGTACTCGGCTGCTGATTCGCAGGTCGCGGGATCAAATTCCGGCTGCGGCGGCTGCATTTCCGATGGAGGCGGAAATGTTGTAGGCCCGTGTGCTCAGATTTGGGTGCACGTTAAAGAACCCCAGGTGGTTTAAATTTCCGGAGGCTTCCATTACGGCATCTCTCATAATCATATGGTGGTTTTAGGGCGTTAAACCCCACATATCAATCAAATCTATTCGAGGTCAAGTGCGAACGCGCCCTTAGAGAAGATGGTCCATAATTTTTGTTTTGCTCACCACGTCATTTCTTCAGGGTACCGCATACGCTTGATACCATACGCGAAATAGCAACATAACATTCACTAAAACTGGAACTCGAATGCAAGCTTATTGACAGTATTTCATTGCTAACTCATACGTATACTTTCTGGTGCGATGACGTAGGCGGCAATTTACGTATCAAAGCATTCGTCGGCAGCATGGCCTTTTATCACGGGATAATGTAACATTGTATCAAACTTAATCGACCCTTTACCGTAGCTGAGGCTTCAAGTTCACTTTTACTCATGAACACAGGCCGGCGCAACGGAGACATTATCAGGCGACGACGAATAGTCGATCAAAACAGAAGCTTCCTCGTAAGCCTGCAGGATGTGCTATATGGTCATTTTTTTTTACCCTTGTAAGAACAAGATAATCAGGATAACGCCGGCAACGATGTCGCTTACATCTAGCCGCGTGTGCTGAATATCGACGAAGGCCTGGGAAAAGGCAGAACGATCAAACCGGGGTCGAAGGTCAAAGCATGCAGAGAAAGAAAAGTGTCCGCTGGTTGCAAATGTATCGAAATAAAAAGAAAGGTCGTTCGCTGGCTTGTTTGTTGCGGCGCTATGTTTCTTATGCTAAAACTTTGCTGTCAACATATAATATAGCAGAGGACGACAACCACGAATTATGCAGCTTATATATATATATATATATATATATCACGCAGAAATGAATTCGATTTGCTATCTTAGCCTGACTGTGACTGTCCTTAGGGTGACTGTCCTATGGAAGCGAAAGAGGCTTTATGGTTGAAAGCTCTATTTACTTGCACTTCAGTGGACGTTTAGCTGCAGCACACACATCCTTCATTCAGGTAAGTGTGTCTCTCAGCTTGTTTTATTGATCGACTGAAAAAGTGCGATTTCCGACGAAGGTCTCGGCGAAAACTGACTTCTCCTGAACAGAAAAAAAAAACTGTGCAGGAAAGAAGACGTCGAAATTAAGTGTGTTGAGGACTTTTTTTTTCTAAATGAAAACAGACCGCCGGCTTTATCCTTTTCCTTCTGCAATTCTGAAATTCTTTATCGCAATGTCACGGTCTCGAAGTCTTCCCGTTCTTGCCCGTCCGTCGCTGCGGAATTAACGCGGTGATTGATGGTAAGTATCCCAGGCGCACCAGTCGGAAATTCGCCGTTGCGAGCGCGTCGCGCATAATAGGCCCATATCGAACGACAGGACGTTTACTTTCAAAAATAAAAAAAATAGAACAGGAAACCGCACCTCAGCAGCCACCTCACACAGCTGCATCGGACGGGTTTTACGCGACGCCTCAGCGGTGCGCAGCGATTAGCATATTCCGAGCCGCGACTCGTGGTGTATTGCGAACGCAGTCGCGGCGTCAGAAAAGCCAGCCGCGGTCTCCGCAGGCGGGAAGAGTGTGTGTACCGTATCTGGGCGTTTGTAAGACAGTAAGGTGGTTGACATGCATGGCGCTAGTTTTACTGATGATAAGCAGCACGCAAAGAACACGGCGAGAAATGGTGGGGAAGCAAAATGTGCGTTCGTTTCTTGCCTCTGTCACTCGCCACATGTGGTCGAGTGGTGGAGCTCAGTTGCTGACCCGAGGGTTGCGGGATCGAATCCAGGCCGTGGCGGCCAAATTTTCGATGGAGGCGAAAATTTTCGAGGTTAGTGTACTTATGTTTAAGTGCACGTTAAAAAATCCCTGGTGATCGAAATTTGCGGCGTCGCAATTTGCGGCGTGCCCCGCCGCGGTGGTCTAGTGGCTGAGGTACTCGGCTGCTGACCCGCAGGGCGCGGATTCAAATCCCGGCTGCGGCGGCTGCATTTCCGCTGGAGGCGGAAATGTTTAGGCCCGTGTGCTCAGATTTGGGTGCACGTTAAAGAACCCCAGGTGGTCTAAATTTCCGGAGCCCTCCACTACGGCGTCTCTCATAATCATGTGGTGGTTTGGGACGTTAAATCCCACATATCAATCAAATTGAGGCGTCTCTCGTAATCATATTGAGGTTTTGGGACTTGAAACCCCATCAAATACTATTACCATTCAGTCAGCAACTAAACAGAGCGTCCGTCCTATGCGCATTTTTTTGCCATTTTTATTTTCTCTAGCAATCCGTGTTCAAGGACGATTGGAGCAGGCCTACCATACGCAGGCAATAACGGCATGCGAGGGGACCGTACCCAGTGTATACACTCGGCTCAGGGTCGGGGAGCTTGCGAGGAAAGGTGGCGCTGCGGTAGCGGGAGAGTTCGCTTCGGCAGTTGGGGAACGGACGAGCGAGTTCATTCAATTAGTCACTCCCTGTAAGGCTATCTGTACGCAGACACTGTCAGAGCTAAGCTTCGGCGTACTGTGCACTCGCCACAAATTACAAACGAACCCCCCCCCCCCCTTATCGAGACCATCTACACGTTCGTTGCATCTACACGTTTGTGTCGTAATTAATTGCACTTTTATTGAATTCAAATGGGTTTAACAGGGGCAGCGTTGGACCCGCTGGAACGTATGGTGATGCTCGCTACATAATACGCGATTATCCATGGAGTGATGCTATTTTACAATTGTCAATAAAGACAGTTGCTAAGCCGCTGAGTTTGCTGCGATTGATTGTCTCTTGTGCGCTGTTTACTCATTTATTTATTTGAAGGCTCAACAAACAGTATATTCAGTAAAGGAGCTCCACAGAGTTGTCTATTCATCAATACGCAATTATGGTACGACTTGTAAGTAACCTCTTACACTATTCCTCGCAAAAAAAATTCAACATAAGCAGGATGACAAAACATTAAAATAAACACTCATCAATGGGCAAGCCCTCTTATATCATGACAAGTAGATTGCCACTATTCCTCAAGAGGAAGGTATATAACAGCTGCATCCTGCCGGTACTTAGCTACGAAGCAGAAACCTTGAGACTTACAAAGAGGGTACCGCTTAAATTTAGGACGACGCAGCGAGCAATGGAAAGGAAAATGGTAGGTGTAACCTTAAGAGACAAGAAAGAGAGCAGAGTAGATTAGGGAACAAACCGGTGTTAAGGATATCGTAGTTGAAATCAAGAAGAGGAAATGGACATGGGACCGGGCATGTAGCACGTAGACAGGATAACTGCTGGTCATTAAGGGTCACTGACTGGATTCCTGGAGAAGGCAAGCGGGTTAGGGGGAGACAGAAGGTTAGGTGGGCAGATGAGATTAGAAATTTTGCGGGTGTAAATTGGCAGCAGCAAGCGCAGGACCGAGTTGGCTGGCGGAACATGGGATAGAATGTGACTTTAATCCCTCAAAGCGCTTTTTTTCCTGTTGTTTTATTTAATTGTGCTTCTATTTCCATCCTTTCCTTTTTGTTTGCGTCTCCTTCAGAGTAGGGTAGCGAACCTGCCTCTCCATCCTGATAGCCTTTACACTTAATTATGTTGCTCTTTTCGTCATGTTATCTCTACGGCCTTTTAGGTAAATACTTGATTGTCTGATGTATGTAACAGTGCCACGCACACATCCGGGTAAGTGTAGTCGAACTGTTCGAAACGGGATACGACATATGAAAAGATCCAACACCGAAGGTTTTGTAAAAGATTTTCGTACCACGACCATAACAAAGTGAGCCACGCGATAACAACAACCGAACGCCACGACACCACCAGCTTCAAAAATTATCTCAAGGGGCTAGCTACGGTCATTACTTAACCCGGCAACGTCATTACGGAAGGAACGTTCAACACGGTGAACACACTGAAAGGTTATTTCGTGATCTCGTCATTGCAGTTTCATCGGACAAGCAGGACTGCCAGCCTTTATTCATTTCGCCTTTTCCTTGTTTTGTGCAAATGGCGTGCCATTTCGTCAGAACAACAATCGCGCCTCTAAATACGCCTTCAAGACGTACGTGTCTCGCAACTCAAAGAACTTGACTGGCGCAATAACTTAAACGTCACGTCCTGGCTTCGTCGTTCCGGAAAGCTCTTTTCCACGGTCAAAGCCACAAGCTATACGCAAACTACAGCTTGTAAGTCACGACCCCGACCCGTCCGTTCTCCGAGAGACGAAACAAAGGCGGACCGACGCAGTATATAAAGGCGTCGTATAAGCTCTACAGCTGCGACATCCGGGTGTGTATGGTTTATAGACAAACAGCTGTAAGGTGTCGACGCCGTAAAAAAGCCGCTTACGGTCGGCACGCGTGTCGTTTGACTCGTCAGAGGTCGCTTGCAGCCGGCCCGTATCGGCAAATGGGCGTGCTGAAACCACGGATGTCGTCTGCTACACAAGACAGAAACAAACCATACGAAAAAAATGAGCGAACGGGCCCACGCAATGGCGACGTCTCACTAATGTAGCAGAATCTGCATCGCGCTACTCTATTATCGCCTTCTATTCACCGTCACGGACGTCCTTTGTCGACCGAGACAAGTGTCGACGTATAAATAACTGGGAGCAAGACAGGAGATGACAAGCGGTATAGTACAGCAGTCGGGAGCGAGGTTGAAGGAAAAGGAAACAACTAGGGGGCGCAGCGGAACGCCCGCTGCTCCGACGTCCATCGCAGCCGCCGCGAACGCTGTTGCAATATTTTACGAGACGCCTAGACAGCGTCGACAACCACCGCTGCGTCATTTAGCGAAAGACAAGTCGCTGCCTGTCGTCGACTGTACACCGGTGTGAAGAGGAGGGAACAGACGTCCGACTTGTTCCATAGGCCACCTCTCTCTGTCGACGTCTCGTCGAAGCGTCCGTCCTTTCTCGTCCCACACGGTTGCGCGTTGTAATTTTCTGGAAATGTATTACAACCAGCGAAACCTTCAGCATTGCTTCATCGAAGCCATCGTTGTGGTTCCACTCAGGATGCTGGGGATGCGTCACGTGTTGTGGCTTCTGGGCGCCGTGCTGGTTCGTTAGGAGTGCGAATCGTTAGTGCGGTGCACTCCCTACTCGTTGGCACGTGTGCTACATGCCTTCAAACACAGTGGGACAGTGTTTCATGTTTTTGTTCTGATAACATCTGCTACTAGCTTTAATAAAATTTCATTTTTATGTCCTGAATATCGAAACATGCGCGACGAAAGCAAACGCAAAAACAAATCAAGCAGAAGAAAGTAGTCACTATGGTAATTTACAACACGTGAAGAAGAACCACAGAAATTGACTGATCGATTGATTGTACTGGCCCGAGTGGCCATTGCTAGTCGTGTTGTGCGCGTCTGGTATCGAGCAGCATTCATTTCCTCCGATTTGAATATTTCTGCTACCTACCCTTCCCATCATACAGTGCAGCGAATCAAATGTCTACGTGGTTTAATCAGAAGCCCTCCGCCCCTTGCTCTTTGGGTTCTCGCACTCTCCTTTGTTCTTGCAACAAAGCAAGCTTTACAGGCTTTATCAACTCCTCCAACACTTGATAAAGCCTGTAAAGCTTGCTTTGTTGCAAGCTTCCTTGCTTGCAGGCAAAGCACGTAGCGTGAGTTGCAAGATGAAGCGCCCGAATGAGCCCCAGTGGTTGGTTTGGTTTGTCGGCGTCGTGTGTATTTGAAAGTAAGCAGCATTTAGCAGGCACCCGATTTCTAAGCAATATTGCGAGTCGGAATTCTAGAACGCTTAACCACAGCTGGAACAACACAAGTCGTGGCGTCATGGTTCTGTTCTGCTGTAACTGTCCTGCTGTGGAGAGGTTTAGATTCATATTCACTCGAGTACTCCTCATCGATAAATTCTGAAGCGAGAAAAAATAACGAAGGTTACCCACATTAACAGTAAGCAAAAAAAAACATAATAGCAAACTAACAAGTTGAAATAACATGGCAATGTACAGTTTGCTTGCAGCAGCTCACACTGCAATAAAACGTTCACACGCAAACCTTTCTCTTTCTACCCACAGTATGGCAAAATAATACGGATACTCCATCTGAAGGACCCAGCATATACTCCGCAGCTTACTCAGGAATTCTCGTTCACACGACAGTCACTGGTGTCTGTTCTTGCGCGCATCGACAACAGCGAAATGTCTGTGGACACTATTCTTTCAAGTGCCCGAGAGAAGACATTGCAACGGAAGGCGACAAAAAGCTCTGTTGAAATTCCTACGCGACACTGGACTTGAACAAGCGGCTGTAACAGCAATGTCACACACCGCGAAAGACAAGACTGGACTATGACTGAGTGCGCGCGCGTGTGCTGCCGAATGTGCTATGTTTATCTCTCTTACCTCTCTCTATCTTTCATCTCCCCCATCCCCCTCCCATGCGCAGGGTAGCAAACCGGCTGCCTATAGGCTGTTTAACCTCCCTGCCATTCTTTTTCTCCTATTTTCCTTTTTCCTCGTTCACACGTATCACACATGCACTCTGCGCCATCATAGGAACATTGAAGTGCAATGTCAGGCATATGTGTGCACAGCGTTTTTTTAAGACGATAGTCTTTCTTGGGGATCATCGACGCAAAAATTTTGGTCTGTCTGTCTGTACATTTGTATGTTTGTCCACCCTTAACGGTATTTTAAACGGCACCAAAGTGACCAAACGATACTCCAAGCAGCCGACCCCATCCGCAGCACCCACCAATATTGCTCAAGGTTCAGCGTTCATACTTGAGCGATTGTCAATTAAAAAACATTTATTGCGCATATCTGAGGCACTATAACAACACGTCAATATTATGTATGTATATTTTTTACTAGAAAAGGCATGCATAAGTAATTTTAAGGATCGCAGCATTTATAACACTGCACTGGCCATGCAACACTTGCACAAAACGGCAAGTGTTTCCAACGCTTTGCCAAGACGACACGGTGGTGGCACCTGCCCGTCGCCTTGCGTTCTACACCTTATCACATCAGAGACGGGTGCGCACGGCGCGCGCCCTGTTTTCCAGGATAACTGCCGGATAGCGCTCATGTCTCACGTGTTACGTGACTTGATGCGCTCGTTCGCCTCTGCTGCACGCTCGAGGGACTCTAACGCAGCGCCTCCAGAATACCATTTACCAATTTTTCTTGCGCAAAACATCAAATAAACGTTTTGTTCACTCTTTCCAGACGCAAGACTATCGTCTTTCGACGACATTTGCGGTGTAACATGCAGATACGGGGCTAATTTTTTATTAAGGGTAGCAATGTTTCCGCGTTGTCCCTCCCCCCTCCCCCTTCCGGCTGTTCTGTTTAGTTAACGAGCCCCGCACATGAAACATTCATAGAACATGCACGACTCAATAATGATATCAAACAGGCTTGAAGCCCATGCCCCCCCCCCCTCCCACGGCTAAGCAATAAGGGGTTGGCCACCTACCACCACCCGTGATTGTTGTCCACTCCGCCACCCCTCCACACTCTTACCAGGCCCCTGCGCGATGTCATCTGAAACTGCGCTCTAAGGTTAAAAAAACAAAACAAACAAAAACAGCCGTTGTCAGTATAGGGTGCTTTGTAAATAGCCGAAAAAAAAAGGGGGGGGGCGTCTATTTATCGAGCTACGGAGCTAATTTGATGCGTTCGCTCCGCAAATGGTGCGTCTCCGAATCCAGTCACGAATCCCTTGCGGCATAACCAAGCAGCCCGTTTGCCTATGCTTACTTCAACAAGGACTCCTGCTAGCACGTTGTTATATTCGAGCAAATGCAAAAATATTCTTCGAAATCGATTGACTGATTGATTGATTGATATGTGGGGTTGAACGTCCCGAAACCACCATATGATTATGAGAAACGCCGTAGTGGAGTGCTCCGAAAATTTCGACCACCTGGGGTTCTTTAACGTCCACCCGAATATGACTACACGGGCCTACAACATTTCCGCCTCCATCGGAAATGCAGCCGCCACAGCCGGGATTTGAGCCCGCGACCTGCGGGTCAGCAGCCGAGTACCTTAACCACTAGACCACCGTGCCGGGGCAATGTCCTTCGAAATTGAACTCTCGAATAGGGTAAGAAACGAATCGCTGTTCAATTCATGACGCACGAGTTTCGAACATTTTTTTTCGCACTTTGATACATTTTAGAAGACTGAACGCATAAAAAACGCCGTTTCCTCCCGTCTCGCGAAACGTAGAAGTCACCGAAGCACCCTGCAATTTCCTGTCGCAGGCATTTGGCAAATATGCTCGGACCAGCGAGACATCAAAGAAATAACCAAAGGTGACATCTGACGCACGAATAAAGATGAACGAGAAAAACGGCAAGCGTTTTTATTACAGACGGCACAAGCTGTTCTCGTATTGCGACTGTAAAGAGACGTGTAGTATTATATTGTCACGGGGTCGTGACGTGGCCGAAGACAGGAGACTTCGTGTTGGGATTTAACTGTTTATTTGGGCGAACCTGTGCCCGGTAAAGGAAAGTCCAATTACAGCAGCAGTCTCGCACAGATAGCAGTCTCGGACTGATAGCGGCGAACGGAGCGTCGGCCTTCGATCAACAACTGACAAGCGGCGAAGCGCGTCCACATTTATACTCTTGCCGTCGAATGTTCTAGCGTTATCGCTGGGGGTGGCGTAGGTTCCAGAACAATCTGTACCGTTCGCACAGTGGGCGTGATCTTATAGAAATGATCTACTACAGTCCGGAACCTTCTCGAAAACTGCAGGCGCGGTTTGCGCTGAGAATCGTGTGGTGTTTTGGGACGATAACAAAAACTTGGGAAATGGAACGTGGCAATATTTACACAGCCGGTGCCATGTGCGCCAATAACTTCTCACGCAACATATTCGTTCTGTCATATCCGGCTTGATTCCTTAGTCCTCAGCGTACTTCGTGACTCGAGATTTTTGCTGCTGTTGTTGGATCATCAAATTCTCTTGTTGACATTCACGTCTTCATTTCACTGCGCTTTCAAATACCGTTCGCCGAGAACTGAGAGTAACTTATCGGCTTAACGTGTTGGCCAATCGTTGCAGCTGCTGGCGTGATCTGCAGGGCCAGTTTTATCCAGTGCTGTGACATCGGCAGAGAAATCATTTCCTTCTGAAGATATGCGTACGTATGCCTCGTTTCTTCAAAGACTACTGACGCTATTTTCGGAAATCGCAAAAGAAAAAAAAATTTCGTTCACGTGGTAAACAGTTAAGTATTAACGATCTCCAAACGCGGAAGTTAGAAAACAAGTACGAATGATTCTCTGATTTCAAACTTTTCGTCGCGGAGCACCTAAAAGCCCGTCTCACCCCAATAGATATTATCCGAACGAGTGGACACAGTTCCACTGAGGCTACGGACCCTGCGTCCTGTATGCACTCTAAAACGCAGCATTAACTACGGGGTCACTGGACGATTCATCCATCGTTGTTTGCCAGCCCCATAAGCCAACGACACATCTACCGTTGCGGATTTCCATCTCTCCCTGTAAGGTCACACTGCAATGACACGTCACTGAGAAACAGACCCCTCGATATCGAAACCGAGTGTGTGGGTGTGTGTGTGCGTGCACGTGTGTGCGCGCAAGCGTGCGTGTGTGTTTGGGGGGGTAGCAGTATTAGAAATAAATTATATGCATTACCAGACACCACAACACCTTCTTTAAGGGTTCTCATCAACAGTTCTTTAGGGGCGAAGCTCCTTAAGCCGTAGGACTGTGCGTCCCCTGTATGTAGCCCCCTCTCGTTTAGTTCTTGTAGAGTTCACTAGATGGCGGTACTTGTAGCTGATGATGAAAAGATGCAAGATGTTATAAACTAGACGGCAGTACTTGTAGTTAATGATGAAAGATGCGAGATGTTATAAAATAGGAATGATGTCACATATGGTGCGTGTCATTGGTGGAATGCAATCGTTCGATTTAGTGCGGCGACGTACGCTAGGGGGAGCGTTGTAATAAAATCGGGTGGGCAAAATGTACGGAGGATTCATGGTTTACCAGGTTTACCTCCGGAGCTTCGCCCACTCATCATTCATTCGTGGATATGGCGGCACTTTTTTTTATTTAGAGCAACAAGCCGAAAATACTCATACCTGTTAGCACTCTTTTAATTGGAGCACTGACACCTACAATACATATGGGGGCGGGAGAGGGGCAGAAAACAGCGAAATGCTCGAGTCACAACGCAAGTGTATCTTATCACAACTCCAAAAGATGTCCCAGAGCTCCTCACCAGGCACCATTGCAAATTTAATCTGTAAGGGCAGTCCGGTGAGAGTTTTATGGGAAATTTTTACGTCGGTTGTACTACTGTACAAGTGAGAACTTTGAACTGCGCGGTTACGTTTCCAGGCAGCGAGTTTCACTGCAAGAGCCAACACTGTCCCCGTCAGACCAACACCGACTAAACTTCCAAGGCCAAAGGGCTGCCGCAGTGACGTCAGAGGTGGGGGCCCAGTTATGCCGCGAATGCGGCGGCAAGCCAGTGTTTCATTCGCGTTTTAGAACAACCAACGCTCCCGCTGTCTCAGCTGCTGCAGCTAGATTGGGCCGAATAAAAAATGTGGGAAAAAAATCTTGCTGAGCATGCTCAGTGAGATAACTGTGCCCCCACCCTGTGACGTCACTACGGCAGCCCGTCAGCCTTGAAATTTAGTCGGTGTTGGTCAGACCCGTAGCCAATGGGAGAGGCATTACGCCTCCCACCCCCTCCCCAAGTTTGGAGGGAGGGGTGTTTCGCAGAGGAAAAATAATAAAAATAGATGTTTTTCCAGACCTTCTCAGGGTCCCCCCCCCCCCACCTCCAAAAAAAACAAAAAAAAACTCCCACTAAAGGAAACTGTGTAAATGCGAAGCAGCGGGCGCTAACACTTACACTGGCGGCGACGTTGACGCTCATCAAGCGAAAGCCAAATAAAGACGCCCTCGACTGAATTCCGAAAGCGCTATCTAGTACCTACAGATACGGAGTGGCCAGTCAACGGTTGTGCGGCGCGAGCAGTCGGTTTTTGTAGCGTTAGCTACACTGGCCTCGCTGAGCCAATTTCGCGTGGCACTGGTCTGCGCATGCGCAATGATACTCCGCCGCCGCCGCGCGCGGCTCGCCGCCGGTGTGCGCGCAATTCGATGCGCTGCACAGACGATCAGTGGCACGCAGGAAGGAAAGGTAAGGAGAGGCCCTGACGTCAGTCGTTGTGAAGCCGCGATGAAGCCGGAAGTCGGCCATATTGACTGGGCAAACTCTTCCCTCTTGTTTACATATGAATGCGAAGCAGAAGGCGCGACTCCCTCTCTGTCTCAAAAAGCACGTGGCCTGAGCGCCGCGTGCGCTGGTACTATCCGAAACCAACGGAACGCATTTCGACACGCTGTCTTGCCGCGATACGATTGACGAAATCTCTGCGAATGGCTGTTGTACTCTTGCACTGCCGGCGTTTACGATAAGCACGGCAAGTTGCACGCTAAGCTTTTTTTTTATTTGATGTGTTCTTTGTGAAA
Source organism: Rhipicephalus annulatus (assembly GCA_013436015.1). Classification (NCBI taxonomy): domain Eukaryota; kingdom Metazoa; phylum Arthropoda; class Arachnida; order Ixodida; family Ixodidae; genus Rhipicephalus; species Rhipicephalus annulatus. Next base: position 231,958 of record WOVY01004797.1, on the reverse strand, counting down.
ATAAAGATGATATTTCGGACATTGCCGCGCGACGAACCAGGCACCGAAATTTGTACAGCTTCTTTCAGATCACTTTTTCCCCCTTTTGCGCTTCTCTTTAGGCTTTACGAAATTTTCGGTCAAGCTGTGGGCTAGACACAACGATAAAAAAAGAAAAAAATGTCTTCCCTGCAATAAACCCGGAGGTCCGTAATTATGCCAGTAAAGTCGGCGTCACGGTGGAGCTTGTGTGCGTGGCAGCCCGTTGAGTTTGCGCCGGCCTCTTTGTTTTCTCCCCTCTTTTGTCCGACGCGCACTGGTTCCTACGGATATCCCAAAGGCCATGATTTCATTAGGACTAAAGCAGCGAAGACCACCCGAAAGTGCGTGGGAACACGTCTCCAGCGTGATTCACGCGCACTAGTAGCTACGGAAAACGGAGACCAGGATCGCGTTAGGGCGAAAGGTGGGAAAGTTAGCCGAAGGAATGCGTGACAAAAGGTCAACATCCCTTGGTCAACATCGTTCGAATGGCTTTGTCAGCTTCTGAATGCACAAGCACGCGCATCTAGTGGGGTGCACCTAGTTACCTTGTGCAGGTGCGTGTAGACATTTTAACGAGTTTTGCTACAATACAGACAATATTGCGGAGAGCGAGACAATGTTGCGAAGAGGGAGCATCTTAAGCGAAGAAGAATAGGAACTTTAATGCGCATAAGCATGTGGTAACTGTACAGGAACATGAAAAGCAAGATTAGATTACAGTCTTAATAAGGTCCTGTGGACCACAAATGCATCGTACGTTGCCATAAGAAGCAACACAGCATAACCGTCACTAACCTGCAAGGCATTCATTGAACGAATTCTTGAGCACAGTCGTTATATTCTATGATGCCTTTTCAGCGTAATTTTGACGGACGCTGCAAATTCGGAGTACGTATACGCGCGCTCGTTCCGTGGTTTCTAGTTCAGACATCTGGTTACAACCACCACCGGAGGAAAATCGCGTAGCTAACAATGCGGCACAAAGAATGGATGCTGTCGAACACCAGCAGTACACCACGGTTAGGTGCGAGGCCTATGAAAACGCGCGCACCGTTGCTGGACCACCTGAACGGTGCCGCACCGCACTACATCAACAATAAAAAAACACCGCCATTGTGCCTAGTGAATATGACCGCACGTGGCGTAATTTCCGCCACATTTTTTACGCCCTGCGCCGGCTGGGTATGCCCTCTCCTTACCTTTCCTTCCTCCGTGATCAGTGGTGTCACGCACCAGAACCGGCACCTCCCTCGCACTCGGCCGCGCGCGACTCGCCTTCGCCGGTGTGCGCTTTCCAGAGGAGTGCCGTCATAGCCTTGGTAGACATATGGACGCCGACGCGCGCACCTTCCCTGTGCAGTCGCCATCTGACACTGCGCTGGAGCCGCTTGATAGCGCCTCTGACTGGCGTTTGCCACTGTGATATAGCCACGAAGAAGGAGAGTGCAAATGCTGCTCAACGGTGCAGTAGAGCGGAGAAGCTTAACTCATCGGATGCCGAAGTAGTTGCTCGGCAAAATAAATATACATGTGCCACATAATACGTATACCATGTGTGTGTCATTGGAACAGCTTTCCAGAGGAGTGACGTCATGGCCTTGACAGACATATTGGCGCCAGCACGGGCGCTGCTATGCGATGCGCAGACGATCTGTGGTGTCACGAACCGGAGCCGGCACCTCCCGCGACTGGCCGCCGGTATGCGCTTTCCAGAGGAGTGACGTCGTAGTCTGGGCAGCCTTAATGGCGCAGCTAAGAATAATCAGCTGAACCTTTGCTAACGCTACGTATTTCCTGGCATAGCTGAGCTAAGTCACTGCCATTTTTTCACTAGCAGACGCTGCCTGCGTCGGGGCCTTGCGGTGGGAGAGTGGGGGGGGGGGGGGGGGGTCGGCAGTTTTGCGGGTGTCTTCTTGGGCAGCACAAGAAACGAGCATGCGCAGCGTGGGTGCACGGAGGGACAGCGTTACGCAAGTTAGTCAAAGAGCTGCTTCGCATCTAAAAAATTCCTGGCTACGGGTCTGGTCCCCACGTCGGTAAGGCTAACATCTACAAGAGGCTGGTCTCAAGTGCTGACGCGACAAGTTCCGCCTCCTCATTTAGAACGAAAGCTTCACCAGGACTCTACTACGCAGTCTTTCTAGGTCATTCACCGCATCGTGATGACCTTGAGCTGCCGGAGCACCAGTGTGGCAGTCATGAAGTCACACCACGCGACACAATGCGGAGAATCATCGCACCTGCGCTCGCTCGGAACTTTGCCGCCGAGTTACTGCGTGATCAGGCGAAACTCGAACGTGCGGAGAATTTTTGACAAAACGAGGACAACCAAACCTTTCGCTCGCGACTCAGTTTGGACCTCAGCCAATGTAGGCCCGCACGTCGCCGTCGAAGCTTCCAGCGCCGAGCAAAACAACAAATGCGCGCTCCCGGCAGATGGCTCGCACTACGCCACGCACGCCGCACACTAACTCGCTCAATCGTTCCCGCCACCGCGCGCAGCAGACGCTCTCCCCACCTTACCACCTTCACGAAAGCGAGCAGCGAGATCAGGCGCATGGTCGTTTGCGGCCCATTTCTCAGAAACTCCACTGGCCGACGCATTGTAGCAGCGGCTCGAAGAGGAACCGGTCCCATGCCACAGTTAAAGACCACAAACCAGGCCAGAACTATATTATATAGAAGCTCCAGGGAGCGGCTTGAGGTTTGGAAAAACGTTTATTCCGGCCACACGTAACAAAGGCATGGCTTAGCGACGAGCAGTATCTCAATCGACAACAGTGAACACTCACTGCCACATCTTTCAGCCCTAATTAGACGAGCGGTTCCTCATTAGCCCTATCAGTTGACCGACAGTGCCCAGAGCAATCCGAAGGAGCGGGTGGCGGAGTTTTCTTTTAATTATAGGGAATAGCACAGAGACGGTGCTGTTTTGCTTACAGTGGAGCTGCAAGTCATATTACAGTAAGACAACTTGGACGTAATAAAAGTGATGGGGTTTATTGTCCCAAAATCACGACCTCCTTATACGAGACGCTGTAGCGTAGGGCTCCAGAAATTTCGACCACCTGGGGTTCCTTGGCGTGCACATAAGATCTCAATACACCCTGAACATTTATGCCTCAACCAAAAATGCAACCACCACGACAAAAAAAAAAAAACTGAGCCTTGTAATATCAAATTTTTATTCGGTAGAATCAGCCTTTACCACACAAGAGAGATTCATAGTCTGAAACCACGCAATTAACTCACCAAAATAACTCTCTACGGAAAAATATTTGATTTAGTGCACTAAATCTCAATCTAGCAGTTTTCATACAAACAACACTTGCCTTTACTATTGTCTTTTTTTTTCATCTACAGAATTTTGTTTGTCTTACTGCTGCCAATCACAGGACAAAATTGTATCAGGCCAGTTGGTGTTGGAGAGACACTGCACTCATCCTACGTTTTCTAGTCTGTGGTACCATCCTTTGTGTACCAGTTCTGCCTACAATGTGATCAATTACTTTCCACATTTAATATCCTCTTTTTTGTTTCCAACTTGTCTGAATTCCCTACTCACAGTGAGATCCACCCACTTCAGAAACCCTCAGTACCTACACAATTTGTAGCAGCCCTGCAGACAGCCAACAGAGATACTTGCCTGCACATAAATGCTTTCACAGACAACACAAACTTAAGTTGGCACTGTATCGTTGGGCATTGTGGAAATAAAAACTGAAGCTAACAAAAGCAGTTGAGTTTATTTCATTTTCTTTTTTCTCACATGAATTACAAAGATCAGGCAAGACGAAGTGGTATCATGTGAACTCGATCTTCTGCACTGGTGCACTCTGTACAACGAGGTGACACTTGTGAGTGAGACACGTACACGATTACCAGGGTGTTTGAAATGAGCCTTTATATACAAATGAGTGTCAGCTGTACAGCGAGCAGCCCTGAGAGCCTCGCACACAAGGAGACGCAGTTGACTGTGCCCAAACACTTGCAAAAAAAAAAAACAGAGAGAGAATGAGAAAGAAATCTAAAGAGAAAGAGAGAAACAAAATTTAGAGAAAGAACAACAATATGCGAGTGTAAAGGCACAGAATTTCATCGCTCATAATTCTCGATACAGTGTTGCACTCCATGTGCCCGGACCGCGAAACTTGCATTGAATTCACAATTTGTTTCTAAAAGAATCCCCTGTATGCCATTTTCATATAGTGGAATGAAACTCCTAAATATGTATCCTAAACATTTTGTCTCCAGCCACCAGGGTCAGAAAAAAAGCGCAGAAGAAATGCACGAACATCTAAGGCAAAGGGTCGCCTTCAAGAGACAAAACAATTTTAAAAAGCAGTCCACATTTTTTTTTCTTTTATAACGGTGACTTGGCCGGCAGAACAGGAAAAAAAGAACGTTCCCCTTCTTCCATCACTAGTCACACGCACAACTGAAACAAACACGTGGTGTACACGGTTCTGTTCCTGCTTATTCACTATCACGACGAGCGCATGCGCACACAGATACACACACATCGAGCGAGTGAGGACACGTTGGCCGGAACAGACGCCTACACGATGAGGTGCACAAGAAGAGGAGTCCACTACGCGGGCTTGGGCGGGTTGTTCCTCAGGCGCATGGTGTACGGCAGTGAGCCCTGTTGACGAGCCGCCTCAATGGCGGCCTGAACCGCCTGCACGGTGGCCGCACTCACGTCGACACTGACGGCCCGGGTGATAGTCTCCGACGAAGATGGCGCCGTCACGTTTGGGGGCACCACGGAATTGTCCGCCGCTGCGGCTGTTGTGACGGCCACTGCGATGGTTTTGGGCAGGGCGCCGCCTTCCATGGGCTTGAGGGCAGCCGCATCAGCTACGATGCTTGCGACGAGGGGAGTGGCTGCGGAGCCTTCGACGGTGTAGGTTGAGGTTTGCGCCGTGCCTGCCGAGGCTGCGATCACCTGGCAACGAATGGCGGCAAGGGGTAGGAAAGGAGGATGTTTGTAATAGGAGGGGAGGACATGTCTCGAGGAAAGAGACAACAATCATAGGCGCCCGGAGTCTGGAGCGGACTGAGAGGACGGTGCTCCGCCTCTTTTGACGGGTTGTTGGTCGGATGTTGAGGGCTGTGCGCATTGATGATGCATCAGGTTCAGTGAGATGAATACGGCAGGCAACCATGCGGAAGAGGGTAGACATAAGGAAAGGGAAGGGGGAAAAGGAAAAAAGAAAGCAGAACAAGCAATGCTAAAAATCATAACGAGGAAAATAATAGAAACTTAACCGCAGGCACAGCTACAACAAGGGCACACACATTCAGCTATGGAAGTATTCTCCTTAAGACGACAAAACAGAGAAGAAATTCGATGTGGGATGTGCAAAACTTTGGCGAGAGGAAGATTCATGGTAGCCACATGCACTGAACCCACTCAATAATAACTTTCAAACAAAATGAGAATAAACAAAAGTAACAAAAATAGACAGATAAAAAATTAAAGTTTGAACCAAGATTCAAGGTTTTTCATCCAAAAGGTGAGGCAAACATTCCAGCATCACTGTACAAGCATTATGTAGATGTCACTTTACTTTCCCAGCACACAAAACAGAAAAATTTGGGTGCACACGTCAACTGTTGTTGCTTGAGGTTCACGCAACATACCACACACACTGTGCATAATGTCACAACACAACTGCATATGCCACAAGACAACTGAGTAGGCGCATAGACTGCCTTAGGGACGCAAGGCCGGTGCTTCCACAATTTGCAAAAATATAAATCATAACACAGCGGGGCCTCACAAGTGAAGCCTGCTCCAACAAATGAGAAGACAACGTGATTCGGGCTGAAGTAAACTATTGGGCTTTACTCTTTGAAGCGGCCCTGCAACACTTTTCAAGTAGCCATTCAATGGCTCCACTAAGGGAGCTTATTGCCTCACGAATCAACCATCGTAAAAATTGTCTGTCTATCAAGTACACGTGGAGCTACAAAGATTTGTCACATGCTGTAGTTGCTTTCTCTCTTCTCTCGTCCCAACTAAAAAACTGGAAGCTAGGCAGGGAAGTATGGCACAGACAAAGAAAGTACGTCACGTACACCTCATGACACCGGCACTTTTTTTTTTGCCTTCAAACATGCGGCTTTTCATTTCAATTGCGCACACATGTGGTGAATTCCAACAGCGACCGCAGTAACTGCGGAGCATGCCATTTTCATATAGGTCAATAGCACTTAACATGAGTCTATCACGCAACGGCTTTTTAGTATACTAAGGAGGAATGACTAGATTATCTCCTAGAATTGAACTTGAATGCAAAGTATGTGATGTTTGTACAGTTAAACCTGGATATAACGAAATTGATAAATTCTCGGAAAAATTTCGGAAAAAAAAGAGAATTTTGTTACATGCTGGTTCGGTACGAAAATTCAGAAAATAAACGTGCAAATTAAACAAACGGGGGATTGAAGGCAGAGCTAACCCAAAACACTTATTTTAGAGTAAAATACTGCGTTATTATTGCAATAGCGATTACATGGGCACCCTCGGCGGGTTTTCGCTGTCACTGTCATGTTCCGTAACAAGCCCAAATTGATAACACACCTCCGCGCATCGTAACTTTCACGAGCAGGTAAAAGCGCGCGAGCGCTGCTGAATCAGAGATCAAATGAGTTGGCCCGTCCCTATCGACTGGAAAGTGCATAACATCTTCCGCGTGTTAGAACTGCCATCGAATTCTCAAACAGAAAGTAAACTACCTGTCTTAAACGAGCATGAAAAAATGCGGGCAGGGCGGGGGGGGGGGGGGGGGGGGGGGGGGATCGCTCTAGTAGCATTAATGAACTTGCATTTTAAGCACGGTCACGATTGCTGGCGCCCTTGCTATCTCGGCGAGTATCAGTGTGGTTTCAACGCGAAGAGACTGTGTAAAAAGAGCGAAGTGAACTTTGTGCGCCCTGCAAACACAATCGCTCCGGCCAAAGTCGAAGGGACGCGGTTCTCCCCACTGAAGGCGAAGGATAAGCGCGCGCGCACAAAACATCTATACCCACCCCACCCCCCCCCCGCATTCGCGGGGCAAAGTACACGTGGGAGATAAGCACGCATCTGCGCATAGTGACGCGCTAGGCACCGAACACGGGCGGCTTTTTTTTCTTGTGTTTTCATATATATAGGTACATATACATATACCATGAATTAGGGCAGCGGCGGCCGAAAAAAAAAAAAAAAGACAGCGGAGACTGTCCATGTACATAATTGCTATCGCACTAAAGAAAAAGCAAAGCTGAACGTTATCGGGGGACACACCATGCGTGCCCAGTGAGACTAGAAATACTAACGAGACAGACACAGACACATATATCGCGCCCTCCACATGCAGCGTGGCCCCACATAAGTGACGCTAACTAAAAGCGTGGCACTGCCAGCGCGCAAAAGTAGTTTTTTTTTTTTTTAGTAGGGGGGGGGGGGGGGGGCTCACCCGCCCATGCGACCACGGCTGCGAGAACGGAGGCAATGCCTGCTCGTGGGGTGCAGGCCCGCCTCATGCGGACGCGAGCCGCGGCGGCGGGCAGCTGTGGAAGATGCATGCTCGTAGCAAAATGCCAAAATGCGGAGCAAGATTCCTAGATCCTTCGTGCCGAAAATTCGTTATATCAAGGTTGTCTCCCGCAGTTACTTTGCTACATAAAGGTCGCATATACATGTGCTTATATGGAGCGATGGCGGATAATAGAAAACTTCATTATATTGAGGAATTCATTATGAGCAGGTTTAACTGTATAATTTGCTGAAATACTTTTGTCTTTTAAAGCGTTCCACCTCTTTATATCGCACATGTAGGCCAGCAGTGTTCCTACATCATCACCTGCCTGACTACTACCACTGCTGGACCAAGGCCTCTCCCCTGTTCCCCCAGTCAACTCGATCCCATGCTTTCTGCTGCCATTTTACACCCGCAACCTTCCTAATCTTGTCTGCCCGCTTAACTTTCTGTCTTCCCCCCACCCACTTGCCTTCACTTGGAATCCAGTCTGTGATCCTTAATGACCAGCGGTTATCCTGCCTTCACGCTATGTGCCCTAGAAATGACCATTTTTTCTTCTTCATTTGGACTATGGTGTCCTTAACACCCATTTTTTCCCTGACACCCTTTGCTCTCTTCTTCTCCCTTAAGGTTACACATGTCATTTTCCTCTCCATCGCTTGCTGCATCGTCCTCAACTTACGTAGTCAGCAGTGTTTGTAAGCCACTAAATATCGCATTTATGGCACTGCCCCCTTCCTACAATACCGTACCAACCTGCAGGCCCTGCTTGAGGGCCACTGTGGTGGGCTGCCCGGGTGGCTGCTGCAGCGCCATGATGCGGGTGGGCACCAGGGTAGCTGCAGTGGCCCCCGAAGAGGCCGCCGTCGGTGCAGCCAGGGCTACCGTGCTCACGGCTGGCTTGTGCAGCATGGCATGCAGCTGCACCTGAGTTGCCGGACTCACTGTGGTCGCGCCGCTGGAGCTACCTGCCGCTGCCTGCATTGCACTTGACATCTGTTGTCGTGACAGAAGGGTGCAATAACGGAGGATCAGACGACACTCGAACCTCAAACTAAGTTAAAGAGGAAATGGCACAACACATTATGCCAGTCATAGTGTGCAAGCAAGTACGCAGGCTCTGAAAATGGAGCAGTTTCTGAATGGAAGCAGCAAGGGTCACTAAAATTAAACAACAATACAGCTGAGACTAAAGGTTTCCTAAACACCAACAGAGTTGAGCTTCGAGGTTTTCTAAAGCAAGTTTTGTGAAACCCAGGTGTTTCACGAAGTGTTTTAGTGTTATGCAAGAAATCAGAATGAGTGGGACTCAATCCCGTATTATCCCCTGTTAACACACGATTAGTGATTTCCAGAAGAAAGTTTTCATTGCACTTTGGATTGAACAAACTCGCTGCATGCAACACTCATAAATGGGGAGTTTGTGAGCAAGAAAAGACCCATGTGAAACCTGCAATGCACACTCATAATTTCCACGCTCCCACATGCTTACACGTGTGTGAAAAATAATCACTGCACTTCGAGAAATATAACTGAGCACAAAAAAAAAAAGACCGAAAAAATGCACGATAATTTTTTAAAGTGTTCTGGTTGGCTTTTGAAGAAGGCACTCGTTGGCGGTCATCATTCAATAATTTAACACTTCAAACTTTTTATCTTCCCCTCAACTTCCACGTAGTCTGAAATGACCCGATCGGTGTATACTACACTCACACCTCGATATGCCTAACGCAGATGTAATAAAATAGCGGTTATAATGAAGCAAATGAAAAATAGTCTTGCACTAGATATAGTGTTAGGAATACAGTAGACTCTCGATAATTCAAACTTTCGGTTAATTCAAACAAAATTCAATTTTTTCGTTGGCTCTCTATTCTTTCAGTGTAATTAAAAGCCTCTTAATTCAAACTCCATAATTCGGCTGATTCATACCTTTTGCAGTTCCTTATCAGAAAATACATGCTAATTTCTCACTACTGTTAAAAATTTGCAAGCTTATAGAATCCAAATTTGCAAGCTTATAGAAAATAAAAAAAGCACCTCGGGCCTTCAAGGAAAAAGGCTTTGCTAGTAAACAAATGTTTGAAACAAAGCACATGCATGGTAAACCGTGATGCTTCTCAACTGGTATATACAGCTATGTGCCAAAGGCGCATACCTATAGCATGGAAGCAGTTGGCAATTAACGATTTTTTTAAAAGGTCTGATCAGCAGTAAATGGCTACTGAACTTGCGGATCTTACACCTCTGCTTTTTCTTCATTGTGTGCAGTTCAGGTTTAAAAACACTTTAAAAATTTTAAACGTGATAAAATCAATGCCTAATCACAATGTGAGGTGTCATCTCACCCAGAGTCATCTATCTGAGAACTTCTGATAATTCGAAACTTCTTGATAATTCAAACGATATTCACAGGTCCCTTCAGAGTTCGAATTATTGAGAGTCGACGGTATACCTTTGAAACAAATTTTCGGATAAACTGAACTTACTTTCATGTAAGACGCAACTTTGTTGTAATGGGGTTTCAGTGTGCACTACTGGTTGACTGCAACATTTGACAAAAGCTTTGAAATTGGTAGTGACACAAATCGCACTGTTAAAATGACGTTCAGTCAAGCAGTTAGAGAGAGAATAAGAATGAAACGCTCACCAGAAAGTTTTGGTTTACAGGCAGCACCTGCTTGATGATCTGCTGTACGGTAATCGCTGTGGCTGATGGCAGGGTTGTGGTTTTGGCCCCTTGTGCCGAACCCTGCTGGACTATCTGCACTGTGCCCAACTGAGTGGCCACAGTTGGAGCTTTGCCTGCCGGCATCTGAGCCTGGGCAGACAAGCCGGGGCAACACGTGACATTCCACACTTATCTTGTGCAACTCTATCATTATTATACACAATTAATGAAAATAAGCCAATGAGACATTATTTGTGGCTTCTTATATGCAATGCTATGATTCTCATTTAGAGTGAAAGCACATGAAAAATCACCCTTCCCATCAGTGGGATCTGAAGCCGCAACATTTAATCTACGCGTCCAGTGCTCTACCATAAGCTTGACAGAGAGTAATCTCTCATACTTTTCTTTTTCTAGGCATTTATGTGAGCTTGGGAGGGCTAAGCCTGCAACACTCTTAGCTTATGTGACAATTGTGGAACACTCTTTTTTGCCAGAAGGCACCCCATGGCAGGTGATCTTCACATGAGGTGGTAGCCGACTGATAAACTCTTGCACGCAACTTAATTAAGGCATCAAGCCTGGCTTTTTGTTGAAATACACTCTGATCACGAAGTGGACACGGCACTTCAAAACATGTTGGGGACATGGCACTTGAAAAATTTTTATTCCTCAATTGATTTTCATGAAGCTTAGTGAATTTATGAATATTTACGTGTGGATTTCATATATGCAAATGTTTGTCTAGTACAATGTGTAGAATACAATACATTTCAAGTGCCTCTCACAACATTTTTTGAAACTGAGAGAATCGCAAAGTTTATCAGCATATGACAATATTCTGGAATCATAACTGTGTGCAGAAAAACAAGAAATAGATGTTAAAAACGAATTACATGAAAAGTTATGGTATGTTGAAGATGAGTGAAATCCCACCTTGAAATTGACTCAGTCGAAAATGTCCAACATAGCATAAACATTGTTCAAATGAATTTAGAACATCCATTTCTTGTTGCACTGCACACAGTTTCGATTACAGAATATCGTGAAATGATAATTTACTCTGTAACTCTTTCAGTATATAGAAATATAGTTGCTTTCCAAAGGCACATGAAAAATTGCATATATTAAACCACACATTACACTAGAAATATGAATGCACATTTGAAATTAGCATGAAGTATACACGAACTCCCAGTAAGTTTCATCAAAATAAATCAAGAAACAAACAAAATTTTTTCAAATGCCTAAGAATAATGGAACGCACAAGGTGAAAGCCAAAAGCGTGAAAGAGAGGAGACAGCACAGCAGCATACCTGGGAGAGGCTAGCCACCTTCTGCTGTGTTTGGAGTGTAACCTTCCGCTGTTGCTGCTGTTGTTGCAGCAGCTGCTGCTGAATCTGCAACTGCCGCATCTGCATCTGCTGCGGCGTCACAGAGGCCGTGGTGGTCGGCTTTGAGACATTCACTTTACCCTGCTGCAAGGCAGAGAAGCGACCAACATTTACGCCAACACAACAAAAAGAAGATGCACGAATGTGGCAAAAATCATGGCAAGTAAAATGCTGCTGAAGCAACTAAGATATGCTCTCACATATAAAAAGCCGCAATCTTTGTGTATAAAAGGTATGGCATGAATATCTTGGAAAATTAGGTACTGTATTTACTCACGTAACAAACCCCCCACCTTGGTCTTTGAAAAAAAAAATAGGTTTTTTTTACGTAACTGCGCATTTTACTTCGGTGAGATAGCAAGTGCAATTGACAATCGAAACAACACTTAAATCTTGCCATTATGTCACAAAATAACGATACAATTAAAGTCAAAACATGGCTGTAATTAACCATGCAAACCAGTTACAAGCAGTGCGAGTGACTTCAATAAAAATTTAAAAGTCCCGCCTTTTGCAACAGAGCGCCATCTGTTGAAGCGCCAAAAAAACCTTGAGCTTTCAGCACCACGCAAGCACAGCAGCACGAAAACAAAGGAAAAAAATAAGACAAACCACAACCGCAGCTACTGCGCCGCCATCCGACACTGCGCTTTTGTTGACGATCGGTCGGTACGTTAGAAAGACGGCCGATTTCAAGCTTAGAGGGCCACTCACCAGGCCCCATACAAAATTTTAGATAGACCATGGAAGTTGTTGGGTGTCCGATGAGAAACATTTTGCCACAAATTCTTTTCTAACGGTCCATTATAAGCTGAGAAAAGTGTTTTTCTTTTGAAACGGCGCGGAACGAGGAAAAGAAGAGGCGAGCTTGATACCCTTGCTGGTCCTCCACGTAGCTTTCGCAAGCCAAATCTCTTCCCAAACCTCTCCTGCATCAGACCAAGGGTCGTGTATCGCGTGACGTGCCCGAACAAGCCCAACCCCCGTGCAGCGTGTGGCAGTTTGGGCGAGTTGGTATGACATGAAGAGTGTCCCTTTGTCGTCATTCTGTTCTTGCACTATAACTATAACCCCATGCAGCGAGCGGTGCTTTTCTTTTAACAGGGTTGTTTTGAGGTCTACTGCCTGTTTCTGCGGGATGGTTTGGAAACGCTGGCTTAGACACGGTAGATGAGCAGAATTAGTGCGCGAACGCGTAAGAGCGTTCCACGGCTGTCGTCTGCTCAATTCGATGACCGCGGGGACACGAACGCGTGCGAAATGCCAGCACATTAGCCCGCATCTCGTTGCAATTCACGGGGGAAAAAGCTTTTTTTTTAAATGCTCACATTCCCTTATTGTGCCTCATTATTTATCTAGAGATTTATTAATTTCTTCAAGCAACAAATACATAAATTACGCATGTCGTGTTAAATAATTTTCGCCATGTCACGTGCCACTGTTGGCAACATCAGGGCAGAGTCGTCTACGTAAAGGACCAACATCACTGCTTTGCCGAGTACATAGAGCCATTCATACGCGCACATCATGCCCTCATTCTCTGGGAGTGCGCCCGCACAAGGAAGGGGGAGCAGCGTTCATCTTGAAATTTGACCCATTTCTGCGGCGCGTAGAGTTGCGAATTTTGGCAGACGTGAACGTGAATCCCTCATCTACGCATTGCACTTGTACCTCAAAATTGTCAAACCTGGTGAGTGGCCTTTTAAATTTGGTCGAGCATGCGCTGCTGCATAACAAAGTATCAAGTACACTTACAGTGAAGGAAAAAGACACAAAAATAATTTATTTGAGGGAGTAACCTTATAGGCGATTGCGTTCCAGTGCTCTTGCTCGGCTTGATCCAGTCCATAATGGACGTACGTCTGTTGCAGGTCCAATCGTTGCAGGTCACTTCGTCAACAGCGGCGGCCTCACTGGCAATAGATCAGAACACAAGTCCGTGTCTTTTTCTGAAGCGATCGAGCCATCCGTCGCTGCAGGCAAACTCGATGTTCATTCGTAGGGCAATTTCCTCCGCTTTTGCCTTCAGAACTACACCATTCACAGGCATATTCATGCTACGAGCACGTTGGATCCATGCGAGCAGAACATCCTCTAAGCCCTTGGGCGCAGCCGTCCGCATCTTCTTTCGCTTCGGCGCAAAGTCTCCATCGCTCAATGCAGCGGTTACCCGCGCACTATCCTTCACAATGCCTGTTAGCGTGCTCTTCGCAATCCCGAACTTGCATGCAATCTCGGTCTTCGTGAGCTTGCCAGCTCTCACTTCAGACAAAGTTTTCTGTTTTCTTTGAAAGCTCGATTGGCTTTCGTTGTACAGTTGGCTTGCTGGCCATTTTCAACGAGACAAGTCGAAGCAAACAAAGCGCATGGAATAGAAAACGTGTTATCGCAGGCTCGGTGCAGAGAAAGAACTCGTTTCCTCGGCGATGGCGGCGGCAGCGACGGCGAGGTCAGAGAGGGAGAACATCCACGTGGAGAGAGCTTTGGCTGTACGAGGCGGAGCTCACATGTTCCCACTGAGAAACGACATTGGTCATGAGAGCTGCTCTTTTCGCGAATAGGAAGTCTTGGTCGTCATTTTGTTTTTTTACATTTTCCCTCTGCTTGCTTCTTCGCAGCCAAGACCGATCTCAAAACTCTCTCGCTCTCTCATTTTCTTCTTGTTTGCTTTGCCGCTCACTCTGCGGGTCGAAGTGCAGGTGATGCCGCGGGCCATTCTTTTGTCGCTGCCTCCCTCTCTCTGCCGTGGCGCGAATTCGTTTCGCGCCGTTGCTGCTTTTGTATTTTCTTTCCCTCCGGCCGCGGGAATGCCCCCCCAAGATTGCCATAATTCCTCTGTAAAATCACCTCAGTCTCCCGGTCTCCGCGAAAGTGTTTGTCTTAACAGAAGAGCAGGTGCAAGGCTGTTAGTCTTAAGCGGATTTTTTTTGCATTGGGTCTATGGAAAACCAAACAAACGTTCTGACGTTGTTCGGCATAAGCGAGAATTCGTCTTAAACGAGTTCGTCTTAATGGGAGTTCACTGTATACGCGCTATACGCACAGCCTCGCTGCACGTGTTATGACACCTGCCGCACGCAAGTGGAAGAGGAAAGAGCGTATCGGCGACGCTCTATCGCGCTACGCTTGCGTGCTGCAGCAGTACCAGCAGCGTATGTCCCTGCACGTGCAGCGCAACTGTGCGGATAGCGCATTTACAGCTTCGAGTAATAAAAAAGGTACATCACACATTTGGCGAGCCAAAACAAGGACAGTTTTCCCTTTGCGAAGAGCAAAGTTCTTGGATGAAGGCTCCGTAGTCTTGCTACTGAATTGAAGGCCAGCAGCAGTTCGAGAGTAAGTTTTGTAATGCCATCGTGCGAAATTTTCGTTGTTATAACTTCCATGACTTTTTTTTTTCCTGCGTAAAGAACAAAGAAAAAAAAAAAACAGACCGCAACTGCACCACCATATGACGCTACGTTTTTGTAACAATCGGCCGCTACGTTAGCAAGACGGCTGGTTTTAAACCTACAGTAGACTCTCAGTAAATGGAACCTGGAGGGACCAGGAAAATATGTTCCATTTAACAGGAGTTCCGTTTACTGAGAGATGAACATGGGTGCAGAATAGAAGCCCGAAACCAAGCATTGCAGAGGCAATAGTTCCGGTTAACAGATTTTCGTTTACTGAGAATCTACTGTAATTGGCGTCAACTTTTCTTAAAAAAAGGTAGGTTCACTACACTAGTAAACCCGGTATGCTATGTCTTCACACCTAACTTGGTCATGTCGATCTTGCTTTCACTTGTTCATTTTTGTTCATACTGCCCTATTTGCCGTAGGAATTATGGCTAACAGCCGTTGGGGCAGTGAACCTGGTCACCCACCTGTGCAAGGCTAACGTTGATGTTGACGCCCGCCATGGTGACTGCTGAGACGGGGATCGTGACGGCAGTCTGGCTGGGCCCGAGCGCCGATGGTGCCGAAACCGTTTTGACCAGTGTGGCAACGGGCGTCTGCACCGCACCGGCCAAGGACTGCTGCTGTTGTTGGGAGACGGCCACCACCTGCTGTGTCTGTTGGCCTGCCTGCTGCTGTTGCTGCGCTTGCTGCTGTTGAAGCTGCGCCTGTGCCAGGAGGTGGGCCGCTGCCATCTGCTACAGAACAAAAAGGCCGGCAAAAAATTTAAAAAGAAAATGAAACGACTCTGGAGAAGCCACGAGTTCTTACAGTCACACAAGGTGAACAGTCACTCTGAATTCCCAAACAATAAAATTGTACTTCACAATGCATGTTCAGGAAGCCAAGACGACGTTGTCACAATAAACAGCAGCAGGATTATTATAGAAGTAAGATGCATCTAAAAAAGAATTGAGGTACTGGTAATATAACAAAACTTAGCCTTGAAGTGTGGCTTCATGGCAGTATGAATTCCCTAGATTAGACAATATTACAGCAGAACGGATCCAAACTGCAATGCCAGTGCCTTTTCAGGCAGTTTCTTTATTGACTGAGCACTCTTGTAATAATATTCACTTTCTTATGAAGCTTCACAACTCATACAATATTGCTGCAGTGTTACCACCAGCAATTTTTTTTCATCCATGAACGCCATGTCCTGTTGTATGTTCTAACACTTGCGTAATGGCCCTAGTGAGCCTTTTGGTTATTTGAATACGTAGATAGAAATACGCAAGCCCTCTACCGTTGACCCTGCCCCTTGCACTGCAGCTCACCCGTTGTGCACGCACCTGCTTCTGCTGGAGCTCCCGACGCTTGAGCAGCTGAGCCATCTCAGCCTCCGTGAGGTTGCGCGTTATGGCCGTCTGCTGCTTCGTGGTGCCCAGAGGCGTGGCCGCCTTTACGGCTGCCACAGCTGCCACCACCGCCTGTTGTTGTTGTTGAGCTTGCTGTTGTTGTGCTGTAGTGGCCTGTTGCTGCTGCTGCTGCTGCTGCTGCTGTTGCTGTGACAGGGGGCGCGCCTGCTGAACCGCGACTTTAGCCGCACCCGCTGTGAGGCTGACGGGCACTGCTACAGTGGCCTGAGCGGTGCCCCCGGCCGCGGCCAGCCTGCTGCTGCTGCTGTTGGAGGCGCTTCAGCTGCTGTTGCTTGAGCTGCTGCTCCTGTGACGCACGTGGCGACACCCATGCAGTACGCACGCATCGCAGGAGGTCCCACGCCAGCAAAAACATTTCTGTCTGCTCGGTCCATCCAATTTTACACTTGCCTCACTGGCACGCAAGTTTAAAATTTTTCACTATTTTTTTTGCTTTCATTAACCCTTTAATCTTTTGCATTCATTAACCCTTTAATAATACTCAGTAAACAGTCATTCTGTGCACTTCCCAACAAGCATGCCAAATTTCATTGCTCTACTACAGAAATCTAGAAATTTCACTTCTGATCCCGACCTCTTCCCTCAAGTTTTGCCCATCAATACCAATATGTGATTACGAGGCACACTATAGTCTATAATTACAGATTACTTTTCCTCACTTCAGTTTCTTGAGCTATCCAGTCAAAGGCAGGAAACGTGGCAGTCACAGTAGCTGGTAGGCAAGTGCTTGACACACACCTAGAAGTCAACCCAACATCTTACAGAATTGAGAAATACTTTCAGCTACAGTTGAATGCACTGAAGATAAGCTTGTTTTTAAATTCCCTAACAACTGTGTCATTCGAACAGCAGTTCTACATTCTTTCGACGAGTTAGACAAAAGAAAATAAATAAATAAAGACCAGGGCCAGTGAAAAGCAAGCAGGCACGTAAAACAGATTTGATCCAGATGGGGCAGCTACAAAGGATTACCTGCATCCTCTGCTGCTGCTGCTGTTGTTGGCGCAGGAAATTGCCTTGGCGCATGGCCTGCAGCTGAGAGGCAGTGAGACTGCGGGCCGGTTGAACGCTGGTCACCCCTTGAGCCGCCGCCACTTGGCTCACTGCACAGAACAAGAAAAGCAATGACCAAGACCTTGCAACCATCTTAGTATCTAAACAAGTAATGCACACTTGACTGTAACTGCTCAAGCACAACACTGGCGAAAATTAGGAAGGGAAACACACGTGTACTAGTGGCGTCAAGAGAAATGCTAGCAGCAACAAATATTAGCAATGATATCGTTCTTGCTGACAGGTCATCAACAGTAAAAGGCAACTGAGCACAAGCTTACCACCGCTTATCATCCACAGACAAAGGGATTGACCGAGCGTCTGAACCGAATGCTGACGCAGATGCTGTCTATGTACGTTTCACCAGATCACCGTGACAGGGACACGACACTCCCCTTTGTCACCTTTGCGTACAACTCTTCACGGCACAACACAGCTAGTTATTCTCCGTTTTATTAGCTATTTGGCCGACACCCAGCGATACCATTTGACACGCTCCTTCCTTCGGCTGCCCCCTTGTCTACTGAGTACGCCAGCAATGTCGTTTCTCGAGCCCATGCAGCCCGTCAGCTTGCTCATGATCGGCTGCACTTGTCGCAAGAGCACCAAAAAGACCGTTACGACAGTCGCCACCAAAGCGTGCACTTCTCCCCGGGGTCTCTGGTACTTCTCTGAACACCAAACCACCAAGTCGGCTTATCAGAGAAGCTACTACCACACTACCATGGTCCCTGTTGTGGACGCACGACCTATTTAAGGCATTCATTCTCAAGACAGGTTCGTGCACAGGTTCGTTCAAGACAGTTAAGCGAGGCATAGCACGAACCTCTCTTGAGAATGCCTTAAGGGGGGACAGGCCTTTCGGAACGAACTTTCTTGTTTCTGGTTAGATCTTGATGAAAATTGGCACAGAGACTAACAATGACCTCATAATGCTTGGATAAAAATTTCAAGATGATATCATAAAAACTTTCTGAGAAACAAATAATTTCATTACTGGACCTCGTGGAGCGGCTGGAGAGTTTAAAAAATGACACAGAAAGTTGGTAAACACTGCGTGCAGAGGTGAATGTATGCTCTAGGGGGCTGCGTTTTCAAAATAATTTTTTTTGCAACACTAAAATTTGTAGTTCATGTTTTCTCCACTGATACTTCAAAGAGCACATTTGCACTACAAACAAGAAACCCTACCAAAAATTTTTAAAAGGCTAAATTTTAAATATAAAAACGCAGCCCCCTGAAGCACAGTTCAAGGACCATTACAAAAAAAAGAGTCAAAATCTGTCAAGTAGTTGCGAAGATATCTGCTCCACGAGCTGAGCAACATGCCAAAAAAACAGTATTGAGAAAAGGAGGTTCAAAGTCGTCAGTCACGGTTTACATGCCTAATAGGCACCAGGGTTGTAGTCCTTAGTGTCCTTTGCAGTGGGGTCCTTAGTGTCCGAATCGTGCTACTGGTGGTGCTGGTAGACGGCCTCGCATCCTCGCGCGAAGTACTTGGCTGAGCATCCGCGATGTCTACATCCTCGCGCGAAGTGCTAGGCTTAGCATCCGCGGCGTCTACATCCTCGCACGAAATGCTTGGCTGGGCATCCGCGATGAATACATCCTCGCGCAAATTGCTAGGCTTAGCATTCGCGATGTCTGCAGCCTGCGCGGAACGAAAAACGGATGTTTCCTCAGACAGCACAAAGCACTGCTCCACAGGCATATGAACAGTTTCGTCGATGCTCGCGGACGACGATGCTCCGTGCGTGCTTGCGCTCGGCTGCGAGTCCTCGTCGTGCCGCACGCCGTCGTCGCTGCTCGCAGAAGTTGCCGGACTGAATTTCTTTTTCACAATCGGCGGCTTCGGCTTACGAGCACCAAATTGCTGCGCAGTCTTGCGTTTCTTCTTGAACGATCGCCGGTCCATAATCGCATGCGGGAACTGATCTCAAAACTGTAATGCGCCAAACTGGATAACAACGTTTTTCTCCTTTCACGAGCGCCGGTCTTATTGCAGCGCAATGCGATCTCGAAACCACGCCACGACGAGTTGAAACCAAATGCAGTAAGCGGCCCGTCAGCGCTGTCAGCGCGTAGAGCAGACGACATTTGCGCCGATTGCTACAAGCGACCGCACGGGCCCACCAATGCGGAGCTGCCGTACAGTCACGTGACGCGCGTCGCCAATCGGAAACTGTTGTGATACCTTTACACTTTGGCTTGCCGTGGGCTTGCTCTTGCCTGGTTCAGCCGGCCGAGGCGGCAAATTTGAAACGGAAGAATCGCGCTATCCATAGAGTCAAAGATGGCGGCGCTAGATTACGTGGTTGCGAAGTTATCGCGGTTCGAAAAACGCCGTTTTTTCGCAATTTCCGTGAAATTCATCGCCACCCTAGCTTCGATAAAAATTTTTTACGTCATTTTTACGCTGTTTTCAGGGACGAAACTTCGAAATTAGATAGAAAAGGGGTCACAAAATGTGAAAATAAGATTTTCAGAAAATCAATTTTTTGGCCAAATTTCGCGATGCCAAAGCCGCGTCCCCCCTTAAATATGTCGTGCGTCCACAACATCTCTCCGAGCTTCAAAGCTCAAGTTTCCCCGCTTAAGGCTTCGGGTTTCCCGGAGGCGTTTATCCTTTCCGCTGCCGAGACTATCCTGCGGACTAATAAGGCAGAGCAGAGGCAGCGACAGAATCCGAGCAACACGGATACAGAGCATGAAAGGATAGCCGTGATTCTATACAAACACCAGATATCACACAGGCTCAAGAAAATCGGAAAACATGTTGGAGTTCGTGTCCTGTTCTCTGCACCATTCAAATTAATCAGCCTCACCAAATCTACAAACCCCCGGAAAACGCAGTCATCAATGGAATGCAGAGTTCAGCATAGAAACAGGTATGCGGCATGCCCACGGGAAGTTGTCTATAAGACCCCCCTTTCATGCGGTGCTTGTTATGTCGGAACGACCGGAAGGTGTCTGAACAATTGACTGAGAGAACAGGCTAACAATGTTAGAAACGGGAAGGATGGTTTTCTTGCTCAGCACTGCACTGAGTGCAACTGTGTGCCTTTTTTCAAGGACAAAGCGACGTTGTACAAGCACAAGGATGAGCGTACCCGAGTCATCGTCGAGGCCGCGCAGATGGCACGCGAACAGGTGTCATGCATCAGCAAGCCCTCCGTGTCTCTGTCCCAGAAGGAACTAAGGTTCCTCGAAGGTTTTTGGTGCGCGCAAGTAGTTATATTACTTTTACTTTTCTGTTTCATTTACTTATAGACTTTTCTTTGCCTTTCTTTGTGCTTTTTTTTTCTCTCTCTTACTCATGTTTTGCTCTTTGTGCCATATGGTTTTTGTCACATAGTTACTGTCTTCTCTATACCTTTTTGCGCTCTGCGCAATAAACTCAGTCGGAAGTTAGCACTCGTGTCATTCGTCTCCTTCTTGTCTCTGTGTCGTCGTTTTGTTCTCGCGCTATAACTATCGTCGTGCGTCAACACGTCAATGCGACCATTCACCCATTCTTTTTGTAAAACACAGAATTTAATAATAGACAGTGTGACGAAATTCTTCATGTGTTTTGGTTGGAAAGCATCACCATTGAAGCTTTCGACTCGTGTTTTCGAAGTAGGCGTTTCAGGCAAAAACTGTGCCAGCTGTGCAAGTGCGCGAATCGCTAGAGCAATCGGCACTTGGAGGTTTGCACACATCGCGAATTCAACCAGACTGTCCTTCACTATTTCTTTAAATTCCGAGAAAGAATGGATAAAACGTGACGCGCTAACGTCGCGAAAAGCATAAAACATGCTGCCCGCACGTCACTGCTGTATTGCAGTGAAGCACAACTTGTTTTCCACAGGCGCACATTTTAGGCAGAGGTGCTTCACCTTATCACTCATTGGTATTGCTAAAAGACATTGCTTAGTGGCTTTTAAGAGCCGTCATTTCCGCGTATCTGCGGTGAAATCGGTATTGGGAATTGGCCCACTACACCCAACCCAAAGCTTTTGAAATAACCGAACTTGTGCTGACCAACGGTTCAAGTTATCCACTTAAAAGTACATTGCAAGATACAGGACTGCGAAAATACTTTGAATTAAGTGGAATTTCAAAATAACCGAGTTCGAACTAACGAGGTTTCACTGCACATCTTGCCCGAGAGTTGCGTGACAGTCCTGCGGAACTGTCATAACAATTTTGCACGTTTCAATTATTAGCGTCCGAATGATTTGTCGACAACAGTAAAAAATAGTCCTATGATAAAGTCAGACATGCAGAACATGAGCGAGAACAGTTGCTTACCGGCCGTTACAGTGGAGATCCTCTGCGGAACGGGCTGCAACTGGGCAGAGCCGAGGTTGGTGACGGAGACCACGGCGGGAGTGCTGCCACCCGCAGTTGTGATGGCACTGCTCACCGGCAGCCCACGAACTTGGCCCGTTGCCACGGCCACCATTTCCTGCACCGTCATGGTGGTGGTGGCTGTGACGACTGGTGGCTGCGGTCGCTGCGGTCGTAGAGCGGCTGTACTCAGAGTGGCCACTGCCGTGACCTGGTTTTGAAAAAGAGCATTGTGACAGCACCTTCCAGCTTGCCATGCCCATGTGCAATTTGTCAAATTAATTAAATTTCTCACGAACGGGTGGCCCGATTGGGTGGTCACGAATTTTCGCCTGGTTAAACTGGACAGGTCGTGCTATCTAGCGAGGCCCAGTTGAACCAAGCAAGCCTGTGATCTCGGAGGCCATGGCAGAAAATTGTTCAATGGCCGTTGTTGCTGCTGTGGCTCCCGCTACTTTCGCTTTACTGCTGCTAGTGTAGACAGCTACGCAGTAAAGCCGGGCAACGCTATGCACTTCAGTGATGTGAAATTGTCCACTTTGAGGCAGGTAATTTGAAGTGTGCTAATGAGATGCAGGCCACTGAAACAAGATTTAATTTCAAAATTAGCCTTTCCTTGGCACAAAAGCAAACGCTATGAGGTTTGTGGACTGCTATTTCAGCAAGCAACATCGACTTAATATGCCTTTAGTGTCCCTTAATTGAGATCAGGAACTTACACTGGTATTTCAATCGTTGCAACTGAATAGAATGTGGCTCCGATTCTGACAAGGCCATGGTACTCTGGCCAGTTGTGACCTTGCATGAGCCTCACAAGGTGACTACCCATTCCCCCCTCCCCAATATTTCAGAAAAGTCAACTTACTGGAACCTTGGTGAGCGCAAACGTTGGCGCAGCACTGACGACACCTCCTGCGGCGGCCGTCGTGGCTGTGACAGCGGTGCTGACCAGAATTCCGCCGGATTTGGCCAATGCCACAGTGGTGACATTCTGAAACAGAGCGAGAGAGAACACCGCATTTACTCGAATACAACGCGCGTTTTTATCTAGAGTTTTGCTAGCTGATTTCAACCCTCTCATTACAATCGAATACCCAAATTCGAGTCATCTAAAAGAGTGCAATAATGCACATATTTCCTTTGTTTTAGTTTCATTTCTTCCTTCCTGGAAGTCACCTCTCGCATTACAATCATGCTCACTTTACAACAGAGTATATATAGTATGTATAAGCACTGCATATTAATTTTTTATATGCAGTTAATATTACAGCATCTACTTAGACAGCTTCTAATGAAAAAAATGTTTGCGCATTTTGAGTATTCAAATGAATATCAGAGTATTTTGGTGCACATCGACACTAGTTCAATTAATTATAAAGAAATGAATAGACATACAGTGAAACCTCATTTAGTCAAAGTCACTGGGGCCGCAAGAAATCTTTGAATTAAGCAGGTTTTCGAATTAACAGAACATACAAAAAGTGGAATGCAAGGAACTTGGAACTATTCAAAGTAACTAGTGCTCGTCGTTTACTGTGCCGGTTAGCTTGCGGCTTCAAGGGGAATGTTTTCCAGCAATACCTGTTCTTAATTTTATCGCAAACATAAGAGGAATGGTAGGCTCCGCTGCTGCCACCAAGAAAAAAAAAAAAAAAACTGTTGTGATCAACTGAAACATGCGCCTGCAGAAAAGAATACACCTTCACTGCAACACAGTAATGACACGCGGGCAGCATGTCGCCTGCTCCTCGCTGCATCAGCACGTCATGATGCGACCATTCGCACTTCATTTCTGTTCTAACTAAGAATTTAATAAGGGTCAGTATGACGAAGCTCGCGATGCGTTTTGGCTGGAAAAAATATTTGAAACTTTTGAATTTAGTTTTCGAAGTAGGTGTTGCTGGCAAGAACTTCGCCAGCAATGCAGAGGTGCGAATTGCTAAAGCAACTGGCGATCGGGGGTTCGTATACATCGCGATTTCCGCAAAAATGTCCCTTATTAATTTTTTTTTACAATCCCAAAAAGAATAGGTAAACCATGACCCGCTGACGTTGCGAGAATCATGCAACAAACTGCCCGCGTGTAATTGCTGTGTTGCAGTGGAGCACGTCTCGTTTTCCACAGGCGCATATTTCGATTGACAAAAGCGGCCGTTTTCCTTTTTTTTTCTTTTTCTTTTTTTTGAGCTAGATGTAGCAAGGCTGCGATGCTTCAGCTGCCACTTATTAGTATCGATATGTTACATTGCCTTGTGGCTATTAAGGGCCATCGTTTCCGCGGATTTGCGGCAAAATCGGGATCTGGAACTGGCACATGACACCCGAAGTTTTTGAATTAACTGGACTAGTGCCAGCCGCTGCTTCAAATTATCCCCTCAAACTTAAATTGCGAAATACGGGACCACGAAAATCCTTCGAAATAAGTGGGATTTTTAAATGACCGAGTTCAAATTAATGAGGTTTTACTGTATATTTCACCACACGTAACACCCAAAAAAATAATTTCACTGCAGCATGCGGCTGCAGTGAAATGGATTATTCAAAGTTTACAAGCATGTTAAGAGGGCTTATAAGCGCTAACCATAACAAATTTTAAAACCTGACATTTTACAGCTTATAGCTTGGGCCCTAATACTACTCATAATACATAGGATTTAACGATTGATTGATTGATATGTGGGGTTTAACGTCCTAAAACCACTATATGATTATGAGAGACGCCGTAGTGGAGGGCTCCGGAAATTTAGACCACCTGGGGTTCTTTAACGTGCACCCAAATCTGAGCACACGGGCCTACAACATTTCCGCCTCCATCGGAAATGCAGCCGCCGCAGCCGGGATTCGAACCCGCGCCCTGCGGGTCAGCAGCCGAGTACCTTAGCCACTAGACCACCGCGGCGGGGCCATAGGATTTAACGGATTCTGCTACGGAGTTACTAAATAAAGCTGGTCTACTAACACTACAAAGTCGGGCAAAAATAGCAAGATTGAAATTTTCCTTTCAATGAATTCATGGCGACATAAACATCAACAGGTCAAAACTAATCTCTTTCAGTAGTTCAAGATTGACATGTTACAGGCACTCACAAACACTTAGTGAATACACTTCTAACTCTAATTGCTCTAAATATTCATATTTCCCACAAACCTTAAGAGAGTACCACCGATTGAGTCCTACTGTTACTAACGCCTCATCTTTAGTTGTGTTCTTATAGATGATAGAAGCGAATGTACATGCTGTGCAGTTTCTGTGAACATATATATTGTTTGTTATTTCCTGTCTTTCTGTATTATGTGTACCCTTGTATTGCGTATGCACTTGTATTATGTTTGCCCTCCTTGCAATGGTCTCCTTGTGGGATCGGCAGTATTGCTAAATAAAATAAAAATATATTGTCCCTATTTTAATTTGTAGCCACTTCACTTCAAACCAAAAACGTTACACTCGCACAGGCTTAGTTCCAATTCGTAAATATATTGTGCAAGTTAATTGGGTCATGACAGAAAATGCTCATTTTTATTTATGTGATACAAACTATTCAAACTCTTCAAAATTATGTCAAGCCTTTCTCGCTATGTAAACAGCAGTAGACACTCCATCTAGCGACCACCTCTGTCGAATCATATTTTTAACAATATTTTAGGCTCATTTACATGTTCAAAATGATTTATTGCAGCATTAAACCTTTGGCAGGCAACAAAACCAGCAAGATATTGTTTAACTGCACAAAGAAGACAAGAAATAAGCAGGAACACAGACGCACACAGGTGTGTTTATAGACGTACAGTCAAAACCGGCGATAACAAAATCCCGAGCAAACAAAATTCTCACTGCAACGAAATATTTTCGAAGCCTCAGCAAACCCCCATAGGAGTCAATGCATTTCGTAACTCGCGACTACGAAAGATATTCATACCACAGTCCTTCATTACCGGAATATTTGAAACACAAGCACGCAAATAATCTACTCTCGTAACATTTACATTTAAAAACTGCTGCAATACATTCATGCTACACTTAAACTGTGCAAAAATATCGCTAAATGCACTTGAGAAGCAGCCGCCATCATTGTTTACAAAAAAAAGTAAAGCTGGCGACAATGATAATGATGATGGCTTGCCGAAACACCTGCACATTATCGCGGACACGTACGTAGCCAAATACACATTCCTCATGGAGTTTCGTTCGTTGGCTTGGCTCTGTACTTGGCTTTGTCGGTTTTGCGCACACATGGTCGCATGTGTGGAGCCATTTGTGGAGAGTTTGCTTGGCCGCTTGGTGCAACGTGAACCCTGCTTTACGTTGATGAAGATGAAGCGATTGCTTCATCTGATTTCGCTGCCTGCGAAGATGCCGCCATCAACGAAAAAGCAGAAGTTCATCACGCTGCAACCATCAGCTAGGTGGAAAAGGGCAGAAATAAAATGGACATCGCCAAAGAATTCGGCGTTGCTTGCAGCTTATTGTCCACGATTCTCAAGAACAAGGCCTCCATTCTTGGTGCACTTGAAAACAGCACGAGTGCAAGAAACAAAACTATGATGGCTGCAGCATTCCCGGACATCGACAAGGTAGTGTTCGCGTGGTTTTGTGAGCAGCGTGCCAACAAGGTGCCTTTATCTGGCAGGATCCTGCAACAGAAGGCACTGGACTTCGCTTGTATGCTCGGCCACGACAACTTTAGGGCGCGTCCTGGCTGGCTGAGTCGTTTCCAAGCTCGCCACAACATCGTGGCCAATGTCATCTCTGGGGAAGCAGCAGCCGTCAACTCGGTGACAACGTTGTCGTAGCTGCTGAGCAACAAAGAACTGCTCTGCCAGTACAAGCCCTCGGACATCTATAATGCCGATGAAACGGCACTGTTTCATGAAATGCTGCCATCCAAGACCTTGGACATTAAAGGTCAGAAGTGTCACAATGGCAAGCACAGCAAGCGGGGCGTGGCGATTTTATCCTGCGCTAACATGGATGGCACAGATAAACGGCCACTGCTTGTTATTGACAGGGGCAAGAAGCCCCGCTGATTCAAGGGGAATCGCAGGCTGTCAGTAAGCTACATCGCAAACTTGAAGTCATGGATGACGCGGGCTATCTTTAGCAGCTGGCTCCAGTCCTTCGATGCCGACATGCGGAAGACAAACAGGTCGGTCTGCCTTCTTCTTGACAACTGTAGCACCCATCACGTGAACGTGCAGCTCAGAAACGTGCAACTGGTGTTCTTTCCACCAAACTGCACTTCGGCGCTGCCGCCCCTCAATCAGGGTGTTATTCGCAGCGTGAAGTGCACTTACAGGGAGAGGCTGATTCAGCTTTTGCTGCTAAATCTACCAATGAAGCGCCCCACTGACGTGGACATGTTCATGGCGCTAGAGACGATCGCCGCCGCATGGATTGCGACAAGTCCAGCCATGATATCGAGTTGCTTCACACACGCCGGCCTTGTCACTCCGCAGGCATCATGCACTGATCCAGCGGAGCCGGAAGAAGGTTCGCCTGTAGGCGCACTCGATGATGATACTGGTAACAGCGCAGTGCCGCCATAACTGACTAGTGCATGGGGCGAACTTTGTGCCGTGGCAAACGAGACCCCCGATAGCCTCGGCGTACATGAGTTCGTTTGTGCGAACGAAGGCGTCGTCGTGCACGAGGAAGTGACTGATGAAGCCATCGTCAGTAGCATGTGCGAGGTGGCTGATCCCGATGAGCAACGACCGGAGCAGCCAGAGAAAACAACAAGCCCGCAAGATGTGCTGAATGCCTTCGACACCATTCGCTAGTTTTTCGGCAAGCCCCGCTGCGGTGGTCTAGTGGCTAAGGTACTCGGCTGCTGACCCGCAGGGCGCGGGTTCGCATCCCGGCTGCGGCGGCTGCATTTCCGATGGAGGCGGAAATGTTGTAGGCCCGTGTGCTCAGATTTGGGTGCACGTTAAAGAACCCCAGGTGGTCTAAATTTCCGGAGCCCTCCACTACGGCGTCTCTCATAATTATATAGTGGTTTTGGGACGTTAAACCCCACATATCAATCAATTAGTTTTTCGGCAAGCACGATGACGACGTGGCGATGGACTATTCCTTACAGTGCGAGTCGAAAGGCATAAAATTTCTGCAAGATAAGGCCTGCCAAAGTGAACTTACTGGCTTTTGGAATAAAATGTGTTCCATGTCTTTTCTGCCGCATTCTCATGCTAACGAAATTTCCGCAAGAGCGAAATTTTGTGCTTTCCCCACCGATTTCGTTATTGCGGGTGTCAACTGTATTCCAGTTTATGCCGTCATCCTTGCACAGTTAAAATGTATCTGGTTGAACCTACATACAGACTAGCCCTACAAGCATTACTACACAATTAAATTAGACCGACAATAGATGAAGGCAATACTGCAGACATAACAACAGATTCCCCACATTAGCAACACGCTAGCCAGCATTAGCCATCATTTTCAACACTAGAGGACATTTGCCAACAGTTCCCAAAGAGGGGAGATGTGGGATACTTGCCTTGGACAGCTGGGCTGCGACTGGCTGCAGCTGCTGCGCATGGCCAAGGGTGGCAAGCACAGCCTGAGTGGCAGCCACCTGCTGCTGCTGCTGCTGCTGTTGTTGTTGTTGGTGGTGTTGTTGCTGCGGCTGCTGCTGCTGCTGCTGTTGCTGTTGCTGCTGCTGCTGCTGTTGCTGCTGCTGTTGCTGTTGCTGCTGCTGTTGCTGTTGCTGCTGCTGTTGCTGTTGCTGCTGCTGTTGCTGCTGCTGCTGCTGCTGCTGCTGTTGTTGTTGGATGAGCAGCGCAGCTGCAGTTGCCTGGTTCGCAGCTGCCACGACCCCAGGAGTCACGGAATTCGCTGCGGCGGCCACCACTGCGGCCGCACCCTGTCCGCCAGCCACTGCCTGCGCTGTAGCTGCCACGGCTGTCGGATGTGGCAGTGTTTGCACGCTCGCTGGCTGCCCTGCCACCTGCGGCTGCCCCTGCGGTTGCCCCTGCTGGTGCTGCTGCGCCTGCTGCTGACGCTGGGCCTCTGCCGCCACCTGTACATGCAAGTCTAATTGTGTGTTACCGGTAACTTTTTATACGACTTCTATTCTGATGAAGACTAACAAACTATCAGGCCAGGGAAAGTACAGGGAATGTTATCTGTAGCAATTACGATAGAAATGTGAAGAAATTAAAGAAGACAAAAAGACAACTTGTCACTGGCAGGGATCCAATCTGCAACCTTTGAACAACACATTCGATCCTCTACTAAATTAGGTACATACAGCAGCAGCCGTCCTACAACCCACTTTATCAGGTATATCCATAAGTTGGCAAAAACAAGTAAAGCTCACTCAGACTGACTGAACAACTCAGACTGACTTGCGCTTTGAACTCACTCGGAATCGCCAAACTTTTTTCAAGCAGGACTCACTCAGACTCACATTCATGAAAATTTTTATTAACAACATTCACTTGGAGTTAAGGCTGTCAAAATACTGTATTTCTTCAAATTTAAGCCGATAGTACTTTTTTTTTTTCAATTTATTTGCATCAAGCTCCAGGGTCAGCTTAGATTCGAGGATTTTGAAAAATGCACCATTTTTAATTGAAAAAAAGTGGTGCACAACTAGCGCTACCTAGATGGTTTTATAGCCGTTCATAGCCAAGCCACCACCTAGCTTTAGGTAAACACGTTAGGCCGCCATTTCGATCTTTGTGGCAATTGTTCGGGAGAGCCGTATGGCATTTCGAGTCACGCTTCGAGTGGTCTGTGTGTGACGTAGCTCAATGGCGCCAAGCAGGTGGTGTCGCTATACTGCCGTTTATAAAAGAAAGTGTTCCTAGCCTGGGACTCGTTGTCCAACATTCAAACCAAGCGGGACTTAGGAGTGTACGAAAAAAATGTGCGTTGCTGAAGGGCCTGCAGCTTGGGACGACAACCCGGGAACTTTGATTGAGTGCTCCTTTGAGAAGTACAGCATATCCAATGCGTTTGATGGCACCGAGGATTGCACGCTGTTTGAGAACAGCGACAAAGAAGTCACCGACGAGGGAAGCAGTGACGACGACTCGAAATGAGTGTGCGTTCTTTATGATGCTCATGACTAGAAGCAGCATAAAAAAAAACGACGATCGAGAAACACACACAACATTACTAGCAGCTGCATACGTTTCTCAAATTATTCACATCATGAACCAACTGGTTCAACTTCACGTTGTTTTCTCTCTTTGTGAACACTGTCTTCCCTGTCTCGTTCGACCTACATTCGTGGGTTTTTTTCTTTTTCCCCGTGCTTCAGACTTTGGGGGCTCAGCTTAGAATCAAGGTCGGCCTAGATTAGTGTGCATACGGTATCACTCACCCAGACTAGCTCAGACTCAAGGCTCAATCTGAGTCTGAAAGAATTCGAGTGAGTCGAATCATGAGTGAGTTTGCAGACTTATTTGTATATCTGTTGATGGGAGGGCAAACCACATCATAGCGCAATTGGTAAAGCTTTAAACACATTATCCGAAAGTACCAAGTTCAGTTCTTGCCAGCGACAAGTCATCTTTTCGTCCACTTTATTTACTTCACATTTTATTGAAATTACTACAAGTAACATCCCCTATACTTTTCTTAGCTTGTCTGTTCGTCCTCATTAATGTTGAGGCTAACAAAAGAAAAAATTAGCACCTCGATCCCACTTCTCTCATTAACTTCTATCTGTAGCTCCTTATTTCTTCATTTGAGTGACTCATAATTGTTAAACCTAAACCAACTGAA
This sequence comes from Rhipicephalus annulatus, assembly GCA_013436015.1. Taxonomy (NCBI): domain Eukaryota; kingdom Metazoa; phylum Arthropoda; class Arachnida; order Ixodida; family Ixodidae; genus Rhipicephalus; species Rhipicephalus annulatus. Next base: position 201,399 of record WOVY01004797.1, on the reverse strand, counting down.
ACCAAACCAAATTTTGGCTGGAACTGAACCCAAACGATAAACAGCATTCCGAGAGCATGCCTTGACCCAACCTAAAGCTCAGCTAATTACTTTGGTTTTTGGTTCAGAAGAAAATAATTCAAATAGCTTTAGGCAAAATGAAAAGCATTGCTATCATCTGCCGATAGCACGTCACTCCCATCAGTTGAAGCCTTTTCGACTGTTGCAATATTTCTGTTAATTTAGTTACTTGAATCAAAGCATGAACAAAAATGATACATGTAATGTGGTTGACCGTGCACTTTGCAGCGGAAAGACAAACCACTGTCAACTCATCACGACAGCTGCGACTGTACTCACGGCAGCGGCAGCCAGTTGGCTCTTCTGCTTCTCCTTGGCAATGCGTTCTGCCCGCAGTGCCGCCAGTCTGCCAGGAGTTGGGGGCTGATCGTAGGCAATGCCATTGTCGGCCAACACGGCTGCATGCTTGGGGTTTTTCACCAGCGGATTGGCGGTGAAGCTCGGCTTGAGGGTGGGTGTGCGTTTACTGGCCGCTGCCCGGATAGTGTCAAAACGAGTGTTGTAAAGCATGGTGAAGGCCTGGTTGCAGTCTTGAGAGAACAGCTGTCCTGTCCTCATGGGCTTGTTGTTCTTGGTCTGGAACAGAAGATCTGATCAATTACATTCTGAAAGACTGAAGCATGTTTACTGAGACAACAAGTTTTTGGCCACATACTCGAACCAAATGCATGCTGCGTAGCAGAACGTACAGGTCACATAAACTTACCAAAAAAAAGTGACCTTTTTAAGACAATTCTAAGAAAGAGGATACTAAGATGCGTTCACCGAAGCACCCTCCATGCAACAATAATGAAATGAAAGCTTCAAAAGTGATTAAGTGGCGCACAATAATTGAGCCACCCTGCATTCTCTGAATACTAAGGTCATCATCATCATCAGCAGCAGCAGCCTGACCACATCCACTGCAGGACAAAAGCCTGTGCTGCTGGTATGTGGCACATACTAGAGGGCGGATATGTGCGACTGGTGTGCGGGTATGCACCACTGTTGATTGACAGTTTAAAAAATGCTGACATCGACATTGTTGACACCACGAAAGCAAATCATAAGTGTCAGGGTCCCAGCAGGAATCGAACGAAAGCCAGCATTCGGCAAAGAAATCAAATGATTTCTACCACAGAGCCAGGCCAGGCCTCGTAACTACTTTTCCAACAGACCCTACTGTTCTTGAAATGGCAATTCTGGTTGCAGTGCTAGCTATCCAATTTTATAAACATTATTGCAGTTATATGTGGGTTGAACTACAGTTCAACAACTTATAACGATTCCACATATTCTGATCTCAGTTATGACGATCATATTTCAATGCACTTACGATATTTTTATGCTGCCCTTATAAAATGAGTCCACAAACAGCGAACATTTTTCAAAGCCTCCTGCCTTTAGAACGAACACTTCCAATACAGTCGTGTAAAAATATGACGCATAGAAAGCGAAAAAAAAATGTTAAAACAGGCAATCTGAAGCATGCGACAGACGCTCGCTCGCATGTGGCCCGCTGCAATTAACTTGCGCCAAAAATATCTTGGACAGCAGCAAGCACCGCACGCAGATTTCAGACCAAAATTTTCTGACGCCATTCTGGAGATTTACAACCGCCGACGATTAACCAACAATGCTTTCGAACGCAAGAAGCCATGAGTGCTAGAAGAGATAACTTTTGTAGCATAAAAATTCACCATTACGCTCAACTCTCCGACCCCACAATAAGCCGCAAAAGGTTTGTCACCTTTCGCTAACAGTGGAGACCGGTCTATTAGTGATAACGACTCCCGCGCAGTTGCTACAGAGCCTTAACAGATAAGAATAATAAAATAGAGTGATGGTGAGGTTCCTGGAAGCGATTAACTCGTCATTTTAACTAGTCCCTCGCAACCTTATTACAGTCACCAGCAGATAGCTGCTCAACGGAGTGACGGCGGTACAAGCGCGTCATGCTGCTGTTCGCAAGTTCGCCTTCGCTGCCGCGTCACGACAGTCCGCTTGCGCGCATTGCTCACAAAATTCTTTGTTGTGTTAAACGAACAAGCTACTCACCCCCCACCCGAGCATGATCCCGAGTAAACCGTTTGCGAAGAATGCGCAAACGCGCGCATACATTGGAATGCAAGCAAACTGGCATGCGACGCGAGAGCCGCGTAAGCGACGTGCTTCACATAACTAGCCAAAATGATTGGTTCGACATTGCAGTACCGCGTTTCAGTGTATACGTATAGCTTGAGATCATTGTGAACGTCGTTGAATTCACTCATGAGGAAACAAGCGTCATTTAATACGCGAAAAGACTTAAAGAACCCTGCAATACTTTTTTAGCATGGTCAGAAAATGCTGCGGATGGGCCGACAACACGCAAGCCAATTATTATAGCACAGCACGCGGCCTGGAATTCACAATAAATTATCAACTCCAGCTAGTAATTGCTTTCTCTTCTTTTGAAAACTGATGTTATATGCACAAAAATCACACGTCAACGACCCATCTATCAGCTATTGGCTGATTTGAACTGGGGGCGCTCTCTCGTAACAGAGATCGTCGCGGGAGGCCGCCACTTGTCCAAGCGTGCGCGCGCGTTCACTTTGAAAAAGCCGCGCATTCGAAGAAAAAAAAGAAAAGAAAAAAGTGCTCAAGGTCGCGAAGTGCGCGTGATGTTTTTTTGTGGCTCTGCCATACCTCGTTGCTTAGCTTCCAGGGCTTACGTCGGGGCGAGAAAAGAGGGAATGCAATTGCAGCATGCAATAAACTTTTGTAACTCCACTCGTACAGGGCGGATTCTTAAAATTTTTGCGACGTTAAATTCATGAGGCAATAAGCTTTTCCAGTGAATTCATTCCATGATTACTTGAAAAAATGTTTCAGGGCCTCTTTAACTTGGGACCCGAAGGGTGGTTTGCACTATTTTTAATAAATATACTTGGTGAAAAAAAAAAACGGTTCGGCCTCAATGTGGGCCTCTTTATGCGTGATTCAATATACAACGAACTACTAATATAACGACCATTTATTGCAGCCTTCTTTAGTTCGTTATGAATGGGTTCGACTGTTTTATGTCACCAATGTTGTGCCTAGTCAGTCAATCAATCAAAAGCACAATGTTAAAAGAAAGGACCATAAAGGTCGAGAAGGAAACGTGTTTGTTGCTTGAACTAGTGACACGCCTACAGCACTACTGCGGTTGCATTCGCCTGAGCTAACCGTCACACCGTTCCATAGACTAAGCACATGTTTAACATTTTGAAGAACTGAAAATTAGATGAGTATGTTTTAATTCTGAATGCAGCACACACGTTGAAGACAAAGAAACACTCATCCTGTGTGTTTCATTCTTTGCCTTTCTCATACACACTGCTCATTGCAACAGACATTTTCACCCCCTACAATTGAAGCCAGTGCAGAAAACAGTAAAAAAATCCTGTCAAGACTGACATGGTGAAAAAAAAAGGCTGGAGTAAGAACAATTTGTCCTGCATCTGACCACGTGTTTCAATGCTTCGGCTCGCCAATCGACATTGTTCTGGCACTTCAGTTTCGCTAGTTTCTTCGTTAGCTAAACTAGAAGAGCGACTGAGTGAGTTTCACCTTGTAAATGCCCTTGGTCTTCTTCTGCTTCTTTGGGTTGGTGTCGTACAAGATTTTTCCTTCTTCGCGAGGTACAATTATATTCTCGTACCGGTCCTTGCATTGTTTCGGCGAACGGTAAATTCGGCTCACGGTGTTGACCACGTCTGCAACCAGGTCCCAGTTCGGTGTGTGGCCCGGCGTAAGCACTGTCAAGTTCAGTGGGATGTCCTGAAGCTGCTGGATTACCTGAAATGTGTGTAGCAAAAAGAACAAGTTGAGAAACACTGTGGCGCTGTTTGCACAGAAAGTTTATAGCGCCGAGCTCCTTGCTATGCAGCAAGCTCATTCTTTCCCCTCCCCCCCCCCCCGAACAAAAGATTGCATAATCAGCGCGGAAGAGACACAATAAACAACGAACTGACCTGGACTGGTGCTGGCTTTCAATTGACCTTTATTATGAGGAACATTAAAAAAAAAAGAAAAACTAGATAGCAGCCAAGTGTGACTGTACCAAAAGCCTGTGTGTGAAGTCAGGAATAACAAAAACCAAGAAAATGGCAAAAAAATAAAGTGAAATTATGACGTCGCATGCATATAGAAATCCAAGCAATCAATTTATTCGTTGGTCAAATCAACAGATGTGTTACCTCTTTGCAATCCCACATGATTTTTGCTGACTTTTTGGTTCTTACTCATCCCCGAATTTCACCGAGGTTTTTGGCGTGATCATGTGAGCGATATACCTCGTTTTCCCTCTTTTTGTGTGAGTGTGTGTGTGTGTTCCTTGTAATAAAAGTTAGTTTGACATCAGTGCCAGTCCTCATCAGATGCTAAATTTTTGTGGCCCTTCAACCCCGTTTATACAATTATAGAGTACTAGGCTTCTGTGAATAGTGAATTTTAGGTTCGAAGCGAATAGTGATATTTTTATTTTATTTTATTTATTTATTTATACTGTCAACCCTCACTTGAGGGTCATTACAGGGAGGGAAGCATAGGATATGGAAAGTAAATACAGACATTGATATTGTCAGCAACTTTGAAAGTTGCTGACAATGAATATTGATCAAACAATTTTGAATGAAGCTCGAATAGTATATACAGTCAAGCCCACATATAATGGCCCCACTTAAAATGAACTTTCGCTTAAAATGAACAATATCTGCGTGACCCTGAAAATATACATTGGTTCAATGGCACAAAATCGCACTTAGAACAAACGTCTCCGAGCGCCGCTGATCATTTACAGCAAACGGAGTCAGCGGTCTGCCGACTTCCCGGGAAACCAATTTCGACCACCGACCAGGCATCGGCGAGGTGCCCATACATTCTAGAGGTGCCTCCGCGCCCCTCTAGTTGCCGCTCTCCCGACCGCTTTTTGTTATGCACACCTTCGTCCTTTGCCCCCCCCCCCCCCCCCCTTACTCTGAGCACCCCGCATCGCCAGACGGGGCCCGTGTTTTCACACTGCCACCGATATTTCGGAAGACTGGTTGGCCATCTACCCTTTTTTTGATCGCTGGTACAGTCCTTGGCATCGCCGGCCTGGAGTGACCAGACCATTTGCCAACATCGTCGGCCACCGACTGTATCCGATAGTCTGCGTCTCGTGCACGCATGTACGCTAGCCCACCGACTCTGATCATTTGCGATTTGTTTTATGTTTAGGACTTCTTCTTGCTCGCTTCGCACTCAACTCAGCATGCCTTGCACGTGCGTGCGGAAGCGCGAAAACGGTTTGTTAATTTATGCGGAACAAATCGCGAAATATCGAAGTTTGTGAGGCCACGCAAATCCGCCAGCGCAACAGAACGATTTTTGACCACAGCCGCAGATTCTTGGGAGTCTACAGGATTCTTGGGAGTACACCGCCGTGCGCCGATTCAGGCGGCCATGCACTCTTTCCAAGTTTTTCTACGTGCAAGTTTCGCGGACCTTTCAAGCAAAGTCAACCTCACGCCGCATCCTCCCCTCTCTTTATTGCAACTCCATGCCTTTCTCTCACAAGTCTGCTCACTTCTCTTGATCACAATCCCTTCGCCCATTTGCACCGCTCCACGGCGCCCGCCACGCTGGCTCGAATCAGTTTCGTTTTCTGACTGTAAACGGGCACAGAACTGTTCCACGCGTTCTGGCATGTGTGTCGCGTGTGCGCGTCTCGCTCTTGGTGTGCGTGTGTGGTCATGATAACCAACGGGAGAACTAGCACGCTTTTTCGTGCCGCTCAGCAAAACGTCGAAAGTGTGACCGCTTGGCTTGAGCTTAATCCGCGCTTTAGGTGTCGCGTTGCGGAGCGCTTGCTCGTAGCTGTTGACCACCTGGCAACCAACTTGCCGCTTCGGGCGTCCCAGTATTCAGCTGTGGAGATGGTGAATACTTCGTGGGCGGTGGTGACGGCTACACGCACACGAAACTGTTTTTGCGAGGCGGCATCGGGCCCGATGCCGAGCCTGAAGCTTCCGAACAGAACCACTGCGGCTGCGATTTGTGGCAGCGCGTCGTCGACTCCGACCTGGGAGAGCGGGTGGGGCATCTGTTGCAATGGTTTAATTACGGCCGATGATGATGCCGACACTGCGAAACCGTGCACCCTGCCATTTTAGATAAACTCGAGACCGCCCTTATCGCTTCTGTTCTTTGAAACATGTGCATCACGGACTTTTTGAGGTAAAAAAGTTTGTGTTTTCACTTGCAACTTTTTTCAAAAGCTGTGTTTCATTTACTACGAACTTCGGGATACAGCGAACGGATGCCGCATCACGCTCAGGTTCGTTATAAGCGGACTCGACTGTATCACATATAAAAAAAAGTGAGCATAAGTGTTATGACCTAATCAACCTGCACAATAATTTTAAAAATTGAAGCAAGCCTTGGACAAATGCCTTTTTTTGTTGTTGTTCAAAGAAAGTAGAAACAACTTTGAATTGTCGGAGAATTTGACTTTCATTATGATGCAAGTGATAACCTGTAAAATATGTGAAGGCCTAAAGCTTACCATACTTAGAGCATATAAACTGGCATAACAAGCTTTTGAACTTAAATAATGATGAATCGACGTGAGAATAATACGTACATCCATTAAACCTTGATGTGGAGCTTTTCGGCAGTGCAGAATTCCCCTGAAGACGTGTTTTAAAGGTTTATCGCTCCTTTAGTGCAGTGAAACCACTTTGAAAGGTTGCAAGTTAATGTACATTTAAATAAGTAGTTTTTTAACGGCTTAGCAGCTCCTTTACAGCAGTAAAACCACCTTTACAGGGGTTACATGTAGAATAATATACATTTAGATAGGTGCTTTCATGGCTTAACACCCCTCCACTGCAATGAAACTATTTTTACGGGGAATTGCATGAGGCCTACTGCACACCTATTGGTTCAATTCAAATACAGTCGCCGACCGTTTATTCAGACGCCGAAAATTCGGACATGCCCGTTTATTCATACATCTTCATGGCACCGTCACTCGCCCCGTGATCCTAATGTAAACTCACGACCGAAAATTCGGACGCCCCACCGTGCGCCATTCGATTATTCGGATTCCGTTTGACTGACCGGATGCGTTGCCGTACGCAACTACACGCCGACAGCGACATTAACAATACGTTTGCTAGGTTGCCAGCACTGATATGCTGCACTAGCTATGGATGGACGTCGAGCCAGTGTCAAAATGCACGCAGAAATCGCCATTGCCGATCTCAAAGACTGTGTGTGGCGCACGTTTCTTTTTTTTATTATTTCAGCCAGTCGAGCGACCAAGCTAAGCCACCTACGGAGTCTGTTCGCTGTGGCGTTTGGCTGTGTCAGCAGTGTCAGCGTGTCAGTCAGCTGCTTCGACGGCTAGGCCTGGTTCGTCTTGTTCTTTGTGTTCTCGCTCTCTTGCGTGTTCAGTGGCGTGCTGGAATGGCTATGATGCTACCGGTTGCTGCGTCGTCGGCAGTGAAGAATAGCGGCCAACGTGGGAGCTACAAGATGCTCACGATGGCGAAGAAAGAGGAAATAATTCACCAGGTAGGAGGCGGCCGACCTCAGTCTGAAGTGGCTCGGAAATTTTCCATTTCCAAGCAAACTGTCTCGGAAGTGTGCGTGTGAACAGACTAGACAGTTTTTCGGGCGATAGGGCCTATAAAAGCGCTTTTTTTTTCGAGTGAATCCGTTTTTGTTTTTTTCGGACTCCTGATTATTCGGACTTTTCGGCGGTTCCCGTCGAGTCCGAATAAACAGTCGGCGACTGTACTTTGAAATTTTCAATTATTTAAATTCTAATCTAGGCGAACTCAAATATTAGACGTGCTCAAATATTTACACAAGCCTATAGAATACCAACTAGCCTGTTCAAATTCCCAGTGATTTCAATTGGGACTGCCGATTTGGAGCAATTTTCGGAGCAGTCAAATTTTAGTTTTGGAGCACTTTGGGGGAGTAAAATATTAGTTTTGGAGCACTTTGGAACAGTAAAATTTTAGTTTTGGAGCATTTTGGAAAAATTAATCTTGCTATTCCAGTCGAACCTCGATATATCGAACGGCGCGGCGATGGCGAAATAGTTCGATATATCCAGAATTCGATATAAAAAAAGTCACGAAAAAAATGCGTCAACAGCTTCCTGAAAACAACCAACGAACCGTTCAAGTGTGGTGCAGTAAATACTCACTTGAAGATTCAAACATAGTATTTATTGTGTTGGTTTAAAATATTGAAAAAGAGTAGCCTGCTTTTTGTTGGCCATGGCAAGTTTGACGACTGCGTCCTCAATATAGTCCAGGCGATCCATAAGTGATAGGCCGGTGCCTTCAATCGCGCCGCAGTGGCGGCGCACAAGGGCCAAGGCAGCTACGACCTCAGCTGATGTCGGGAGCGGGGCACCATCAGCGCTTGCGGGATCTACCTCGGCACAGTCTTCATTTGGCTGCTCAGCAGTAGCTTCAGCGACAATCTCCACATCCGTGAGCTCCGCCGTGCGGAGTTAGGCCTGTCGTGCACCACAGCGCGCGACAGGCCTAACTCCGAATGCAAGAACACTGCGAGCACAACGACCGATGCCTGCCGATGCTACGCGGGAGGAGCTTGCAACAAGTGATGGTGGTAGTGATTGTAAGGAAGAGGAAAAAGGCACCTAATTTCTGTCTGCCTTCAGGCGACACGGCGCAGTGCCTTATAGGGGTGGGGGAAAGGAGGGATAAAAAGAATAGAAGGAAATAGATGAAGAAATAGACAGGCAAGCCACGGAAAAAAGAAGGGCATAGGAAAGTGGGGATCCGGTCGAAGCAGTCCAAGGGCGGGGCGCCACAATGCGAGATATGCACGGCGTCAGGAGACCGCAAAGGGCGAACCAGTCGGCGGGAGCTATGCTGGCGTCAATGATGGCGAAGGCACAACTGTCCAGCTTGAAATCCTGCAAGTGAATCCTCCCAACAAGTGCGCATTGTGCCGTTGACACCATAGAGACTGCAACGATTGCAAGCTGCAAGGCTGCGGCGCGCGTACGCCGCTACCTTAAATGTGGCGCTCTCGGCGCCATCGATGTGTGCAGCACCCGTAAACGCCCACCGCCCTACCGCTACTTTCGAGAGTTGCGGGAAAGCTCGCCGCCTGTCAATGGAGTGCGGGCGGTTTGGGGTGGCTGAGTTCGATATATCCATTATATGTCAAACTTTGTTCGAAATAAAAAATCAATAATGCATGCGATTTCCCGCATGATATAAGAACCGTTCGATATAGGCAATAATTCGATATATCCGTGTTCGATATATTGAGGTTTGACTGTAGAAGCATTTTACAGCACTACAATTTTAGTTTTGGAGCAGGTAATCTTACTATCAGGAGCACTTTGGCATAGGTATATACAGTCGCCGACCGATTTTCCGGACTCCAAAAATTCGGACTTGTTGGATATTCCGGACTTCATAAATGCACTGTCAGGGATCCCATAGAGCTAATGCATTGTTTCGACCGATTTTTTGGGCGAATTTGCCCCTGAAAGTTCGATTTTTCGGATTAAATCGCTCGTTTTGTGCCACGCCTTAAGCCATTGTGAACGCCACCATGTTGGATTTTCTGTCGGCTTGGCTAAGCTTGGTCTTCAGATGCTTTTCCTGCCTCCGAGATTGGAATGCGCACGCCATATTTTAAGTTTCGGAGGCCGTGTTTGCTTTTTAAAAGACGCGGTGATGGATGCCGTTTTTTTCGTCTTCGGTCAGCACTATCGTCATCACATCGCACGGGGAGGAGGCGAAAGAAGGATTCTTTTATTGTCGTGTCAGCTTTTTTCAGTCGCCATTCTGCACGTGTTGTGTCGCGTAGCGTCGAGACGTTGTGTGCTTCGCAGCGGCTATCTGCAGCATCGAATTTTGTGTTCTCGGTGCCATGGTTCCGCTATCTGTGCCATCGCGGGAGCCAGGTGGTGTGAAGAAGCGTGGGAAGTATACGACCCTGACGATGGAGAAGAAAGCTGCCATAATCAAGCTAATAGAGAGTGGACGTTCGCAGCTAGATGTCGCCGGATGACAGTCGTCGTTGTCGACGACGACCGCCCGCAGCCGACGGCGGCGGAGATCGCTAACGCGGTGACAATTTTGTCGAGCGTTTACGGCGACGATGTCACCTTGGCGCAAATACGGGCAAACCAAATTGCCTCCAAGCGTAGTTTGAGGCAAGGCAGCCTCAAGGACTTTTTTAAACCTGCCTGATGCAATAAACTTCAGATTTTTGGCGAAAACGAATTTTTCGGACTGTTCGATTTTTCGTACTTTTTTCGGTCTCCGCCAGGTCCGAAAAATCGGTCGGCGACTGTATTCATAATGGAGCACTTCAGAGAAGAAAGTACTTCAGACACTTCAATATTAAATGGACGCTGACCTAGAACAAAGGATCTTCTAAGGTTGAAAATATTTCGAGAACTTTCATGTCATTCTTTTCACCATCGCAGTGTGATGACGTTTATTGAACCGGAGAAGTCGCAACGATGTCGCAACGAAAAATGGCCGTACGACAAGTCTGGCAAAAGGCGGCCCAGGTTCTCGTGCAATCAGAGCACGGGGTTTTTCCTTCTCTTTAGAAGGCGCATACACGTTAGTGCGTATGCTCCACTACAATACCCCCCGGGTCGAAGAGTAGCCATCCTGGCGACTCAGGGAGTAGGCACAATGAGGGGGTCGTAGTAGGGCTTGAGACGGTCGACGTGTACGGTCTCGCGTCCTCGACGGCGCAAATCTGGCGATTGTGTTAGGGGCTCGATGATGTAATTCACTGGTAAGGTTGCGTCAATGACACGGTATGGACCATGGTACCGGGCCAGAAGTTTAGAAGACAGGCCAGGAACGTGCGGGGGCACCCAAAGCCACACGAGGGAGCCAGTACGAAACGTAGGCGCTATGTGATGAGCGTCATCATGTCGGGTTTTTTGTAGACCTTGAGCCTCACTTGTCATAGACCGAGCCAACTGACGGCAGTCTTCAGCGTATTTGGCGACTTCCAAAAGCGGGGAGCACTCCGTTGCATCAGGGCGGTACGGGAGTATGGTGTCGAGTGGGTGGGATGGTTCGCAGCCGTACAACAGAAAGAACGGGGAAAAACCGGTAGTTGCTTGCGTGGCGGTGTTGTAAGCGAAGGTAACAAAAGGCAAGACGGCGTCCCAGTTAGTGTGGTCGGAGGAGGTGTACATCCTCAGCATGTCGCCAAGTGTGCGGCTGAACCGTTCAGTGAGACCATTCGTCTGTGGATGGTATGCGGTAGATTTCCGGTGGACGATATTGCATTCAGCGAGAATAGCTTGAATGACCTCCGACAGGAACACTCGACCCCTATCATTGAGTAATTCCCGTGGAGCCCCATGGCGGAGAATGAAGCTGCGGAGAATGAAGAGTGCAACTTCGTGGGCGGTCGCTGCTGGTAGAGCTGCAGTCTCAGCGTAGCGTGTCAGATGATCGACGCCGACAATAATCCACCGGTTTCCAGAGCGACTATATGGGAGGGGGCCATAGAGATCGATACCCACGCGGTCGAATGGGCGAGCCGGGCATGGGAGCGGCTGTAACATGCCAGTAAGGTGCCGTGTCTTGTTCTGTTGGCAAGTGGTGCAAGACTGAACGTATTTCTGCACAAAGCGATACATTCCTCGCCAGTAATATCGTTGGCGCAGCCTTTCGTAGGTTTTCAGGACACCTGCGTGAGCACTTTGAGGATCTGCATGGAAATTCATGCAGATTTCAGAACGCATATGAGTTGGGACAGCAAGGAGCCACTTCCGACCACCAGGCATGTAGTTGCGGCGGTACAGAATGCTGTCTCGCACGGAAAAGTGGGCTGCTTGTCGGCGTAGCGCTCTCGTGGAAGGGACAGCAGACGGATCGGTAAGGTAGTCGAGTAACAATGCAAGGTATGGATCTTTACGCTGCTCCGAAAGCATGTCAGTGGTGTCTATTGGTGACAAGGTGGTAAAAAGTGGTGACAGAGAAGCCACATCTGGGGATAATGGCGATCGCGAAAGTGCATCGGCCTCCGCATGCTTGCGACCGGAATGATATACTACACGGATGTAGTATTCTTGCAATCGAAGTGCCCAACGTCCCAGGCGTCCGGACGGGTCTTTCAATGTGGACAGCCAACATAGAGCGTGGTGGTCTGTGATCACGTCGAAAGGGCGGCCGTAAAGGTACGGGCGAAACTTCGTCAAGGCCCAGATTATGGCCAAACACTCCTTCTCTGTCACGGAGTAATTCAATTCAGCCTTCTTGAGAGCGCGACTTGCATAGGCGACTACGTATTCGGCTTGGGTGCCTTTCCGTTGTGCCAAAACTGCACCAAGACCGATGCCACTTGCATCGGTGTGAATTTCTGTGGCAGCAGCGGGGTCGTAGTGACGAAGAATGGGTGGTGAGGTCAGCAGGCGGCGCAGCTGGCGAAATGCGTCGTCACATGCAGGTGACCATGCAGATATACCTTTGCTGTTGGAAAGCAGACTCGTGAGAGGTGCGATGATGGACGCGAAGTTGCGCACGAAGCGACGAAAGTAGGAGCAGAGAACGACGAAACTTCTTAGGGCTTTCAGTGATGTGGGCAACGGGAAGTCAGCGACAGCCCGAAGCTTATCGGGATCCGGAAGAACACCGTCTCTTGTGATGACATGTCCCAAGATGGTTAGTTTTCGTGCTGCGAAGTGGCACTTCTTGGAGTTAAGTTGTAGGCCCGCAGAAGTTAGACACGTCAGAATCTCGTAGAGGCGAACAAGATGTGTTGGGAAATCAGACGAAAAGACTACGATGTCGTCCAGGTAACACAAGCAAGTTTTCCACTTATGGGCACGCAAGATGGTATCGATCATGCGCTCAAATGTGGCAGGTGCGTTGCAGAGCCCAAATGGCATCACTTTGAACTCATATAGGCCATCTGGCGTTACAAAGGCTGTTTTAGGACGATCACATTCAGCCATTGGCACCTGCCAATACCCAGAACGCAGATCCAAGGATGTAAAGTACTCGGCGCCTTGTAAACAGTCAAGAGCATCGTCTATTCGTGGTAGCGGGTAGACATCTTTCTTCGTAATCTTGTTTAAGCGGCGATAGTCCACGCAAAATCGAACGGTGCCATCTTTTTTCTTTACCAGAACGACAGGTGATGACCAAGCGCTTTGAGAAGGCTGTATCACTCCACGTTTAAGCATGTCGTCTACTTGCTCTGTAATGACGCGATGCTCTTCGGCGGAAACGCGGTAAGGACGCTGTCGCAGAGGCAAATGTGAGCCGGTGTCAATAGTATGAGTGATAGTCGTGGTGCGGCCCAAAGCAGGTTCTTGAAAGTCGAAAGAAGAGCGAAACTTGTTAAGGAGAACAACAAGTTCGCGGCGATGCGAGAGAGGGAGGTCTGCGTCAATAGCATTGTCGAAGGCTGACAAACTTGATGGCTCAGGCGCATGAGTTATTGTGGCAATGTGACATGGCGTTTCGTCGGGAAGAATAATATCATCGATATGGTCGACAGGTTGCACATATCCCAACGTTTCACCACGAAGTAAGCCAATGGGGAAGTTGCAGTGGTTGGTAACCAGCATTACGGTTAAACCAGATGCAATTGTAAGAACGGCAAATGGGAGAACGATGCCCTTGCGTTCAGTAAAAACAGGAGATGGCGTAAACACCACCGTGGCGTCAGGTTGCGCCACACATGAAAGGTTTACAGGGACCGAAGCTTCCGGAGGCAAGGTGATGTCGTCGTCAGCGATGAGTTTGCAGAGCCGAGGAGACCGGTCGGGTGGTGGAAATTCATATGTTGGCACAAAGGACACTTCGGCACGGGAACAATCGATGATAGCTTCATGACCTGATAAGAAATCCCAACCGAGGATAAGGTCATGAGAGCAAGATGGCAGAACAAAAAACTGTACGACGTACAAAACGTCTTGGATGACGACGCGCGCCGTACACAGAGCCGAGGGATGAATGCGTTGCGCGCTAGCCGTGGACAGCACCATGCCACAGAGAGATGTGGTCACTTTCTTCAGTCTCCGACAAAATTTGGCGTCCATCACAGAAACGGTGGCCCCGGTATCAATTAACGCTAATGTGGCGACTCCCTCAACATTGACATCAACAACATTTTTCGGCGAAAATGGAGGCCTTGGGAATTGCGCACGAGTTGCAGTTCTTGCCTCCGGAACTGCACTGATTAGTTTCCCTCCTCAGGAGGTGGTCGACGACGCATAGGCGATGGCGACCGGCGACGAGGGGATGGGAAACGAGCAGTCGATGGGCGGCGATCCGAGTCCGAGTGCCTCTGTTCATATGCAGATGCGGTGGCCTGCTGCGGCGCGTAGGTAGGAGTTCCGAAGTATGCGTTTGCAGGTGTGGGGCAACGGCGGCAGAAACGTGCAATGTGGCCAGCGATGCCACAGGCGAAGCAGATAGGACAATTGTCTTGGGTGCGCCACTCATTAGGACGACGGAAAAAGCGAGGTGAAGGCCTGTAAACTGGAGGCGAGGACGGAGGAGGTGGAGCTGATAAGGCGACTGGATGCGGTGGGGGCCGCGCGACCACAGCTGCGTAGCTGAGAGGTGAAGGTGGTGCGTAGCCGACAGCTGAGAGATTAGGTGCTACTGAAGTGCATGGGTAAGGGGCCTGCACTGTAGGGAGCACATCACAAATTTCCGTGCGTATGGCCTGCTGCAGTGTCGTAGGCAGGCTTGCGGTGGGCGCGTCGCTATGCGGCAGCAGGGAGAGCTGTCGGGCGACTTCCTCCCTGATGAAGTCTTTGATCTGGTTGGACAGACTTTCTTGGCAAACCTTGGCATTTGTGAGTGGGACGGCCGAGATCGAATCCGGCGGTGGGACACTCTGTCGGGCGATGGAACACTGACGGCGCAATTCATCAAAGCTCTGGCAGAGGCTTACGAGGATTGCCACCGTGTTCGGGCTTTTCGCTAGCAACATCTGGAATGCGCCATCCTCGATGCCCTTGAGAATCTGTCGAATTTTCTCTTCTTCGGGCATAGATGGATTCACACGCCTGCAGAGGTCGAGCACGTCCTGTATGTAACTAGTAAATGTCTCGCCAGGCTGCTGGGCTCGGTGGCGCAGGCGCTGGTCAGCGCGGAGCTTGCGGATCTCTGGTCGGCCGAACGCTTCAGTGACGAGTGTCTTAAAGGAAGACCAGTTGGCGATGGCGGTTTCGCGGTTAGTAAACCAAAGTTTAGCTACGTCTGCCAAGTAAAAAATAACGTAGGCGAGCTTAGAGTCGTTGTCCCACTTGTTGCTGGCGCTTACGCGTTCGTACAAGGAGAGCCAGTCTTCGACCTCTTGCTCACCACTGCCGCTGAAGATTCGTGGGTCGCGTTGGCGAGTAGCGCTGGGGCAGGTAGACGGGACAGCCGGTGGTGCTGGCTGGGCTGGGATGGGCTGGTTGGCGACTGCGTCAGTCATGTTTTGCAGTGGTCTCTCGGGCAACTTGCGAGAGCGGAGCTCCAGGTCTGCTTGGGGATCTCAGCAGCCTCCACCAAATGTGATGACGTTTATTGAACCGGAGAAGTCGCAACGATGTCGCAACGAAAAATGGCCGTACGACAAGTCTGGCAAAAGGCGGCCCAGGTTCTCGTGCAATCAGAGCACGGGGTTTTTCCTTCTCTTTAGAAGGCGCATACACGTTAGTGCGTATGCTCCACTACAGCAGGTACATTATTTGGGGAAAAAATATCGGTAATACATTTATTTATAAATTACTTCTGAATTTCGCGCTGAAATCTCTGCACATGATACCGCAAATTTCAATCAGTATTTTTTTTTACCTTAGCGACATTCGCTCAAAGTAATTTCCTGAGACTTAGTACGTTATGTCTAGAGCCATCTCAGAAGTCAGTTTACTTTGTTTTTAGTACATAAGAGCTATGTAGGACATAGTAAAAAAAACGTCAGAATTTATAAAGTCACAGCAATTGATGCATTAATGCAACTATGTCAAGCCACACGAATTTTCTTTTAGCGCGTTTTTTAGCTTACCGAGTGAGCTCTCGTGGCAAGCATGGTGATTTTGGAATTATGAAAGCGTAATTTACTAATGTCGAATCTCATTGATTCGAACACGCTTAATTCAAACTTAATCTTAACTAGAACTGACGCTGCGGTCTCGTCAAGGCTATGTGTATTTCAATTGGCGAAAATGCCCTGCAATTTGCACGCGCAAGCACTTGTGCAATTATATCGAACATACCGTGCTCCGAGAATGCTCTCAGCCCTACGCCGAATCCCACGACGCACCTCCGACACCTCAATGCAGTGCGCGAAGAAGAAAAGAAGAAAAGAAAAGGCTGGAGCGGAATGTTTGCGCTCTCTCAAATGCATACCGGCCAACCTGGCAACAGATAAATTCGTAAAATTTCCGAGCGGGGAGGGGTGCGGGGGGGGGGGGGGGTTACCGACTTTTTGTAAAATTCGTAGCTGTGATAGATTTGCCTTGTGGGAATTTGAGCCCGCTGCCTTCGCGCGGGCTTTGCCGCCTTTTCTGCCGTTCTCATGTCCCGACATGTCTGCCCTCCTTTGCTGTCTGCCGTGGTGAGAGAGAGGAGTGACGTTTAACTCCCTCACCCGGAAGCGAATGTTGACTGTGTCGCCGCGCGCGGGGACTCTCGAGGGGTTTTCGCGCGCTGCGTCGGGAGCGGTCAGAGACTCTCCGGGACAGCAATCGGTGAGCCACGCAATCTTTTCCGTCCGTCGACTCCCGTCGCTCGGGGGCTCATCGGACTTCGCTGACGGCGCCTCGCGCCCGTGGCGAACGCTCACCTTTTGTTGCCCCGCTGCGTACGCACGGCCGAAGGGCGGTACGGTGTCCTAGTGCGTGGCCTAGCTACGCCGACCCGTCTTCCTTCAAAGCCAACGCGAGCGCCTTTGCCCTCGCTCGAGCAAGCGGGCCTTTGTTCCGGTGTCTCCGTGGATCACCTTTACCGTGGAGACGTGCTCGTGGCACCCTGTGGAGTACTTTGTGCCCGTGGCGTGGATAAGCCTACTAGCTTTCCCTCCGCGCCTTTTTGCAACGGGCTGTACTGCGTTTGGTGTTGCCACAATAAAGTGTTGCGACTTGAGCAGTATCGTGTTCTCGCCACCGCGACGGTTAACGCGTGCCCTGCGGCTTGCTAAGACCGGACCCACGCTGGTGGCCGTACTCCTTCGGGATACGTGTACACCACAGCCTTTAGCGACAAGCATAATCACGTTTTGCCGCCATAAGTCAAATCAGAGCACTGAATCATTTTCCCCCATTTCTGGCACAAAAACAAAACAAAAAAAAACATTGCAAAAAACAATAAAGGAGGACATCGGCACTGCGGTCTTATAATGGCTTGAAGTGGCCCAACACATGAGGGTAGGGTTTTCCACCAGGGCGAGAGTCTAAAAGGAGGAGCGCAAATGCTCCCAGCCGAAATTTTGCGTCATCAAAACAACTACCAAAATATATTTCCGTAACAACAACTCGCGTTAGTTTTCGTGAGACACACGTCAACGGACGGGACAGCTGGCTGCTGCGAAAGTGCGAGCCAAAGCTTTGGCTTTGCTCACTGCTAGATTTTTTGGACAGGAACACCAAAATGCTTTTAGCCTTTTTTATACCGCCTTTCATCCTACCGCTGCGTCAGCCACGTGCCCTCTGAGCTCGTAGCTCGCTATCGCAATGCTGCGACTGCCGTTTTGTGCGCGGCGGTTGGCGGCAAACAGAAGTTTTGTTTTCAAACCACGTGCCTTCAAAACTAAGTCGTTTTATTTTGTCTATGATCGCAACTACCGTGGCTTTCTCCACAGAGTTTGCAGAAAGCAGCCTTGCTATGACTGGTCGAACGTTGGCCGCGCGCATACTTTAGGAGTTCTGTCAGTAACGTCGTCACCATACATGATCGAATAGAACGATTGCGGTTTCGTCCACAGCGGTTGTGCAAAAGACAACCACACGCAATGTACAAGACAGTGCATGTGCTGGTCGCACGTGTACTTCCGAAGCTTCGAGCAAGCTGCTCTTGATGGGCCTTTGTTCGACGGTTTTCGTAGTAAAGTTCATATCACACGCCGCGATAAGAAAAAATGTTTGAAACATTCACATTTTGGCTCAATGGACACATAAGCTTGGCTGGACAATTTCACGAATCTGTATCTGTCGCGGTTTCGCATCACAGAGACTCTAGTGTAAGTTTTAGATGAACGCCTCTCAAATTCGTTTTTAATGTGATGGGCTCGCAAAAAGCCTAAAACGGACTGGCCTGCATTTTTGTCAATGCGGCAAAATCTCGCACACACATTTTGTTTTTCGGGAAATTTTTATGGCAGACCTACACACGGAAGAAACGGTCGCAATGCGGGAGTTTCCTGGACAATGCGGAAGAATTCGAAAGTATGATCATAACACCAATACATATAGTTCTCTCCTGGTGGCGGAATATAGCACAACGTTGTTTTTGTGGCCTCCGCGACCAGCTATGCAAAGGCGCCTTAGCTAATTGCGGAGGCCATGCTATTTTGCTAACTTTATTTTTTTCTATCGGAAATGAAATATTTTTCGTAAATTTCAGGCAAGATTCGTAAAATCGTACGCCCGATCAAAATTCGTTCGTACATTTTACGGGAAAATCGGACGAGTTGGCGGGTATACAAATGCAGATTTGGTGCACGGCTGTGCCACGCTTCTCCTTTTTTTTGTCTCTGCCACGTGGAGATCCTTCTTCTTTCAACGTTTCACGCGGATGAAGAGGAAAAAAAAAAGAGTTGTCGCGGAGTGGTGGTGGTGGTAGTGGTTAGAAGAGGAAACAGGAAGAAAGGCACCCAATTTTTGCGGCCCGGTAGCGAGTACGACACAGCGCCTCCGCGGAGTATTGGCTCTCTCTCAAATGCCTATCTGTGACGCGCCAGTGCCATGCTTCCCCCTTTCCCGTCCCTGATACATAGAGACCTTTTCTCCTTTCAACGCCATGCGCAAAGAAAAAAAAGCTGCCGAAGAGTGTTGGTTATTTTTTAAGCGCCTATTTACTTCTCTTCACATGGAAACGCTCCTCTTTTCTCGCCACGTGCTGACCACGCTGCGGCTACAACGCAGAGTGTAGCTACGAAGATGTAGTCGCTGTCATCATCTTAACACCTAGTATATAGGTGATATAGGCCTGTTCGCAGGAAGGTAAAGAATTCTCTCATTAGACTCGAATACTATCTCCAGTAATTAAAACATTATTTATAATTAAATACTGCCACAATTACAGTGTCTAGCGATTTTATGATGTCTGATGTCGTGCCGGGAGCCGCATAAAACTGCCCAGCAAGCCGCATGCGGCCTGCGGGCCACAGGTTGTGAACCCTGAGATGAACGGTTTGGCGCAGTTTGGTGCAATTTCCATCGATTTTTATCAGGTTGGCGCACCAAGTCTCGTTTGGCGCACTTTGGTGCAGCTGGCGCAGAAGTGGGATCCCTGAACTCCTAATCTCACCTGTAGAACTGCCCAGTCCTCATGAATCAGCCACTCGGGTGTGTCGGGCGAGAGGTCTAGGATCGGGCGAGCCGCCATAAAGCCACCTTGCTGGGCAAGTGGCCGTGAGGGCAAAGAAGTCAGGCCCTTGGGGGGCAGCTGGCCGGCCCCACACACCATCAGGTTCTTAACTTTCTGGAGCTTGGCCTCGCGCCGCATCTTCAAGATGGCCGCCGTCGGCCGATCGAACAGAGACTTCGGGATGTGCACGGCATCTTCCTTGCGGCTCTTCTGCTTGCGTGCCGCTGTCACTGCACAACCAAGATGCAGCAAGCAGTTTAGCCAGGCATCCACCAAACATACACCCCAGCTGCTGCTGACAAAAGCTATGGCTCAACTGAAATATCTCTGCAGGATATTACATGTAGACGTTGTCGCATTACTTGAAACTCAAAAGTGTCGCAAACCACCTCCAGTAAATTTCTCAAACAGAACTTTTAAAGTTAACACATTTATCAAGATCACAATAACAGCAAGAAAAACAATGCATAACATGGCAGTGCTACGAGCCGCAGTGTCATCACAAATTCTAGGAAACAACTTTTTTCTTCTCTCTGGACCTTTCAGTAATCTCCAGAGCTAGCCATGATGTCAACATCGTTGTCTGGTTATGTCATCCACTAATAGTCTGCTCATAGGTATGCGTGTTCGTCGCTCTTCCTTCACGCACGATGAGGAGCACTCGTCTAGGAGGAGAGACGAGCCTCCTAGAACAGAGCATAGCGAATAGAATAGTGATACGGACGAGGACCTCTTTTAGATGATCAGGCGCATTTAACTCTACCATTACGGCACCATTTCAAAAATTTTAGTGGCTACAGATTTGTTGAAGATGCGTGCTTAACACCACAACTAAATTTCGATCTCTAACTGCCGTATTCTAGAACGTCCCTTCACTCAACGCTTCACCTTCACTCAAGAAAGACGATGGGAGCGCCGCCTCTAGACAGGACAAGTCACTGCATATCAGCGATAATCTGCTTCGATTTCAGAGTAGCGCAGCGCCATTTTTAGCCGAGCAGCGGCACAGTGCTCAACTCTGTCAAGGGTGGAAATCGAGCCGACGAGCGTTTGTGAATACGGGGGTAAGTGTTTTAGGGCCCCTTCAAATACTACATTCTTTATTCTGCACGTGATTGAATAACAGTTACTCCCTGGTTTCACATTAGCGATTTTTAGTAGTAATGCTTCAGAAGAGATCCGCGTGGCCTCCTCTCAAACAATACAAACAAGAATAAATATCCTTGAGAAGCATGTAACATGAAAGTTCCTTGTAATAGAGAATGAGCACTCCAAGTGCTTTTTAGCTAAATTACGCCTGAAATAATTTTTTTTTCTTCTAGCTTCACAATAACCTAGAGCAGCCTTATTTCGTGCTCATGACCACATATAGGCCACATTACCGCACTGTTATGTAGCCATGAAAAAATTTCCAGTGAAGCACTCTAAACCCAATATCAACCGCAACTACAGTAGACCCTCATTAGACGTAACCTGAAGTGACCAAGAAAATATTTTCCGTTTACCAAGAGTTCTATTTGCCAAGAGATGAACTGGGTTGCAGCATCTTCGTATGAAACCAATCATATCAGAGGTGGTAGCTCCATTCACTCACTCAATCATAAACACACGTACACACAAGCACACATGCATACATACATGCACACACACACACACTAAGCGATTATACGTTTAAAGAGATTTCTGTTTACTGAAAATCTACCATACTACACTCATACCCCAATATAACGAATATGGATATAACAAAATATTATTTACAACGAAGTAAATGAAAAACAGTCTTGCAATAGATACGATGTTAGGAATAACATTTAAAATAAGTTTTCGGATATAACAAACTTATTTTCTTGCAAGATGCAACTTTCTTATAATGAGGTGTAAAGGCTGGTGCACACCGGCGACTAGTAGCGGTCGCGTGACCATGACTGGCGACCAAAAAGGGACTGATGTTCACACCGGCAGAGGTTGCATGCGAGTGACCGGAAGTCACAAAACTGGAGACTCACGTCCGGATCTCGTTATCAGCGAGAACTCTAGAGACCGGCACCGATCAGCTGATTTCCGCCAGCTCAGTGAGCGGAGAAAACTGAGCGTGCCACATTTATTGTTTTTCGTCCTTTCTCGCACAGCGTTCCCAACAGCGTCAAGGAGTTCGATGCAAGCAAAGAACAAGAGATTGTAATGGTGGTTGTGCGCTGTGCCATGGTGTCAGCACTGGCAGCACAGGTGCCTCCAAGGAAAAAAAGCCGGTGATGGGTGTGACCGTTCTTTCGATAGCGAGAGTTGGCCGGCCATGCAAGCCGCCTGCTTCCCGAGCTGCGCTGAGATGACGAGGAGTATTTCCGAGAGTCGTACGCGTTCAGAAACGCTCTTGAATTTATCTTGACTTGCCACAGCCTCCAATGCAGCACAAACGCGTCTCAAACGCGATGTCTTAAGTCCTTGCCAAAGCATGAAGCACAAACGAGTTCCAAACACGCTGCATTGAAGGGGGTGACAAGTCAAGTTCAAGACAAAAATTGTTTCTGAATATGGGGGAAAGATAATGCAAATTTATTTTCTCTTTACGTTGACGATGTTTAGCGTCTTGCGAATGCCGCCACATAAATTCGACATTTTGCTCGAGCTGCTGCGCCCCGCCATCTCTAAATCAACTATTCCGTAGTGGCCATGGTGCCACAGACCCAGAGAAAAGCACTCCTTTGTATCTTGCGGCAGAAGGCCAGTGCAATAAAAAAACAAAAAACAAAAATTGAGCATCGCTGATTGGCTCTAGCAGCTTTGCGACTGCTGTCGCGTGACTGAAAAATCGATCAGGAAGCGACTAGCCAAAGCAGTCGCTTTGCGACCGTTTGCAACTGTTCGCAACTGTTTGCGACCAGTCGCAAATGGTCGCGCGACCGCTGCTAGTCGCCGGTGTGCACCAGCCTGAAATGTATTAGCAATACGTTAAATGCAATGTTCACGATTTTCAATACATTGTTTTTAATCCTCCAACAACCGTAATCGGCTTATAGACAGCCGCGTAAAAGGGCAATGAAAGTGACGTCTAACCTGTGGAGAGTGGGTCAACTTTCAGCCTCTTGGCCTCCTTCTTAATATACACAGCGGGCAGGCTGGATTCCGACATGACGGATGGCTCGTAGAGAAAAACCCACGCTGTAGTCTATGTACAGATCATTCTCCTCCTGAGGTGGTGTCGGAGGTGCCCAGATCTGGTTGAAATTGATTAAGGGCAAAGAGGAGAAACAGTCATTTTAAGTTGCCGAGAGGGAAAGAAACGGCCACAGAATCCTCTCACATCTTCCTGCTAAGGTGACTCTGTTGCTACAACATTCAGCTGTCAAGAGCACCCACGCCTATGACTTTGATGCTCATCAGATATGCATTCCAGCTGACACTACAGATAAACACTTGCACATAATGATTTTTGTGCAGCCAGCCAGTGAACTATCAACAGCGTGTTCCTTTGGAGCACTGAATCTGCAGAATCAGACATCTAACGAAAAACCGGGTGGTTGTTATTTTCCCCGTTTTAGAAAGTATGAACTATTTAAGCAGATAAAACAATACAAAAGGTCCTTTAAAGGAAAATAATGTCAAGTATGGCAAACAAGTCATATTACTGCAAACGGTACGAAATGGGAGCAGAGGTTAAGGAGTACATGCTGCACATCCTTAACTCTCTGCCCATTTTCGCCCTATAACAAATCTGAAGCAAACAAGCTTTTGTACAAAGTGCAAGTGTAAATTATTACAACAGTGACACCAAACTGTTATGAAATTGCTACATAATACCAGCTGTACTTTCCCAATGCCCAAGAGCTATTGAAAAATGCTAGTAAAATAAGCTTAATAGCTAAATCCCAGACCAGAACAATTCATTTAGTTGACAGCTGGTTAGGCGTCATTGACTTATTATTTTCATTTTTTTGAAAGATACATACCATGGTATAATACCATAACCACTGTAACATTGGTATATATATTGTAGTGGGGAATTCGCAAGGCAATGATAGTGGGACCACCGCTGAGTGCGAAGCGCGAGCACGAGCTGTAGAGACTGGACTGCCCGAGCATTTGTTTCTGTACCGGCTGTCTGCCTATTATCTGGCGTCGCTAATAAACCCCCTTGCAAAGTGGTGGAAGTGTGCTGGGTACGCAAACCTGGAACTTCGAAGCCGGAAGCTGCCCACTACATCAGCAATGCCTGATCAGACGACCGAGCAAGGCACCACCCAGCAAAGCACGGCCCAATCTCAACTGGTCATCGTGCCTACCACCCTGCGCCAACGAGATCCGCCCTTCTTCAGTGGCACCGAGGACCAAGATGTGGAGGACTGGTTGCAGCTGTTTGAGAAGGTGAGCGCCGCCAACAAGTGGGACGACCCCTCGAAATTAGAGTATGTCCCATTTTATCTCAAAGACGTCGCCAGCCTGTGGTTCACAAACCACCGCACTGAATTTATCACTTGGGCCGGTTTCAAGACCACCCTCGCAGCTGTGTTCAATCGCCCCGCAGTGCGCAAGCTGCGTGCTGAGCAGCGCCTACGCGGACGTGCACAAAGGCAGGGCGAAAACTTCACAAGCTATATTGAAGATGTAATCGATTTATGCCGGCGCTTCAACCCTGAGATGACCGAACATGACAAGATCAGGCATATCTTGAAAGGCATAGACGATGATGCCTATCAAATGTTGCTGGCAAAGAGCCCAAGTACCGTATCCGAACTTGTCACCTTGTGCCAGAGCTTGGAAGAGATTCGGAAACAACGTGCAGCAGTTCGGAGGTCGACGACTGCAGACGACTCTCTCGCTGCCCTGGCCGTCGGTGGTGACAGCTCCCTGCTGGAGCAGATAAAAGAATATGTAAGAAGAGGTCGCACGACAACTTTCATGTCTCTCGTATCTGCCGACCACCGAGGCACCAACGAACCGCCTAACGCCGACAATAAGACAGGCTATTCAGGAGCAGGTCTTCGAGGCGTTGCCATTACCTACGCCTGCCTCTCAACCAACGCCTGTTGCCGCGCCACTGACTTATGCGGCCGTCGCGGCAATGCCTCCTGCATCTCGTCTGCCAATGTATACGCCACAACCTGTGCGACCGTCCACCGCGCCGTTTCCACAGCAACACGCCGGAAATCCTTGGCGCACCGCTGACAACCGGCCTATATGTTACTTTTGCGGAATTCCAGGTCACGTTGCACGTCTATGTCGTCGGCGCTTCACAGTTAACGCACCAAGATATCCCGACTATTCGTTTCGACCTCCATACCACGCGCCTCACGTACCACCTGAAGTTCACGAACGCGATGCGCAAACTGCTTCCAGCGCCCGAACATTCGCTTCTAGACGTTCTACTTCCTGCTCGCCTTCACCTTCACCAAGTCGTCGTTCCGTGTCGCCTATGCGTCGACGACCCACCTCCAGTAAGACGGAAAACTAACTGCCGCAGCTCCGGAGGCACGAGCTGCGTCATCGTCTAATCGTTCAAGTCCTCGCCTGTCTCCCGCCAATCTTATCGATGTAATCGTCGAAGGTGTACGAACACTAGCACTCATCGATACCGGTGCCGCGATATCTGTGATTAGTGAGAGACTCTGCCGCTCTCTTCGTAAAGTGACGATGCTTTTCTCCCGTGGTTTCTCTTAGTACTGCGAGCGCCCAACAAATTGAGCCCGTCGCGTTATGTACAGCAAAAGTTGTGATTCGAGACGTGTTGTACACCATTGAATTTCACGTGTTGGCTTCATGTTCCCACGATGTCATCCTAGGATGGGATTTTTTATCACGTCATCAAGCCGTCGTGGACTGCGCTCGGGCCGAAGTGGAGCTGTTACCGTTTGGTGATGCGCCTTCTGTTGATGCGGCCGTATCTAGTGTGGCTAACCTTGTCGTCGCGACGGACATAGACCTTCCTACTTTCAGCGCCCAGTTTGTCCCTGCCTGCTGTGCTTCACTTTCTGACGCTACCGCCCTATTCACGCCATCTGACATCTTCGGTAGCCGCCACCACACATCGCTGCCTTTCGCCATTCTTGAGCTTTGTCAAGACACTACCGGGATATTTATTTCCAATCCCAACTCGTGCCCCCTCAGTTTGCGCCGCAACGAGACGCTCGGCCACATTCAGCTCATCGATGAAGGTACTATCGTGCCTGCCGATTTCTTCGACACCAAGCCGAATATGGAGCTGAACGCGTTGGTTCCTCACTTTGCCTTGAACAGCGTGTCTACCGATGCATTTCACCATTCTATTGACAGCCATCTCGCCCCGGCTCAACGAGAGCAGCTTGTTACCCTGCTGCACGAATTCAAGCGTTCGTTTGACTTTCCCCAAGCGGTGCTAGGAAGAACGAACACCGTTGTGCACACAATTGACACAGGAAAGAGTACTCCTTTGCGCCAGCGCCCTTATCGTGTGTCACCAGCGGAGCGTCGGGTAATTGCAGAACAAGTAGACGACATGCTGCAGCGCGGAGTCATCAAGCCTTCTTGTAGTCCTTGGTCTTCCCCAGTTGTACTCGTCAAAAAAAGGATGGTTCAGTCCGGTTCTGCGTAGACTACAGGCGCCTAAACAACATTACGAGGAAAGATGTTTACCCTCTTCCCCGCATAGACGACGCTCTCGATTGTCTCCAAGGTGCAGAATTCTTTTCCTCGCTTGACCTTCGCTCGGGTTATTGGCAGGTCCCAATGGCTGAGTCTGATCGTCCAAAAACGGCGTTTGTCACCACCGGATGGCCTCTATGGATTTACCGTGATGCCATTCGGACTCTGCAATGCGCCTGCCACATTCGAGCGAATGATGGACAGCATTTTACGTGGTCTCAAATGAAACATTTGCTTGTGCTATCTTGATGACGTTGTGGTTTTTTCACCCGATTTCACTTCGCATCTCACTCGTCTGCGCAAGATTCTACAGTGCCTTACAAACGCCAGGCTTCAGCTTAACCTGAAGAAGTGTCACTTCGGGGCTAAACAACTCACCATACTTGGTCATGTCGTCTCGAAAGCCAGCATTCTTCCCGACCCTGACAAGCTTCGTGCTGTTGCCGAATTTCCTAAGCCGACTACTGTTAAAGAACTACGGAGCTTTGTGGGCCTGTGCTCCTATTTTCGTCGCTTTGTCCGGAACTTTGCCTCCATCATCGCTCCACTCACCAAACTCCTTGCTGGCCCTGCAGATCTTTCGAATTGGACAGCAGCCTGTGACGAATCCTTCGCAACACTGCGCCGACTCCTTACCTCACCACCCGTACTGCGCCATTACGACCCTACTGCGCCAACTGAAGTACACACGGATGCAAGTGGCGTTGGCCTTGGTGCAGTACTCGCGCAACGCAAGCCAGGTTTTACGGAGTATGTGGTCGCCTATGCCAGCCGCGCCCTCACTAAGGCAGAAGCCAACTATTCTGTTACGGAAAAAGAGTGCCTCGCGATTGTGTGGGCGTTAAACAAGTTTCGCCCCTATTTGTACGGCCAAACTTTTGATGTGGTAACTGACTATCACGCACTCTGTTGGTTGGCTTCGCTAAAAGATCCTTCCGGCCGCCTCGGACGTTGGGCACTACGCCTCCAGGAATTCGACATACGCGTCGTCTACCGATCGGGGCGAAAGCACTCTGACGCAGATGCGCTTTCACGATCACCCGTGAAATCCGATGATACGGATATATCAGCCCTGGACCTTCCCCTCTCTGCCGTCAGCGTCACAGACATGCCATCCGAACAGCGCAAGGACCCTTGGATCGCCTCGCTATTGAATATGCTTTCTGACGCATCAACTTCCGGTTACCCGCAAGCTCTTCGCCGCCAAGCAACGCATTTCGCCATACGGGATGGCCTGTTATACCGTCGCAACTATCAAGTGACGGGTCGTAAATGGCTGCTAGTCATACCCAGCCATATGCGGTCTGATATCTGCAAATATTTTCATGCTGAACCGCAACACGCACACGCCGGTGCGCTAAGACGTATGAGCGGATCCGCCAACGTTACTACTGGCGGGGTATGTACACGTTTGTACGCAAACACATTCGCTCATGTTCCCAGTGTCAGCAGCGCAAGACATTCCCTCATTCACCCGGTCAACTGCAGCCTTTGCCATGTCCTGCACGCCCATTCGACCGTGTTGGGATTGACCTATACGGCCCGCTACCGTGCTCTGTTGGTGGCAATCGATGGGTGATTGAGGCTGCCGCCCATCTGACAAGGTACGCCGAAACGGCAGCGCTGCCTTCGGCTGGTGCTCGTGACGTTGCAACCTTCATCTTGCACCGGTTTTTTCTTCGTCATGGTGCACCACGGGAGCTCCTGAGTGACAGAGGACGCGTATTTTTGTCCGAAGTTCTGCAGCAGCTCCTACATTCATGCCGTACGGTACACCGCACATCAACAGCCTATCACCCTCAGACAAACGGCCTAACGGAACGTTTCAACAGAACCCTCGGAGACATGCTCGCTATGTATATTGATTCCGACCACTCCAACTGGGACGTTGTTCTTCCTTTCGTGACGTACGCCTACAATACGGCGATTCAATCAACAACAGGCTTTTCTCCATTTTTTCTTTTATATGGTCGTGACCCATGCAACACACTCGACACAATTTTGCCATACAATCCTGATGCCTCAGAGTTCAGCCCAGTTTCTGAAATGGCTGAACATGCCGAAGAGTGTCGTCAACTTGCACGGTCCTTCACAGCCGATAACCAAGCCCTCCAAAAAGATCGCCACGACCATGATCTTGTTCAGAATACCTTCCCCGTCGGTTCTCTTGTGTGGCTCCGACTGCCTTTCCACTCTCCTGGACTGACTCCCAAGTTTGCACCGAAGTATACGGGCCCTTACTGCGTCATACAACACCCTTCTTCTGTCACCTATGTGATTAAACCACTCAAGCCGTCCACGGACAAGCGCCGCCTTGGTCGTGAGACGGTCCACGTCAGTCGCCTCAAGCCCTGTTACGACCCTCCTGTTCTCTCGTCACCTTGAGTCGCCAGGATGGCTCGTCTTCATCGCCGGGGCATTGTAGTAGGGAATTCGCAAGGCAATGATAGTGGGACCACCGCTGAGTGCGAAGCGCGAGCACGAGCTGTAGACACTGGACTGCCCGAGCATTTGTTTCTGTACCGGCTGTCTGCCTATTATCTGGCGTCGCTAATAAACCCCCTTGCAATATATATTTTTCTGGATGAAAATATAGAGAGCGTCTCAATTCTCAAGTAGCACGATTTAAAAAAAGAGAAACAGCATTACTCGAGGCAAACCTAGAGAATATTGTTCCCAATACACTGAAATAGCCACTACAAATTTTTTTGGTAATAACTAGAAACTAATTAGTCTAACAATATTTATAACTCAAAAAGTACTAGCATAATTATCAAAATGTCGATGAGACAGCTGTGCATATGTTGAAATGACATCTGACTGTGCTACTTCTAACAACATATTAATTGTGTGCTCATTTTTCTGTGAATAAAAAAATCCATGAAATATGAGAAATAATACCTAACTGCACTCACACCCGCAAAAGAAAGCAGCGCCCTCACATAGTCTTACGGGAAGCAACCGCTTTGCCTCTTTACATTGCCAGAGACAGCATTTTGCACATTCACAAAGGTACACAGGTCGGATGCCAACAACATGTGCCATTGTTTTGCAGGGATTCCTTCCACTTGCTTGTACACCGCTATCACCATTCATATCTCATGACTAACTGTGTTTCAGTTGCAGATAACGCGATCCACTTTTTTTTTTATTTCAACATTTCTTTCATTGCTACTGGCTATATCAAAGTCAGCTTGTTTGAAGGTGCTTATTTCTGATGTGCACAATGGTCTAGTGATGTTATTTTTCATACTTCAGGACTTTCTTTATTAACAGCAAAAAATGAGCTTGCAATTAGTACATTGTTTAGAGTAGCACAAACAGATTTCATTTCAATATGCACACGTCTGCCTCATTGACAATTTGATAATTAGGCGAGTGCTTCTTGAGTTGCAAAATAGGATTATGACTAATTACTTGTCACTAACAAAAAATTATAGCCGCTACTACAGTACACTGAGAACAATATGCACTATATATCGCACTGCATAAGTGGAACACCCTGTATATATATTCTTGTGTTTATTCTTAGTCCCGTGCTGAAATTTTCATTTGTTAATGCCTCTGTCATGTAACAAACCTTGAATCTTCGTGAAGTTGCTGGGATCAAAAGCAAACTAAGCTGAATTGCAAAGGCTCAAAACATTATGTAACATTGGTGTATTTTAAGTTCAACTTCCTTATTATATATATATATATATATATATATATATATATATATATATATATATTCTTGTGTTTATTCTTAGTCCTGTGCTGAAATTCACATTCACATGTGTTTTCTTAATGCCTCTGTTGTGTAACGGACCTTGAATCTTCGTGAAGTTGCTGCAATCAATGGCAAACCAATCTGAATTGCCAAGGCTCAGGATAGTTCACTTTGTTCCGATAAATAAAGAATTTTTCCACTCAATTGATTTTAGAAGCTTCTTGCAAAGCTTACTTACCGGCATCTGTTCATGCCCATTCATAGAGATGTATATCTGCAGAAAGAAAAAGAAAAAGGGGGAGAGGTATAAACTGAGGAGTGATCGGCTAATAGGGGTACTTAAGAAGTAACATGTGAACCAGTACAGCAAAGGGCATCTTGCTCACATTTCAGTCTCATCATGCCAACACAAGTGACAATATTTACGGGCTGAAATATATGCGTCATTGAGTGCAATGGGTCAATCAAGTTTTACATACCCTGCCCAAATACAAAAGCAAGATTCAAAGGCTCCACAGAATTTTCGGGAGTCTATATGGGGCAGTGCAACACTGAAGGAAGATGCTGAAGAGGAGAAGAAACAGCCTTGATTTCGAATCACCTTATGAAGATGCCTACCAGCAACTGCACTATATAGAAATCAAAAGGTCAGTGAAGTTTCATTTTGTCACAAGGCGAGCCCTACATACAAAAGCAGAGGTCCGTTCAGTAGCAGGAGCAGGCTCAACAGCACAACGCATAGCCCATCATGTCTATACAGCTCAAGCTTCAAAAATAAATTCCACAGTAAACCCCACCTTTTCCTATCCTTCTAACATCAATGACAGCTATGTGGCACGGAGGTTGTACTTGTGAGAAATGTGCCTGCTTTGCAAGATTGTAATCTATATGCTGCATTCTATTTTCTAATGCAAGTGGCCAATGCTGCTAACACTTTCAAAGTACTTCATGCATCCGATGCAACATCTTCCCTATTATAGTGCTTTGTTCCGCATATTCCTGGAAATGTTTGGATCAGTCATATTGTGCTTAGCTATAGTGCAAGTTGTGGTGGCTGGTTATTCTGTTGCATTTCTTTGAGAGTGCATTTTTTTTCTGTCGAATGTACAATTGTGCACGCACACATCGTAGGCAAAGGTATCTGCCAAAATTTTCCTTTATTTACTCTTATTACGGTGTTTCTGAGAAATTATACTTTGTACCAGGACTTCCCTTCACTGCCATCATAACATTCCCAGCGAATTTCAGGCGAGCACCAATTTCCGCTGAATTTGCAAAAGGCTTTGCATAGTTTCAGGCTTTGATAAGACTGGCATGTGCACTGGAAGTACACTGCATCTGCTTGTTTGGGCATTGTCTACCACACTTCTCAGGTACCTGCTTGGAATCAGTCTAGTTGAGACGCGAGTGTGCAACAGCTAGAGCTTCCTTGCTCTGCGAAAGAAGTCTTGGCATGTCCTTCCAACGGAATATTCCATCAAGTTCTACCATACAACAGATTCCATTATTAAATATTTTCACGCTACCCCTAGCCATTCGTGAGGTGTCTATACAGAAAAAAAAGCCCGGACTTAACCATAACACACCATTACTAAATACTTCACCTTATCTGAACACTAAAAGTGGCAGTCGGTTACACTAGAATTGAGTATGACACTGAAGATATCCGGCCCGGAAAGAACTTCGGGGTTCCGACAATTCATATCTCGAAAATTGACGTTCTCTGAGAGTAGAGTGAACATGTTGCCGCAATGAAGAAACCCCATGCCCTGCTGATGACCTCTGCGACCACGTTCTGTCAACAAGCTAACCACCCTATGAGTCGGCAGGACAGTAGGACTGTTGAGAAGAGATCTGAAGTACTGCTGCATAATGTGGACAAATCGATCCCAAGTGCACTACCAAAAAAAAATCCATTAAAGTTGAAGAAACAGTTTCGTCTTTCATCTTGACATGATACGAAACATGCTTGTTATATCACAGACCAATTCCTAACAAACATCTCATTAGAGTATTTGCGTTGCAGCCATTTCCACATATTTCAAAGGAGGGCATCCAATCCGCACTTCTTTCTCATATCTTCATCCCTAGCTCCATTCCATGGTTCCACGAAACACATTAATACAGTAACTAACACTGCAATGCGTAAACTGTTCTTCCTCAGAAGAGCATTGAAACACTCAACCCCTTCCGTCCGCCTTCTGGCTTATAAAACAATAGTTATACCGACTCTGGATTATGCTTCCATTATATGGGACCCTTTTACCAAAGCCAATATCAACAAGCTAAAAAGAGTACAAAAAAAGGCCATTCGTTTTATTTATAACAGCTTCGGGCGCACTTCAATTACCGAACTTTCAACTCTAGCTAATCTACCAACACTAACAGAAAGAAACCGCTTATCTAGACTAAAATTTCTATATCAACTAATAAAGGGACATTACCAGATAGACATTTCTGAAATTCTTTCATTTTCGTCCGGATATGCAACTTGACAAAGGCATGAGCGCACAATAACACCCTATGCGACCCGTAACAACTGCTTTAAATATTCACTCTTTCCACACTATAAAAAACTGGAACAAGGTAACCAACACCGAAGTTTTACAGTCATCTTTAACATTGTTTTCTTCTAGCCTCAATAACAGTGTTTAATATAGCATGCCAATTAGGCTCTGTCCCCATAAACGTTCGAATTTTTGCATACTTAGGTTGCTTTGTGCGTACTTTTGTTTCTGTGTGTTTTTATCTTCCTGTTTTGAAGATTTGTTCGTCTTCATATTGAGCATTCATGTAATTCATGTAACCCACTCTGCGAAAATCCCTAGTAGGGATAGGGTATTCATAAATAAAATCTATCTTCAGAAAACAATGGCACATTCATACGTATCAAGCACTAACCCACCAATGTATCTTGATCTGCACTTCTATTGTCTTTCGTCCACTCCAAGAGAGAAACTGTTGTTTAAAGTTTATAATGTAACATAACCTAAGATAAAGATGAAACTTTGTAGTGATGCTTTTACACAAGCCTAGCACAGGATCTAACGTTGTTAGCCCAACTCGTGAAGAAATCCTCCCAGTTGGCAAGAAATTGGAACAGTGGAAAAATTATGCCTTCCCTCCCTCCAGTTGAACATTCTCAGCAAACAAGTTCCCTCTTGCCTTAGACAAATGCTGTGGGGCTTGTTCCCTGAGCGATTCGGCATTCTCAGTTCATTAACGGTGCAACTAAGCTACACAATCGTACAGGAATGCCCAAAGATGGTTTCTACTGGACAGGTCTTGCCTTGCATATGCTGTAGCAGAAATTGTGGGACCCCACATGGACAACCATTTTATTTACTTTGTTCTACAGTTTTTTTAAGCATTCTCTCAATTATCTTCCTAAAGCATCTCGCTATTTGGTTCCGTTCAACAGTTCTGTGTCTGTGACAGCTAAAGTTTTAAAGGGTTAATACGTTTTCACAGCGCGCATTCAATATTTCCTGGCTACTTTCAGCATCTCTCATGTGTAATGCTACACATTCTAACGAAAAGACCAAAGGTCCAAGTAGCAACTTCATTAGAAGTGAAAGCAAAGCACTCCACAACAGAAATCACTCCTTGTCAGAGATAATGAGTGTTGCCTAACAACTTTCACACATCACCTCTCTTCAACATGAATGTAGCTCCACAATTGAGACTTGTTTCAAGTACACATACTTGGGGAACCTTTCAGGGCAGCATCCGACATCATATCAGGGTTGTTCAAAATTTAAAACATTATAGTTCTTTTTTTTTTTGCAGTTTCATCATTCCCAGCCCCAAACTATTCTACTGTTCCCCATGTGCGATACAAGCCGACGCAACTCCTTCAAAAGTTGCCGTTACCGTCTCATAAGCCAAGACAGTGCTCTACAAGCAAGAGTGAAAATAACTAAAATTTCCCATAATTATACTTTGAAAACTAATGGATGGTGCTTTCAGTTCTGCAGTTTAAA
Source organism: Rhipicephalus annulatus (assembly GCA_013436015.1). Lineage (NCBI taxonomy): Eukaryota > Metazoa > Arthropoda > Arachnida > Ixodida > Ixodidae > Rhipicephalus > Rhipicephalus annulatus. The sequence continues at coordinate 167,470 of WOVY01004797.1, read as the reverse complement.
TCGTCAAATGTAGCCTAGTGCGAATATTCGAATGCTTCGAATATAGAAACAAATAGCAGAGTAATCAAATTTGCTTTGATTCTAATTTAAATTGTTGAAAATTTCGAAGTATTCAGAATGAATGAATAGATGTATATTGTCGTGAGGTGAAAATAACAGGATACAGGACGACAGTGCGACCAGAAAAAACGAGGTCTGAGAACAAAAGAGCAGTCGCTTCGACGTCGTCTTCCTCGAAGGAACCGTGGGTGCTGTCCACACTCATCCCTTCGTCGTCCTCTGTCTTCTTGTCCGGCCTTTAGCCGTGACATTAGCCTCCCATTCAAGAAAGCATCGCCCCGATGCTTTATAATCATAATCAAAGTGGTTTGTGCTCGTTAGAAACGCATGAGTTCGTTCGGAGAAATAAGGCTTCATCTGTACCACGTGCACAACTTCTAGAGCATACCTTCGACGCCTTGAGGAGTGGCGCAGTATTAGGAACAGCCTCATAATTAATGTCACTGAGACGTTGTAGAACTTTATAGCGACCAAAGTACCGTCTTAACAGTTTTTCTGAGAGGCCACGGCGCCGAATAGGAGTCCATATTCAAACTTTCTCTCCTGGCTCGTAGAAGACTGGTCGGTGACAAAGGTTGTACCGTCTTTATACGTAATCCCGCTGGCAACTAATACGTAGGCGTGCAAGTTGTCGGGCTTCTTCGGCAAGCTGAGTGATATAATCAGCATCCATTTCGGCGTCTTCGCACTCGTGCGGCAGCATAGCATCCAGCATAGTGGTAACTTCACGACCATGAAGAAGGCAGAATGGCGTTGTTTTTGTTGTTTCTTGATGAGCCGTGTTATAGGCGAACATGACATACGGCAAGATCTCGTCCCAGTTTTTATGCTCCACATTGACGTACATGCAGAGCATATCCGCAAGTGTCTTGTTGAGGCGCTCCGTGAGACCATTCGCTTACGGATGATACGCCGCTGTTCGCTGGTGGGATGTGCCACTAAGTCTTAAAACCGTCTGTAATAATTCGACTGGAAATGCAGTTCCCCTGTCAGTTATTACCACTGACAGAGCGCCATGCCTCAGCACCATATTCTTTACGGAAAATTGGGCTGCTTCACTTGCCGTGCCCCTCTCCAGAGCCTTGGTTTCGGCGTAACGAGTGAGCTAGTCTGTGGCTACTATAATCCATCTGCGACCTGCCGATGAGGTTGGAAATGGGCCCAAAAGATCCATTCCGACTTGAGCGAATGGAGTAACAGGCACGTCAATAGGATGGAGGAGGCCTGCTGGTTTGACGGGTGGGACTTTTCTAGGCTGGCAATCAAGGCAAGTCCGAACATAGTGTTGAACGGTCGTCATCAGTCTTGGCCAGTAGTCTCCTGCCTCACTCTGCACAACGTACGCGTGTAACCCAAGTGGCCGCATGTTGGTTCATCGTGGCACGCCTGTAATACTTCGCTCCTTAGAGATGTTGGGACGACGAGTAAGTAGTCATTTCCGTGTAGCGCGAAGTTCATCTTTACAGGATGTCATTGTGCAAAACAAAATGACAATAGCCCTCTCGCAAACAGTCTAGATACAGCCGAAGTGCGACCCTCTAAAAAACGTATTATGGGTTCTAGTTCGGGGTCGTCTCATTGCAGCTGTGCGACAGTTGCCGTGTTTACAAGTCCGACAAAGGCTGTATTATCATCTTCTGCCGTCCCAGGTTCGTATGGCGCACAAGAAAGGCAATCAGCATCTGAATGTAGCTTCCCAGATCTGTAGACCACCGTCATGTCAAATTCTTGAAGCTTCAGGCTCCAGCGTGCCAACCGTCCGAAAGGGTCTTTTAAGTTCGTCAGCCAGCAGAGGAAGTGATGGTCACTGACAACATTAAAAGAACGACCATACAAATATGGGTGGAATTTCATAACGACCCACACTACCGCAAGGCACTCTTTTTCTGTGGTGGAATAATTTTCTTCAGCACGTGAAAGAGTTCTGCTCGTGTAAAAAATTACTCGTTCGGCGCCATCCTGCCACTGCACGAGTACAGCTTCTAAGCCGACATTGCTAGCGTCAGTGTGCACTGTTGTCGGGCGTCATCATCAAAGTGTGCGAGACTGGTGGATTCTGAAGGCGTTCCCGCAGCTCGTCGTTGCTGTTCTTCATTCCAAACGAATGCGACGTCTTCTCTGGTAAGGAGGGTCAACTGCGAAGCAATGCGCGAGAAGTTCTCAATGAAGCGGCTGTAGTACGCACACAGTCCTAGAAACTGTCTGACCATCTTTTTGTCAGTTGGAGCTGGAAAATTCGTAATCACAGCTATTTTTTCAGGGTCAGGCCGCACACCTTAACTACTGACAAGATGCCCCAGGAACAGAAGCTCTTTGAAGATGAAGTGGCATTTTTTCGGCTTAAGTGTTAGTCTGGCGGAACGGATAGCTTTAAATACTGAGTGCAGTCACCTTACGCGTTCGTCGAATGTGGCAGAAAATACGATGACGTCATCTAAATACACTAAGCACGTCTGCCACTCGAGTCCTGAAAGTACGGTTTCCATTAGCCGCTGAAACTTGTCGGTGCTGAGCACAAGCGAAATGGAAGTACCTTAAATTCAAAAAGGCCATGAGGTGTCATGAAAGCTGGATCCAGCAACGAGAAATAACACGCATGCCGTAGTCGATCGAGTGAATCGTCGATACGTGGAAATGGGTGGACGTCTTTTTTTGTCACCTGATTCAGCTTGCGGTAATCCACGCAGAAACATAAGGTGCCGTCTTTTTTCTTCACTAATAAAACCGGCGAAGCCCAAGGGCTTTCCGACGGCTGAATAACGTCGCCTTCAAGCATCTGTCACACCTGGTTTTCGATGGTTTCACGTTCTCGCGGAGCTACCCGGTACGAGTTTTGCCTGATGGGTCTGGCCATGTAGTCCGTTATAATTCGATGTTTTGTCAGTGGCGTTTGACGATACCTGGACGTCGAAGAGAAACAATCTTCAAACTTGTTACTAAGCTGCCTGATACTTTGCTTCTGCACCGGCAGTAAACTTGGGCCAATATCAACAGATAGAGGTGCGGGGGGGGGGGGGGGGTAGATCAGTTGAATATCTTTTTCAAAAGTTAGGCAGTCTGTCATCTCGGCGAGCTCTTCTATGTACGCGACTGCCATGCCCCTGGTTAGATGTCGGCGTTCAGAGCTGAAGTTCGCAACAAGGACGTGCGTGTGTCCGCATTTTATGCTCACAACGCTTCTTGCTATAGATAAACCATGGCTGAATAGCACTGTTAGAATTTGCTCGGCAATGTTTTCAGAATTGCTCGACCTGTCACATGTCACAGCTACGAGTGCACTCGACCGTGATGGAATGGTCACGTCGTCGTCGAAGACGCGCAAAGGTTTACGTCGCTGGTCTGTACAGAGCCCATCTGAAACTTGATCTTGGGCCATCCAAAATGTAGCCGATCTCTCAGGAATGTTGATGTTGATAACGACGCCCTATTCACGCAGGAAGTCCATCCCCAAAATCAGGTCTTTGCAGCATTCCGGTAAAATTATGGAAGAAGCGACAAAATCTGAACTGTCGATATTAATTCGCGCGGTACATTTGCCCGACGGCGTCACCGATTGGCCCCCTGCGGTTCTTATGTTCGGGCCCATCCATATTGTTCTGACTTTTTTTGGGCAGTCAGCGAGTTTACGGCAATAATAGAGAAGTCCGCACCAGTATCTACCAGCGCTGTTACTGGGCGTCCGTCTATACAAATGTCTAGAATGACGCTTACCATTTCCGTTGATGTCGCTGACGTCGTATCGTCCTTGGTATAGTTCGTCGTACGATTCGTGGTGTCATTCGTCGTATCGCGTCGTAGAGATGTTGGGGGTGTGATAGCATCTCGACAGGCGGCAACCTTCCCCCCAAAGGTCGCTGCTGTTAATTTCCCCGACGAGGGCTAGGAGATCTGCCCCGGACCACCTCGGCGTAACTGCGCTGCTGCGGCAAGTTAGGTGCTGGTGAAGGAGAGCGGGGTCGACGATATGGCACATTGGGTTGCTGTGCTTGCAGGGCCTGCACTGCTGTCACGGCGGTTATCGAAATAAGTACGAGGGGAGGTTTGTAGAAAGTACTGATGTCTAAGGTCACGGTACGGGCAATTGCGGAAAATATGGCCAGCTTCTCCGCAATGGAAGCAAAGTGGTCGACGGTGCGCCACAAGTCCGTCTTACGGATGATTGGTCGACTGGTGGGCGTCCTTTGCGACCAAGATGCAGATTTCGGCAGAGTGTACATCGGCGACGTTTGCATAGGCACGTTAGACTGTGGATACTGCTGCGGCTGACTGGAAGCTGGGGCCCACGGCTTGTTGTAAGGCCCTTGGCTGACGTCGCAATAAGCCAGTGATGACGAGTTGTATGTCACTGGAGTGGGTCGACAGACGGCTGATACGTAGCTTACAGACCGCTAGTCTGTAACGAAATTCAAGCAACGAAAACATCTGGCAGAGTTCTTGCCGCACAACTACTGGTACACAAGTCATGGTATTTTCTTGCGGAGTCACAAGAAGGTTTCGGATCTCCTCCCGAACGACCTCACCAATGAGTTCACGCAGAGAACACTCACTGCCGGCAGTTAAAGCAGAGAGGCTGGGAGATGTGTTGTTTGGTTGGTCATGGTATCAGCGCCATCGCTGCAGTGCTCCTAGCCTCTTTCACAAATTCCGCTACACAAGTTTCACAAATTCCGCTAGGATTATTGTCCTAGCCTCTTTCACGAATTCCGCTACACTTGCTGGTTGGTTGCATAGGAGACCGGTAAAAAGCTCTTCTTCGATGCCCCGCATCATATGTCGGAGTTTTTTACCTTCAGGCATCTCGGGGTCAGCCCGCTGAAATGGGCGGGCCATGTCTTCTACAAACATGGCGACACTCTCGTTTGGTTTCTGTATGCGTGCCTCGAGCTACAGAGCAGAATCACGGCGGTCGGTGTTTGCGAATGTCCCGAGTATTTGCTGCCGAAATTCATTCCACGAAGACAACGTTGACTCGTGGTTCTCGTACCACGTACGAGCGCTGTCTGCCAAAGCAAGGTAGACGCGCGATAGCTTTTGTTCAATGAGCCAGCAGTTGGCCTTGGGGACTCCCTCATACTGGGCTAACCAGTCCTCAATGTCTTCATAAGCCTCACCATGGAAGGTCTTTGGAATTAGAGGCTGAACAACAGTAAGCTGTGAAAGCCCTGCAGTAGCCAGGCACGGTGTGTTGCTGGAGAAGTTTGAGCGGGATTACCTCGCGACTAAGGCCTTGCTGTCGGCGACTGTAGCGGTGGACGGGAGTATCCACTGCAGCAACGGGTTGTGGTGGCGGACTCAAAGTGCCAGGGCACGCAGGTGTCTCAAGCATCAGTTGGAGAAGTCCAGCACCTCCACCAATGTCGCGAGGATGAAAGTAACAGGATACAGGATGACGGTGCGACAAGGAAAAACAAGGTCTGTATTGACAGAACAAAAGAGCAGCCGCCTCGACGTCGTCTTCCTCGAAGGAACCGTGGGTGCTGTCCACGCTCATCACTTCGTCGTCCTCTGTCTTCTTGCTTGGCCTTTAGCCGTGACAATATTAATGCGCATGTAACCACCTATAAAGGTGATTTCGCTTCACTGTAAGGGTGCGAAGCCGTGAGAGCATCTATCCAAGGAAAATCCGCACGGCCACGAAGCCCCATTTCAAAGTTGAAGGGGCCCTGCAACATTACTTAAGCACCTTCAGAATAGATAGTCGAGGCTACCGAGAACACGCAAGTTAAATATCATAGCATAGCGCAGCACGCAGTATCCAATTCACCATTCATTCTAGAAGTTAGCTCAAGATTGCTTTCTCTTCTCTCGACAAATGATGCCCCAAGCTCAAGAGCCACTTCACACAGCCACTGTATTAGCCGTTCGCTTACTTGGGCGTGCCGCGCTAGTTCATTACTAGGGCCGCGGTGGGAGGCCGCGACTTGTCCACGCATACGTACACTGTCGCACTGATAAGCCATGCATCTGAAGAAAAAAAAAAGGGAGAGAAAAAATGCCCAAGCTGACGAGGCGCATGTGATGTGTAGCGTAGCACTAGTGGCGGCCAACCAGCTACAGAAAAAGATGACGAGCGCAGGTGGCTAGTGGCGAGGGCAGCCTGGAACGTTCCATACTTCTAGCTGGCTGGACGCCATGGCCGCTGCTCTACTTCGGCAGCTCGCTTCCTTCTGCAAGTCTCATCTGCTCATTTAACCTGCAACGACGGCACGTCTACATCGAACGCCGTCACGTCGCTACAGATTTATTTTTTCCCCAATGCCATCGCTTCCTACTTAGTTTACAGCACTTTCGTCTGGACGAGACATGAGAGAATGCAACTGCAGCGTGCAACAAATTTTTGTAAGTCCGCTCGTAGCGGACAGATTTTAATAATCTTCATGGCAATGCCTTCATGAAGCAATGAGCTCTTTTAGTGAATCCGTTGTACGGTTACTTGACAAAGTGTTGCCGGGCCCCTTTATATAAACATATTACCATCAAATCTTACGTTTAACAGCTTGTTATGCTGGCGTATCCATGTATGCTCCAAGTACGGTAAATTTTAAAATGTTTTATATTTTGTAGGTTCTCATACCCATTCTGCTAAAAGTCAAATCCTGCTACCACTCAAAGTTGTTTTGACTGCCTCTGAATCCGAAACAATGGCATGTGCTCAGAGGCCTTGTTTCAATATAAAAAAAAATATGTCATATATACTATTCGTATTTGATTCGAAATTATTCGACCAAAATCATTATTCACTTCGAATTCGCTTGGAAACTGAAATCCCCTATTCTCACAAGCCTCGCAAAATGTCCATATCTTTTTTTTTTTACAGCATGTACGTCCAGTGGCTGCACAGCTGCTTTCCCTGCACAGCTGCTTTCCCAAGTACAAGCGATAGTTGACAATCGCACGCAGCTGAGTATTTGCACTGGATCCACGATCTCTAAACTTGAACAAATTCCATGAATTGAAATTTTCCTATCAGTAATCCAGCTGTGTGCTTCAGTTAATGAAGATGTAAAAAAAATGTGGACAAAATTTTTATAGGATGGAATTAGCAGCCAAGGAGATCTGGGTATGAGAAATGTCAGAACATTCAAGATAGATGATCTGAATTCAGCTTGCCCATTCAAAAATTGCACTGTTGATTATCCAAAGCACCAGAGGTCTTATTGACCATGTTAAACTCTGCCATTCTTGCTTTTCTAAGACTATTTTAATAAGTATCTACCATACTAGCCAAATGACACCCACAATCTTTTCTTTACAATACAGCAATAGCTGGTGGCATCCCGATGGCACACCAGCAAGCTTTTCGAACACAACCAACCTTTACGCATCGTATGCTGTAATAATAGTTTCCACACATGCAATGTTATTTGAACTAGAGTGGACAACAGGCAAAATCAAGCCAGTGCATCAGCTAATCAAGAAATTTCTAAATGTCTTGTATTCACCAGAAGCATATGCATGCTTGCATTTCACTCTTTCAAAGCTGCTGTGAGAGTAATGTGCTGACGTTTGGAGATCTTACATCCGCTTCTGAGCAACATATTTAAATACAGATTAGCTACAGCCTGAATTTGTCCGAAAGTAGCTGCTTTTGGAAAATGTCATGACTAAGCCCATTTCCCATGCTGCTAACTTACGTGGACCAGATTGAAAAAATGCACAAAAGTTATCACACTCGCGGTAACTCTGTTATAGCTATAACGTCCTCCTGAAAGGCAGTACCCTTTGCACAATTAACTTGAGCCTCAATTTCGCTTTAATTTTCCATTCGTCTATCCTATAATACGACACACCAACTACGCGGACTTCAACTACACCAAATTTTGCAAGAATATTTTCTTCTCTTGCAGTGAACTTCTCTTTTCACCAATTAGTGGAGTACCGGTCCTATTGACTCTAGTATACACCACTTTTCAGTGCAACATTAGAAAAATTCTGGCCCACATATTGTTCAGCAGGTAGGGCACCCACTGCAATTCAATGGTGCTTGCTTGCACAGCCATGCTAGCAAAGTTCTGGCTTGTAGGGTGTTTTCACTGCCTGAAGCTGGAATACCAATAGCAGTTCTGGCACACACCACTTCAGTGAAGCTCTGGCAAAATAAAAATATTTTCAGCTAGGGGCTTTTAGTAATCTCCAAGAAGGCATATATTTTAACAGCCGTAAGTAGCCTAGAACTGCTGAGAGCAGTGGCTATCCTTCCTCCCTGGCTGACAAGCGTGATTTTAATGGCTGCCTTAAATTCAGCTGCACTAAGCAGGTTATCGTCTAGCGCACTTGATAGCAAAGTAAGGAGGTTGTCTGTACTATGTGTTTCATGCTTACATGAAATTACTTTTCTTCAGAGCTCAACAGAAATTGCCAGCCACAGAATTTCTAGTTATGGCACTATCTTAACGCGAAAGGCCTTTTCCTTCCTCCAAGCAACACTGCACAGTACTGGCATCACGCTACATCGTAACAACGGTAAGGGCAAGCCCAAGATTTACAGGGCTTTCAACGAGTACAGAGTAAGCAGCAATGACAGTCAAGCTGGAAGTGAGGAAAGGCCAATGCACAAGCGCACGCACATCTTGCTCTTCGCACCCAAATGCATCTCATCTCTTGGTAGAGGTGAACTGATCCATGGCCCGGCCATCTTTTCAAGTTTTGGTGCCAGACAATAAAAAAAATTATCAGAAGAATAAATACAGAGGGAATAACATACACCTGTGAATTTATCGATTTCTGCCAATGTTGACAAAAAAGTGCATGATGTTCACTCTGCCCCCCAAAAGCAAGCAGAGTGGGATCGAACAGATAATACAGAGCAAAAAAAATTTCCCTGCTCCAAATTAAGAGCTGGCCCAAAGAAAAATGACGGAACCAAGACCGTCGTCAGAATAATGCTAAGGCCGAATGTGTGCTGCAAATGAAAGTAAAGAAAATTAGGCTGTGCGGCGCAATTAAATGATAACCTATCTGGGCATGGGAAAGTGGAAGCATGCTGCGATATCAAAAACAACAGCTGTAGTAGATAGGGTGAGGGGAGAAAAAGAAAATAGAAAAAATAAAACCTGGCGGCCAACTCTACCAAAAGAAATGCTGCATTTAGGAGCAAGAGTGGCACAGTGCGACACCAAAACCTGAGAAGGGTGCTCAACACCTCTCTCCTTCTCTCCCAAGAATTGAGACACACCAGAGGCGAAGAGAAATTGTGCATAATTTTTTTTTATTCAACAACATGCGTTTGCGCTCTAGTTTGTTTTTGTTTTTTCTTTCGTCTTCTCAAGACCATCTCTTTCAGCCACAAAAGAAAAAAAGAGGGGGGGGGAATGGGTGAAGAGAAAAACGTAAAAAGGTGGTGGTGGTGACATTGTGTGCCCTTTGCTCATAAATACCAAACCAGATGGAGGAGGGGACAAAAAGAGGGGGGAGCACAAACGAGGCCAGCAAAATGTAAACAAGAGGGATATTTATGACAATGTGATGATACACAACACACTGCACGAAACAAGCCACCACAGTCAGCGCGTGCACACAGTCAGCGCTGCAAAAACAAAGTCCATGCTGTGCACGCAGCCACCGAGTGCACGCCCATTCATTCTGTTGCCATCGAATTTTGAAGGACACACTCTGTGGATGGAAAGAATTACACAATTTGCAAAGCCTGATTAGAGGAGGAAAGTTTTAACTAAAACGAGAATATCAAGAGGCATGACAGACTGGAGAGAAAACGAGCTGCCAGCATAAGCAGCGAGAGCACATCTTATATCCATTAACGAATGTATCAATCTATGCTTTCCTCAGTGCCCACCCAACTTACTAAACCACCTCCCCACCACGTCGACTCCGCAAACCCAGCTTGCTCTCCCACTTTGCAAAAGGGCATCCGCTGCTGCTGCCACACTTTTTTCCCCCTGATTATTTCTTGTAAAATTTCCTAAGATTTACAGAGTCCTTCACACTTTTTACCACATCACACGTGCCGCAGAAATTAAACTGTCCTCCACACGTGAAACACACACATACCCGCGCTATTTACAAAAGAGAAAACAATAATAAAATTAATGAGCTAATGAAAAACTTTACAGTCAGTTCATGATGTGCCCCAACCCTTCCTCTTTGAACAACCCTTCCCAACCCCAAGGTAATCTTCAATCTTCCGTTTACCTACATACACAGAAGGAATATGAACAACAAATGCTCCTTGATAACAGTCAAGAACACCGACGAATCTTTTTTTTTTTTTTTACTTGCACAGTTGTTCACTCCCTGCTACGTCTCGAACTTCTTGAATGCCGGTGCCGCCGCCGAGAGCGGCCACTGCTTCCTCTCGTTTTGGATCGAGGTACCACCTCGTCGTCATAGTCAGCGGTGGACTCTATTACGATTGTGGTCTCAGCGGGTGGCGGGACCAAGTCTGGACCTAGGCTATCCATGATTACCTCGCCCACCACAGGTACAACCAGCGGATCCAAGTCAAGCTCAATATCCGCAACCTCCGGCTCCCCATCATCTATAATCACCTCGGCATGTTCTTCCTCAATGGGGACATCAACATCTGCGAAATTTTCATCACCCTCCACTGGTAACTCCACAACATTCTCTTCTTCCACCTCCTGAACTTCAACAAGACTTTGTAAAACGCCTTTCTCTTCTTCCACCTTCTCGACACAGATCTCTAGAGCTCTCGTACTGGCCCCCTCTCCGCCTTCAGCGTCCATCTCACCTGCCGCTAGCCGTGAAAACAGCTCGGGCGTCAGCTTGGACACAAATTCAGCAAGAAGGTCAGGTCCTATCTCCTCACAAAGCTCTGGATCCAGCACGAATTCGTAGACCTGCTCTTCCTCTAGATTGTACTCCTCGGAGAGGGCCATCTCCTCACCTCCAGCCAACATAACCTGCTCTGCTGTCTCATCCTTAACAATGCCTTCAGCCACCATCTCAATACCCTCTTGCGCTCCCACCTCCTCCACAGCCAAACTATCGACATTCTGTTCGATGGCCATTTCCTCAATGACATCGACGGACATTTCCTCAACACTCTCATCAACTACTATTTCTTCAATCATCTCTTCAACAATCTCCCGATGTTCGTCAAGCACAGGCTCTGTGACAACTTCATCAGATACAGATTGTTTTTCTGCAGCTTCTTCTGGCACTTCAACTTTGACCTTAACTGACTCGAACACCGGAACTGGCCGTTTCGGTGACAGCTGCATTGGCTCAGTTTTTACGACCTTGGGCGTGACAGCTTCCGAATCGGTCTCGGCCGCACGCGCTCTTCTTGTTCGAATTACCAGATTAGGATTCGAGAATGGTTTCAACACTGTAGGTGAGCCACCAGAGGAATTTGGTGGTTGGACTTTGGTCCTACTAGGACTGTTGGATGTGTGAGGCTTCTCAGTGATGGGGGCGTCACCAACGTGATTGCCCACTGGCTCAGAAACTCTAGCTCTTGTGGTGGGCATTGTGCCCTTGCTGCCCATACGCAGCCCCCTTTCTAGCATCTGCGCTTTACTGGCAGGTCGGAACACCGCCTCTGCCGGAACGTTAGATTTCTCTGCGAGACTTGCCGCCAAAACCTTCGTTACCGATAGTGTGCGCTCGACGGACAGGTCTTTCTCTCCGCACACAATCTTCTCTGTCGTGGAATGATGTGGCGGTTTGATGGCAGATGCATTTCTATCCAACGGTTTAATCCTATCTGTGGCTGGAAGAGGTTGCGATTTAGTGGCCGAGACATTTTTGTCCGCAACCTGCATCCTATCGACTGATGGAGGAGGCCTGATGTTCCTGTCAGCAGCCCTTGCCTTGTCCGTAGTTATAGTGGCTGGGGGCTTGATGGTGGCCACAGTCCTATCTGTAACCTTTGTCTTATCAGCAGAGGGATGATGCAGATGTCGGACAGACGGCGAGTGGAGTTTATCGACGACCTTGATCTTTTTGGCGACCTGGTTCTTATGCTCCGGAGGATGCTTATTGGCCACCTGTGGCCGTACCTCCTCTTTTCCTACCGCGGAAGAATGTAATGCTTTGCAAGGGGCTGAACCCAACTTGTGCCGGGTACGTTGGTGTGTTGTCGCCGGCTGTACTGGTGGCAACAGCTCGTTATGACGGTGATTGTGCACAGGGGACAATGCTCGCTTTTTCTTGTGGGGCACAGTCGTTTCCTCCTGCTGTTGCGGAACTTTATCAGTTGTAGAGACGGCAGCCGCCGCACGCCGCTTACTGACGCGCTTGGGCATGGCTGCCGTGCCGTTCACTTGACAGGCAGCCACAACCCCACTTTTGGCCCCACCTACACCACCACTACCACCGCGTGAAGATCTGCGCTCGCGACCACTCTTAGGCACCTGCGTGTAGGCATCCTCGCGCGAGTACACCAGGGCAGGAGCCTCCTCGTCGTCTCGGTAGCCAGCGCGCCGCTCTTCCTCCTCTTTGATGGCCTTGAGGCGGCCCAGCTCCCAGTCCTTCTTCTGAGCCTCGATCTCCTCCTGCAACATGTGCACATCGCAACATTTTTCAACCGTGAATTGGGCGACAACGCAATTTCCTACCATACAACCTTTATATTTGGCATAATACCGTGCACCCACAAATAAAAGAAGGAACAACACCTTGTTTCCCCGTGTCCATGCTTGTGTGCACACCACATGCTGTCAAATATGAACAGGCAGCTATTTACGCTACTGAACACAACCTTCCATAAGCTAAGAAAACCCTAAACCGCACAAAAATGAAGTGAGAGGAACAAAGAAAAGGCTCTGTCGTGGTTACATTAGGCAATATCTGCTGTTGCACTGTGGTCATTTCTTTATTGGCGGTACATGTCTAGAGATGTAAATTTGTGCAACGTAGTTCCTGCTACTACACTGTTTAGTGCCCCTACTGCAATCCTAGCAGGCATTTATAAGTGAGGTTTTACTGAATAGAGGAGATGAAATAAGATATTTTTCAATCAGCCCATAGGCATTGTAAAGACATTATTCCCACATAATGCCCTTCATGTTGGAAACTTGCTCGCCAAATCCACTCACCTCTGCTTGCTTCAACTGTTCAAGTGTCAGCGGTTCTTGAAGAGACTCGAGGAACTGCATGGCATATCTCTCCACAGGCGTAAGCTGTTGCAAAGAAAATAAGGACACACACTGTTAGGAACCGACCTTTCATTGGAGAGGCCAAATCTCAAGCTACATCTGTGAAGCACATGCTGAGAGATGCATGTGGACAAAGGACGAATGCACAAGGCTCAGCTTATCTGTTTCCTGCATCCATCTTTCTTTGTGTATGCTTTCTGGGCATGGCTTGCCCTACCAATGTGACTAAGTAGGCAGGTTTTTCTCAATTTGCACGAGCCCAACCTCACTCAAACAGAACAACAGTTGTTCCTTCATTTGAGCACAGTATTGACCGGCTGCTCTTAGTGACTGTTCTTCCACAGGTGTTGCACCACCATGGTGTCAGCTTTCGCACCTTAGCTGATTTGATTGATTTGTGGGGTTTAACGTCCCAAAACCACCATATGATTATGGGAGACGCCGTAGTGGAGGACTCCGGAAATTTCGACCACCTGGGGTTCTTTAACGTGCGCCCAAATCTGAGCACACGGGCCTACGACATTTCAGCCTCCATCGGAAATGCAGCCGCCGCAGCCGGGATTTGAACCCGCGACCTGCTGGTCAGCAGCCGAGTACCTTAGCCACTAGATCCCCGCGGCGGGGCCCTTTCGCACCTTAGCTGTGCCAACTCTGAGCTTACCATAAAGTTGGTTACTTGGACACGAAGCAGAGAAATCGCAAAAAAAAAAAGTGCCTGATCCCTCTTTGTAGGGATCCGTAAAACACGAAAGCAAAGCGTGTTTTCATATAGGTAGTTGAGTGTTTATTGTTCATTGTTTCGACACAAGGCAGAAGGAATGATTGCTACAGCGGCAAATTGCAAAGTCACGTGAAGAACGGCAAGAAGCTGCATCTCGAAACTTGCAGCACGCCCCTCAAGCAGCAAGCACGCACGAAATGAGCATAGAAAGGATAAGCACGAACAAACAACTGTCAGAGCTCACCTCTTAAGGGCGGACATGGTGTGTGGAGATATTTTCTGTATTTGTAGACCAAACATGATTAAAATATACATGCTTATGTAGTTTTTCCTGCCGATTTCTAATATGCAAAAATTTTTATTGTAGGTCAATTTATTTAGAGGATACACAATTCTGTCACTTGTGGGGTCTTGAATGGGCGGGCGACACCAAGCTCTTGGAGCGAACGAACACAGAAGATGCAGTCGGTACAAACCAAACAACAACATACTTTTATTTACCTATACATCAATCGTTATCAACACGCTAGGACATCCTTACACAATATTACTATACACTCCAATGGTTTTGGGACGTTAAACCCCACATATCAATCAACTATACACTCCAAAACAAACACAATAACATGACAAACACAATAACACACCCAAGGCGTCGTCGTCAACGCTGATTGATTGATATGTGGGGTTTAACGTCCCAAAACCACTCTATGATTATGAGAGACGCCGTAGTGGAGGGCTCCGGAAATTTAGACCACCTGGGGTTCTTTAACGTGCACCCAAATCTGAGCACACGGGCCTACAACATTTCCGCCTCCATCGGAAATGCAGCCGCCGCAGCCGGGATTCGAACCCGCGCCCTGCGGGTCAGCAGCCGAGTGCCTTAGCCACTAGACCACCGCGGCGGGGCGTCGTCAACAACGCTTGACTTACCACGAGGGCCACCGACGCGCAGCCTGCGGTGGCCTCAGAGACTCACTCAACTCTCACACATCGCCAAGGCTTGCCTTCCGCTAGGGGTCACCGCCGGCACTACCACTCTACCAACTATGATGATGATACTGGTGATCAACACCAACACAATGCCACTTACTGCAGTGTTGTTGTAATCCGAAATGCGGCTTTTGGGCGAGGCACGTGTGCCACGCAGCGCAAACAACTTAACAGGACGTGTTAGCACCCTCACACACTTTACTGTTTTCGGAGACAATAGAAAAGAAAGTGCTTAACAAAAAGTAAATATTATTGCATAGCCAAACAGTGCAATTAGCAATAAGTGCAATGCTGCAGGCAGATTTCAAATTAAAGAAAAACTAGTGATTCTGCAGATAATGAAAGTTGAGGAGGCATGTCATGGCTATCACATACAAAGAAATTTAATACCTTTTAAATTTATATAGGCAGCAAATGGAAATTTCGCTCTCAGCACTTTGTAATACACTACTTAAGCTTTATGTTAACGAAAAAATTATTACTCTAACTGTTCTCGATTGCAAGATATCAACCCGACGAACTAGTAAAGTCACCAAAAAGCATGTTTTCAGAAAACTGAGAAAAACAAAACTCATTCATTTACATAACTGCACTTGAAAATGCTCAGTATGCGCAGGGCATGTAGTCCTTCTGACTATGAGTCCCTGTGTGGCGCTTTGTCGCTTGTCGCTTCTTGGCTGATGCTGCCGTGCACTGTCGATCCTTTTCAGCCATGCGGCTGCGGCTTTGCCAGCTGGTGTTTAGGCTCAGCTTTTCATAATGTCTTCTGATGCCTTTTTATTACCTGCGTTGAACTTGAGCCCTGCTTCTGCCACAGCTGTCTCCACCGTGAATAGCGAAGCACGTCGCTTCTTTGCTGCCAGCGCTCAGATTATTGAATGCAGGCATTTGTTGTTATTTTTGGTTTTCTCACGCTGGCATCGTTGCAACAGCTTTCTGTCTGACAAGTGCTCACAAATGGGAAGTAAGGGTTGGCAGACATGTGGAGGCAGCTTTCGACGATGTTTGGGAATGGGCTCCCCCTTGGCCTTTGCCACATTTTGTTTGCACCAGGAATTTGGGCCAGGTGGGCACAGTGTGGTTTGCCGCATCATCACTGAACGTGATGTGATGATAAGTGGCCATCACTGCTGTGCGCATAGCATCAACATCACCGCTGTGTGTCTTCAGAGCCCAACCATAATAATTGGTGAGCTTGGAGATCAGATCTCTTGTCACGCAGCCCTTTCCCCCAAGACTCTCAAGGCTAGGGCCTTTGTGTATTGCAATCATATTGCCCAAAGCAGTGCTCATACGCTTTTGGACATGATTAATGCAGTCCTCTTTTTCCACTGGGATATACCCATAAACCTTATCATCTTATAGCGCAAGGTAACTGCGCCTGTCCCCGTCCCAAAGCACCGTGGTGTAGCGCAGATTGTGCCGCTCAAGTGACCTCCTGAAGAGGATGAGGGCAGCCTCAACCTCCATTTCCTTAGCCTTCTTGTCACTGTTTTTCTGAAAGTGGTGATGTTCCTACCACGCTGCATAAGAAGGGTCACCTTCCTTTAGGCCTGACTCGCATGCAGCGCAAGAGTTGTTCAAGACAACGAAGTCAAGCACTAGCCCGCTGAACAATTCTATGACCAGGCAGAGACCAATATGCGATGAATGATTGCGAGTCATCCATGTACATACATACATACATCGCGGTATCTAAGGATACCGCGATGTTTCCCATGTGGCCTATATTAAGTTCGGCGTAAAGTTCGCGAACCGACCGCGCGCAGTCACTCGTCAAATTGCGTACAGCACGATCGGTCGCGGGTGCCAACTTTCATCTTCACGTAGTGCTGCCACGTTTTCGTGTGAAGACCCCGACGGCTGATGCCCATCAACGAGAACACATCACTCAACGCGGTCTGTCTGTTCCTCGTTGCCTGCACGGCATGCGTGGCCAAAACGTTCACAGTAAAAGGTTTCATACGTTCATCGCTACGTACGCGCAGCGAGCTCCACGACGACGCAGTCTCGCCACCGGTCGAACACACAAAACGCAACTTCACAGCAAGTCCGAATTCCCGGTCGTCGCGGACAATCTGCAGTTCTCCGTTGCATACCTTGCACTATGCAAATGCCAACAAAGCGCTGTTCACTGTGTCCAAATCTATAATTGTGAACGTGGTTTCATCAGGCGGCCGAGCTGCTTCGTCGGCACCGACAACCACAAATCCACGTTTCCGCTCCGTCGCTGCAGCGGATAACAACTCCGATAACTTACCTTCGGCTTTCGCTCGCTCCTCTTCCAAGTCAGATTGCTGCCGATAAATAGTATCTAGACGCACGCGACAGCTGCTTGAAGGCTCCGCGGCTGACGGACTTTGCACAGGCTCCGTGACAACTGATGTGGTAGCTAGGCCTTCCGTGGTAGCATCGACAGCTTTGCCATGGGAGGCGGAAAGTGTAGCGTCTCGGGAGGTTTTGCGGCATCACGAAGCGCTTCTTGAAATTCGCGACTAGTGCCAGTCGCACCTTTTTCGCACCAAACTTGTGCCACGTACAGAATTAGCGCTCAGAATTGGACATCATGAAACTTCTCCGCTGACGCTGAGGCAAAACGGCATGCATGAACACGCGCCTCAATACCCGGAGCAGACGAAGCCGGGAGTATCCACCAATAGGAAGGCAAGCTCAAGTCACGTGCGCGAAGCAGCGAATAGGAAAACGTTCAGATACTTCTTTTTGCTGCTCATTTTCTAAGCTTCAAATGGCTGTATTGGACCCATTCTGGCTGGAATTTGAAATGAGACCAAGCGGACCATGCTGGCAGACATGAAAGGAGAGGGGCAAGTCACAAAAAATGTATGATTTCAACGTCGATTTCGGCTCAGATTTAGCTGAAAAGCACCGTATAAAGGGTCTTAGCGGCTAAAATAATGATAATATAGGCATGAAATTCATGGTATAAGTGCACTAGTACCTGTAGATTTCAAAAACGCAATAAAAAACCGAGTTTTTTCGAGATTTTTCAATTTCCCCAACCCGTCTTTCGGTCTCCCCAACCCCCCTTAAAGCGCACTGTATAAACAGAAAGAAAACCAACCAAAACGAGCGATCAAGTTTACACCGGACAAGCGCGAGCTACTGTCTCAATTCTGCTTCGTGTGTGAGCAGCGTGCTCCTTTCATAAATGGGGCCGTGGCAGTGCTAAGTGACCTTCCTGCTCTCTCAGAAGACGAGTCTGGTTAGCGCGCGGTCACACCATGCGCACGCAGTGAAACTATGCACGCGCGCACTGTGTCGAAAACGAAGAGCGAACGACACTGACCCAGACACGAATACCCCGAAAAACTATTTGGTAAAACGTCCTCCATACACGACCCCACATATGACACTAACTAAAAACATGGCACTGACAACGCGCAAAAGTAGTCTTTTTTTATTGGCAGTGGGGGGGGGGGGGGGGGCACACCCACGCATGCGCCCGCGGCGGCAAGAACGGCGGCAACCACCTGCCTGCCCGGGCGTGCCGCCGCCGCTTCGCGCTTTGTCAGCGGCCGGGCAGTCGCGAAAGATGCATGCTCGTACCAAAATGCCAAAATGAGGAAAAATTCCTAGATTGTCCGCGGGAAAAAATCGTTATATCATGGTTGTCTCCCGCTGTTACTTTGTTACATCGAGGTCACAAATACCGTATTTACTCGCATACTAGGCGCACTTTTTTTTTCAGAAAATCCGGCTCGAAGTTAGGGGTGCGCCAATTACGCGGGGTAAAATTTTCGAAAATTTTTTCAACTCGGTTCTCGCGCTTTAAATCTGCACACTTGTCAAGTAAAAGGCGACTTTATCGTTTACCAATGAATTCAGCATAAAACAAACATACCTACGTACCTTTTAATGAACAAGCGAGAGCCGTCAACTGCACACACACACACGTAAAATTTATTTACACAAAAGTCGTAGCTGTTCCTCCTTTTCCCTATTCGGAGTCCGAGTCGGAGATCACACATTCATCCTCGCCGAGCGGGGATTCGTTTTCGGTGTCCGAATCATCCGCACCCCACAACATGTCATCCTCACTCGCATCCAGTGCGTTCGAGATACCCGTCTTCTTGAAGCTTTTCCTGACGACTTCGCCGGAGATCGCCTGCCACGCTTCCACGATCCAAGCGCACAGCATTTCCACAGGCGGCCTTTTAATCTTACCACCTGGAGTCAGCTGATGTTGACCTCCAGCCATCCAGGTGGTGTACAGCCTTCGAACATTGTCCTTGAAAGGTTTATTCAAGGACACGTCCAAAGGCTGCAGTATCGATGTGAGGCCGCCCGGAATCACTGCCAGATCTGTGCGCAGCTCCTTTAGCTCATCTCGTATGCGGTCTACTAGGTGCCCACGAAAACTGTCCAGGACAAGCATGGACGGCAACAACAGACCACCCGGCCGCCGACCCCAGACTGTTTTCACCCAATCCACCATGAGTTCCGCGCTCATCCAGCCTTTTTCCTGGACTCTGACGTAGATGCCTTGAAGGAATTTTGCCTTTGGGAGCGTCTTACGTTTAAAAATAACGTAAGGCGGTAGCTTACGCCCATCCGCTGTCACCGCCAGCATTACGGTGCATCATTGTTTATCAGCGCCAGACGTTCTGACGATGACGCTCCGTGCACCTTTCTCCTCCACTGTCAAGTTCCACGGAATATCAAAGCAAAGGGGGGTCTGATCGGCGTTGCCGATCTGGGACAAAATGAAGTCTTTCTGCTGTCGGAGCTTTATAACAAAACTGTGGAAGTCCACCACTTTGTCCTCATATGCTGCGGGCAAGCGCTGGCACAAGGTGGTCCGCCTTCGCAGTGCGAGGCCATGGCGCCGCATGAAACGAGTTGTCCATCCGGAGCTGGCTTTGAACTCTTTTGCTTCGATGCCCTGCGCTCGGGATATTCTGCGCGCCTCAGTCTGCACAATGTCCAACGACACAGCACAGCCGTCTTGTCGTAGCTCCCGTATATGCCGGACCAGTTGCTCTTCGACGTTCGGATACCTGCCGGTCTTGGCACCGCGGAAAGCCCGTCGTGTCTTCTTCGTCGCCTTAAGTTTTTCTTCTTGGTCCCTCCAGTACCGAATACTGGTTTCTCCAACGCCGAAATGCCTGCTTGCAGCCCAGTTGCCGTGCTCCAGCGCATACTGCACTGCCTTCAGTTTAAACCCAGCCGTGTAGCTCGCGTACTTCCCCATGGTGGAACCAAAGTTCAATACACGACCACAACATACGCACACCGCTTGCAAAATGGCGTTTCTTTCTTTTTCTCTGATGGTGGTGATGGCGATCAAGCCCCCGGCGTTGTACACGTGACCTTCAAAAAGCGCAGCGATTTGGGGGGTATCAGTAATCGATGGAACAGCCGTTCTTTTTTTTCGCTCACAAACGCTTTTTTTTTTTTCAAGTTTTATTTCGACAAACACGTTGGTTAGGTCATTGCACTTCGAATTTTTTTTATTTGCTTGTCGATTTGCCTTCTTTTTTTCTTCAGGGTACGGGGACCGCGTTCCAATTGTATCGCTGGGGGGTAGAATCGTTTCTGATCACAGCCAAGTTCGGGATGCGCCTATTATGCGCGGAATTAAAAAAAATCGAATTTTCCGCGACCAAACCAGGGGTGCGCCTATTGTGCGAGTGCGCAGATTATGCGAGTAAATACGATACATGTGCTTCTATGGAGCAATGACAGAGAATAGAAAAACTTCATTATTTCGAGGAATTAGTAATATGGGGTTTAGTTATAATAAGGTTTTTAGTTGTTTTTTTCCAATTTTTTTTTGTGTCGGTAATTTTGGCACGTTATGGCGCGATACTGAAGCTACACGGCTGCTTCAAGTTGCAAGTAATAGATCATGCACTAAACAACGGCAAGAGGGCCGCCGTTAGGCTCTGCAGAGTCTACGAGTTCTGTGTTCGCTACTGGTGACGGCAGCTGAAAGCCACCAAGACGCGTTGGGCCTGCCATATGCCTAAAGCTGGGATTGATGGTAAACTTTATTTCTTCAGAAGGAAACTGCGGACGATTTTGTTAAATAGCCATCAGCCCAATATTGACGTCCTACGCTTACCTTTTGAGCGCTCCTGTTGAGCGACGAACACTACCGCTACACCCGCAAGGCCCACAAGCTTTGTGTATGGCATTCTAATTCTCGACTATTTGATTCCACTTTTTGTCTCTCAAATAAATCTTGCCTTGTGTTGAACCTCTGCTTTTATTGTTGAGGTAAGTTTTAATTAGTACTTCTTAAAGCTTGCTGTTAATTGCTGGTGTGAGAATCCCAATTCGCGGCCACTTCGTTTTCTTTTTCGCTCGGTACATTTTCGTGGAAAGTTTTCCCCGCGCAATTCTCGCACCCCCCTACTTTGCATCGGTTTTCCGGCAAAAAAAAAGTGCGAGGATTATGCTAGTAAATACGGTATGCGAGTGCGAGGATTACGCGAGTGAATACGGTATGTACATAGACTGTCCACAATTTTAAAGAGTTACAAACAAGGTAACGTTCCTACTGTAACCTCTAATATAGTTCACCAACCACCGCGCCGCACCTCTTGCGTGCAGCTCATGCCTAGCTCAAGGCAACTGAGCGACTTTTCGTGCTCGATGTTTCAGATGCTGGCAGCCGCCGCCGCTCGGCTTTACCCAAGGAATAATGTGGCGAGATTGGCACCGCCACGTCGGCCACCTTCAGGACGTTGTCTCGCATTTCTTTCTTTCTCGCTACAGCTTCGTTCCACGTTTGGACTGAGGAACCGAGTTTCAGCTTTAGATTGTCTGCGACTCGGATCGAGGCGGTGGCAAAAGTAAGGCAGTCTCATTGCCTTTGCTATCGAAACAAGGCGGCCCCTTGGCTCAGTAAACAGCTGCGGTTTCTGGTAGTGCCGCCTTAGTGTTTTAGACTTTGTAGGCGTATTTTTATGTTCTGAAAATGCATCAAGTTCAGAATTGTATTTACTGCACGTCATTAAATATCCAAGCATGGAATCGCATCGTCAAATCTCGTTGAAGTGGAACGGCAGACGGAAAACTGTTCGTCATGGGGAGAATGTTTATGCATAGACTCCAACGAACTGCCGACGAGGAATCAAGAATTTTTAATTGTAACAGAAATTTCACTGAAGCGGCATTCAATGTAGCGGGATTCGACTGCACAACAAAAGTTGAGGAAGGATATGCGCTACACTTGCCTGATCCATGAGCTTGTCAAGCTCCTCCTCTGCCTGGGACTTGTCCTCGTCTCGGCTGTCTGTGTCTAACGGGATGGACTCGTCGAACTCGGCCAGCTCAGCAGCTGCTTCGGCACGAGCCGTGTGTGCAGCCTGGACGTCCAGCTCTTCCTCTGCCATGCCAAGTGCCTGCAAGGAGCATTAGGCAAGATTGCAAGCAATGCCCTGGGGCCAAGGATTCAATGCACAAGGACAGTTACAGAAAAGATGTAAAGCTTCAAAGCAATGCCCTGAGGCCAAGGATTCAGAGTACAGTTACAGAAAAATGTGAAGCTTGGAACCAATTTCCATTTGCCAGCACAGAATATAGCCCTCATGAGATATGATGCATAGAATGGCAACATACACAATCCAGAGCATCAATCACGGATCCTCTGAAAGTGAAAATGTTGAAATTGTTGCAGACATCAACACGTTACTAATACTAAGCATAGCAGATATGTTCATGTCAGGCATCCCTGTTACAATGACGCTCAAATTGTAGAGGCCACGTTTACTAGTCCCACATTCGAAATTCTGAAACACCAGTCTAACAAAGGCAGTGTGAATACTTGAAATTTTCAAAGATTCTGTCTCTTGGAGAGACCCAGAACTGTAGACTAATTGAAGTTAATTAAAAAGACAATAGCTGCACAGACAACTGTTCTAACTCAAAGTTAAGTTTCAGTCTTTATTATAACACTCCTCATAACAATAAAGCTCAACTATTATGTAAACTATCACTATTACCACTCCCCTACCACCCCATGGACAAGCATGCTTCAGCAAGCAACACCGTAAGCAGCACATTTTTACCTTTTCAAACTCCACAGAGGAAAACTTCTCGGGCCTCTCCGAATCGGCCGGCCTGTCTTCCCTCACGGCCTCTTCGCCTTTCTCGGCAATAGCCAGGTCAAAGTCGGTGCCAAACAGGTCTTTCAAGGTGTTCTGAAAAAAAAAAAAAAAACGAATAACGGCAAAGAGACTCCAACTGCTTCTGTGGCATGACACTGAGGTTAGAAACAAGCGAAATGGCCCGCTACATTAAGTTTCCGATACACCTAGCACTCTGCTAAAATTTGTAGTCATTGTTCATTATACTCGGCAACAACTTTTCTAGGCATTGAAGCAAATGCTGCAGAGCCAAATCACGTGCACCTTACCGCCAGTGAATGTAGTTCCACAATAGCACTTGTATTTTGAACTTGATATGTGGAGTTTAGCGTCCCAAAACCATCATATGATTATGAGAGACGCCGTAGTGGAGGGCTCCGGAAATTTCGACCCCCTGGGGTTCTTTAACGTGCACCCAAATCTGAGCACACGGGCCTACAACATTTCCGCCTTTATCGGAAATGCAGCCGCCGCAGCCGGGATTCGATCCCGTGACCTGCGGATAAGCAGCCGAGTACATTAGCCACTAGACCAACGCGGCGGGGCCGTATTTTCAACTTAAAATATAAAAAAAATGTTCCTCCTTTATTTACTACAGGGAGCTATTTGAGACAAAACACAGCTCACACAAATAAGACAATCGTATTTCTTTTAATTTATTCCTGGTTCACGTTTTTGAACACGCGAGAAAGTCCCGCCTTTTTACGTGTGCCTCAAATGCTAAGCGGTCTGCGTCTTCATGAAATGTTGATTGTATACCCTTGTCGCTTTCCACAGCGTTTCAAGATGCGCTCCAAGAGGGACTACTTCACGTGGAGGAGGAGGTGAAACTTTATTAGACCAAGGGATTTGGGCACGTGGTGCTACATGTGCAGGAGCTCTGACCCTGTAGCTTTACCTTGAGTGCCTAGAAAAGTTGTCACCGACTATAGTAACGAATACTTGTTAGCACAAGCTCGCTAACCCACACGAAAGTGGAACGCAATGCGACAAGCACAGCCCATCCTATCCGCCTCTACGCACTAATAAAAGCATGCGGCCCAAGTAATACCCCGAACTCGAGAACAGTAAAACAAGACCAGCTGCGTATGAATAAGGGGGGACGCAGCTTTCGAAAGCAGAGAACAAAACACTCGACCTTTGAAAAACACATTTTTTCGTTGTATGTCTTATAAACTACCTATTCTGTAATTATCAGCACCTAATTGAACCGCAAAGTGAAGAGAAAAAACGTTACATTCGAGGCTGCGCCGGCGTCCAAAATGCACAACAAATGCCAAAATCCATACTTCGCGCGCGCCATTCCCAGACCACGCTGTCATCTCGCGCCATCTTGGTTTTGTTTTGAGTGTGAATTTTTTCTTTCTCATTTTCCATCCTGCAAAATGGCGACAGTGGCCTGGTTGGGATGCTATTGGCGTTTTCCCGCAAGACAATACGGAGCGCTGACTGGCTACAGCAGCGCATTTGTATCTTGCGGGAGAAAGCGTAACCCCTATTGGCAGCTGTGCAGCAGCGGGGGCTGTCGCTGTGCAGCTGCGTGGGCGGCCCTTCGATGGCAAACACAGAGCTTCTTCAAAAAGCAACAATCATGGTGTGCAGGTTTTGCAATCCTCATAAAGGTGCTGATAAAATTGCAGCGCAGCTTCTAACACAGGTGCCGACAAGTTAAAAGAAGCATCGAAGTCGGTTCCCAGTTTTCTTGCAGGTTCTGCATGTTAACAGCACCAAGAATCTCGACAGTTAGAATGACATTACAAAAAAAATTACCACTTCCTGGTGTGTGAAAATTTGCAAATAGAAAAATACTTGCAGAAACCAAATATGTCTAGTTTGAAAACTGAATTTTTTTCGGTCCCTTAATAACTCTGGCAGTAAAAAACACAGCTTTATAAAACTTCACAGTTGCTCTAGTTGTAGTGTAGGGACCATGCTCTAAAAGATTTATCCAGATATCTTAAAAAAAAACAAAGAAGCGGTGCATTTTTATGAAGGTGAAACTTTGAAAGCCATTTTCTCCGAAGTGTGTTTTGAGAACGTAGTGTTGCTTGTGAAAAGCGTAGCATGGCAGTGCCTGAACAAATTTTGATGCTGCTTTGTTTTGTTTTTTTAATCCTTGAAAATTTGTTGACAGGATGGCATTATTCTTTACCTTGCTTAGGGCTTAGTTTTTTGCTTTTGCATTTGATAATTAGTGCACGAGGAGTTCTGATGCAATACATGAAGGTCATGGGGATGTTATTTGTAAAGAAAACTGAATTAATTAGGCAATTTCAGGTAATGTCATCCAGTGTAATGTTGTTCTGAGTAAAGATCAAAACAACTTAGACCTTCATGGCATGTTTTGTTACAATGCTAGGCTTTCCACCAGCAGACTACGTCCTCAGATTATGTAACAGAGTAATTTGATAACTACTTGAGATATGACAATAAAACTTTTCAGGAGGGTTTGCACAGAATATTTGGCTGAAAATTCAACAAGTTTTCAAGGAATTTTAGGCTGCAAACAGGACAAATTCAAGGAGTCTTAGCGTTATTTTATTTTCGCACATGGCTAAACAAAAGAGCTGTGCTTTCACACTCATTTCTTTTACGAGAGTAGCTATTTCAGCCTCTTTCTCATTAGCTGTACAACAAAAACTGCTGGCCTTGACAAGAGAAGTCATGTATTTTCTTGCTTTGACGTCTTCCAAAAAGTGATCCGCTGACTCCACCAAGCAATTTACAGTTTTTTTGGAGCTTTGGCTTCCTCCTTGCATGTTCTTTAGCTCAAGCGGGAGTTTTTTTTTTTTTTTTTTTTCAACGTTACCTGCTGTACTACTGCTTGTTTCTTCTGTTCTTCGCACACTTTTCAGTGTGCGCTTGCTCACTGATCACTTCAGTTCTTTCAACAGCGTAACGTTAAGCAGACCACCATGGCTTTTCACAACTTTGCAGATGACTTGATAGATAGATAGATATGTGGGGTTTAACGTCCCAAAACCACCATATGATTATGAGAGACGCCGTAGTGGAGGGCTCCGGAAATTTCGACCACCTGGGGTTCTTTAACGTGCACCCAAATCTGAGCACATGGGCCTACAACATCTCTGCCTCCATTGGAAATGCAGCCGCCGCAGCCGGGATTTGAACCCGCGACGTGCGGGTCAGCAGCCGAGTACCTTAGCCACTAGACCACCGTGGCGGGGCTGCAGATGACTTGAGAGATATACGAGAGCTCTGCCATGCTTCCAACTGCAACTTGCTGACACCTTGTCCTACTGAAGCCTATGCCAATAGAAGGACCTTCAGCACTTCCCATGATATTGAGAATGCGGGTCACGCTTTATTAGTGCACAAAGAGAACGTCAAGGCGTTCACGGTCTCTTACAGAGTTCTGCAGTTCATGCTGTTTTTCTCGGCAAAATGAAAATATTGTGCACACAATATCTCTTGTGCTCAGAAAAAAAGCTTGCTATCAATTAACCTGTTAAGAACAACTTTCAGCTTCCCAAGGCACATTTCTCCTCTTTAGCTTCTTGAGGCACATTTCTGTCTTCGACATCTCTGTGGGGTCGAAACATGACAACCTCGAATGAGCGGGTATAAGAGTACTTCTGTCCATGATTTTCAGGATCATATTGGAAATAAACTTCTGACACTCGCTTCTCAACTGAAAACACATTTGTGACTCACTTTCCTGCTCTTCAGGATCTTTTCGGCCGCATGTCCAACATATCCACCTTCTCAAGCAATGTGTAAATGACAGCATTGGTAACATCTATTCGCAAGATTTTTGTAATGCTCGCAGCTTCTGTGAATACCGAGCGCTTCACAAACCTAGCAAGGACGCTCCTTAAGACATTTTCAACCTATTTCCCTAAAAAAAAAAAATCTCTGGAGAATCATTCTGTAAAACAGTCAAGAAAAGCTGCACAACCATTGCAATGGCTGGGGAAAAGTTTCTCAGGTGCAAGCGAGTTCTTTAGAAAAGCGCCGACGTTCTCATACGCTCTACATTTTGGCATGGGTGGCCTGTAGTCACCTACAACTTCGGTATAGCGCTTCAGGTGCTCCCACATTGCCAGGGCTCCCTCCAGTACTGGCACATTTTCGACATAATAGTGGTATACAAAAGGAAGTAGGAACAGCTAACTACCTCTCTCTTTTATGAGAACAAATCGAAAATGAGTCTTCCACGTGGAAGCCCAATATTATTTAAAACGAAAGACACAATGCGCCACAGATTCTGTCTGCACGCGGCACTCGCTCCAATGGATCGCAGCGCTGCCCGCAGATGCATAACACCGTAGACATGGCCTAGCTCAAGATGATGCAGAGATGCCAGACTAGCGAGATATAGGGACCGTAGCCAGACCAAGCAATGTGCCTTGGATTAGATTCTGTCTGGCTGTGCTATTTAAAAGCGAAACTCCCGGACGCCTTTTAGTTGGCAGAGCTTGTTTTCATGGTCATTCGTTCAAGGGACTTTGAAACGAGCCGGACTTACAGAGATACGTCATTATTTTTCTTTAGAGGAACAAATACCACAGCATTTTCAAGGATTACAAGTACACGAGTATTCAAGGAGTTTCAAGGGCCCTTGAACTTATATTGTCAATATCAAGGGTATTGCAGAATTTCGAAGGGATGTGTGAATCCTGCTTCGATATGCCTTCTAAATTTCATTACTCTAGGTCAACAAACAAAAAGTATGCCTGCCAGATTTTATATTACTATAGGTCAACACACAAAAGAGGTTTTTTTGTTGTTGTTTTTTTTCGTACGCCACCTGCCGCCTTAACTAATTTCCTCCAGCATTTGGTCTTAACAAGCATTTTTTAAACTTCTATGAACTCAAATTAAACTACCAGAGAATGCAAATGACAGCATACATGTTTGAAAAAGGCTGTGGTGAAGTTGCCTCCTTCAATGGCCAAGTCACCAAGCATCCTCTTTTGGTTCGCTTTCTTCAGGATATTCTCTTCAACGGTTCTTTCACTTATTAACCTGAGCATAAAAAGACACACACAGACGCACAGTTACTCAGAGTTTCAGATGCAAGGTTTCTGAAAAAGAAAAAGAAAAAAAAAAGCCAGCCATGTTAATGCACTAAAATAAATATAAATATTAAAAACATGTTGCTATACCCAAAATCAGTATTCTATCATTTGCCGGTCAAACAAGAGACCACAAAGCATTGAATACAATAAAACCTCGCTAATTTGAACTCGGATAATTTGAAATTTCGGTTAATTCAAAGAACTTCTGCAATCCCGTGTTTTTCAATGCAAATTTTACCAGATTATTTGAACAGCCTGCGGGGTTTCATTCGGATAATTCGTAATTCCCGCCAGCAGCAACAAACATGACACGGCCTTCCGGCGACGCTTATCTCGAAGGTCATAATAGTTGGAGTACCGAAAACGTGTTAGAATGCATTTTTCGTTTCATGTTTTCCACGTTTGAGTTTTTTCACGTTTTACCGTTTTTCACGCATTCCGTTTGGAGTTTTTCACGTAGCTCACATGCTTCCGACCATTAGCCTTGTTTACTACCTCCTATGCCTGCTTGTGTCACGTGCGAAGTCCTGACCACTTTTAAGACCCACGATGCCGAAGTACACGATGCTGACGCTGCGGTATAAGGTGTCCCTGATCGAGGAGGCTGAGAAGCCGACGTGCACGAAGACCTAACTCGCCAAAAAGCAAAACATGCCCTTGTCGATGCTCTCAACCATGTTGAAGAAAGAAAAGTTGCTTGAGGCATATGGGACAACACATTCGTCAAGGCGATCAAGGATTCGCTCCCCACGTACCCAGACGTTGACGTCGATTTGGTGAAGTGGCTGCAGCACGCAAATGCAGCTTATCATCCCGTGAACGGCACCATTCTTCGGGAGAAGGCCAATGACCTGGCACTGCACCTTGGCCATGAAAGCTTCAAGTGCAGTAATGGTTGGTTCGCGAGATTTAAAAAGCGAAATAACCTTACCTACTTGACCGCGTGCAAGGAAAGCTGCAGCGCCGACACGAACGTCGTTGACGACTAGCAGATGCATACGCTGGCACCGCTGCTTCAGGATTTTGGCGAGAACGATGCCTATAACTTCGATGAGGCAGCCTTGTTCTACAAGATACTTCCCATGAAAACATTTGCTGCCAAGGACACCACTGTCTCGAGGAGAAAGCAGCCCTAGGAGAGAATATCTATTTTGTTCGGTGCGAACATGTTTGGAAGGGGCAAGCTTCCACTGCTCGTAATTGGCCGATTGGGTAAGCCTAGGTGCTTTAAAAAGGCACGCCTTCCTCCGAGGGATGTCGTTACGTACAGACATAAAGAAAAAACCTGGATGACGGCAGCGATATTTGAGGAATACGTGCGGTTCCTCGACCGGAAGTTTGCCACCAAATGCCGGAAAGTTATTGATAATTGCCCAGACAATGGGGAGGACATCAGAAACCTGGAATCCGTCATGATCGTCTTCCTCCCGGCAAATACTACAGCCATATCACAGCCGATGGACCAAGGGGTGATCCTGCAAACGAGGAAGATTTTCCGCCACCACCTATTGAAGCGGGTTCTGCTATGCTACGACAACGGGAAGCAATACCACATTGATCTGCTTGGTGCGATTAGTTTAATTGCCTTTGCTGGAAGGAGTTGGAGCCAAAGGTGATCGAGCGCTGCTTTGAACACGCCTGGTTCTGCAAACGAGGTGGCGTAGATCTTGATGAAGATTGCAGCTCGTCCAGCCTAGACGACGAGGGAGACTAGATGTGCGCCTGGATCACCGACTCCGGCGACGGGGAGGGACTAGGCTTCGTGGAGTATTCCAGTGTTGAAGCGGGTGTACAAACATCATACACTGATCTGCACGAGGAGGTCACTGACAGTGGGCAAGTCGGCGATGATGGCGACAATAACGAGCCCGCCCGCGCGCCCACTTTGGCCTCAGTTGTCGATGCCATGAACACCTTCCGCAGCTTTGTCAAGTGCAGTGGTGGTGACAGTGAAATGTCGACTATTGTGAGCAGGTTTGAGAACATGTCACTTGGGGCGGCAAACTACCGCAATAAGCAACCCAGTATCACAGATTATGTCAAACAACCTTTTCTTGCAAAAAAAAAAGTGATTTGATTTTGTAGTGCTTGTTTGCTTTTTTTTCTTCATTTAGATTAATTTGAAAATTCGCTCAATTCGAAGAATTTTTGCGGTCTGGCGGCCTTCGAATTATCATCGAGGTTTTTCTGTACTTACAAATTGAACCTCTTATTTTTATTGATAAAGCATGTTTCAGCTTACAACTATATTGTTATCATTGCATTTATGTATACTAGTACGCGAGCATCATTTCCCTGTAGTTCTAAAAAAGGCTGTTCAACAGTCAAAAACTATCCAAAAAGTACACAATGTTCAATTTACATTACCTCTTTACACTATTTGATTCAATTATGATGTGGCCTCGAAGATCGCTATTCACGTGATCCCACAACTAATTCACTGAACAAATGCCCTGCCTCATATAATGCTCCTGCCGAATTGCGGACCCTCATAAGTTCAATGGCTAAGTGAGAGCACACCAGACGCAACCAACTTGCCTGTAGATGTGGACGTCTCGCGTCTGGCCAATGCGGTGGCACCTGTCCTGAGCCTGCGCGTCCATGGTGGGGTTCCAGTCAGAGTCGTAGAAGACCACCGTGTCGGCCCCCGTCAGGTTGACGCCGATACCCCCTGACCGAGTGGACAGGATGAAACAGAAGATTCGCCGGTCGGCGTTGAAGCGCTCCATGAGGGCCTGGCGTTGATCCACGCGCGTGCTGCCATCCAGCCGCAGGTACGTGTGGCCATGGTAGTTGAGAAACTGCTCGAGCACGTCCAGCATGCGAGTCATCTGGGTGAAGATGAGCACCCGGTGCTGGCCTCCGCGCAGCTGCCACAGGAGCTTGTCCAGGACTTGGAGCTTACCTACAACCCGGCAGGGTTATGTGGACAGTTATACTGGCATTGCCCGGCCACTTGTCATCGCGATCAGGACACGTCTAGACTATATTTCTTGGTTGCAATAAAGAATGGTCACTGCTGCACGGCCCAAATCAATTTATATTGAATACGGCATGGTCGTCAGACAGATTGCAATCGCATTGCAAGTGAAAGTTATTGTACATCAGCAGCACTAACCATGATCACAAGTGCCTGCATAACAACAGTACAGTCAAATCTCGTAATAGTTAACTCAGATCAGCATTTTCTTTAAAGGGCCAGTAAACAGGCTCAGACTTTTTTTTACACCCCCATACAAGCTTGGCAATTCGTAGATTAGACCGCAGCAATTACGTTTTCATAATATTACAGCACTGCACGCAGCGCAGAGCCTCTATTTCGAAAAACAATTCCCGCACATCTTTCCTATGCCTGACCGACCCCCTTGTACGTGCAGTGACGTCAACTCAGCGATCGCCGATGTGACATAGCACGCAGGTCACCGATTGGTCTAAATCAGGTGTGAAAAAACAGTAGCGAAGTCAACATCAGTTCCTGTTCCCATCCACAGCTATGAAACTGCCCCTTGTTTCTTGGCACTGCGGTAAAAGACCTGCCTCGCAGTTGTCGGGCGCACGTGTACACTCCTCGCTCAATTACAGCGCCTGTGCACGCGTACGAACGTACTTCGCCCTTGGAATGAGCAACACGGGTAAAAAGCGTTGCCCTGTCATCGGTTGCAAATCAAGCGACTGGGCAGCGGAGAAGTATCAGCACCGGATGCCTCACGATGGGGCCCTGCATCAAAGTTGCCAATGTTGCTAAAGTGGCACACGTTGCCAAAGTAGCAACGTGACACCACTTTAGCAACATGGTGTCACAGTGCCAAAGTGGGCGGAATCGCGACGATGGGCTACGCCTTCCCCTTCATGTAAGAGAGGAGGGGGCAAAGCCGCGCGAAAATTTGAAACCAGCTTAGACCGATGTTCTAACCCCTGTAACTTCCATAATATAGCACGTATTTGCAAAACTCTTGCAGCAGCCTGTTCGCAAAGAAAACTGCACATATATCTCTTTCAAAAATTTTTGGGACCTCAGGGCTGCTTACTTCGTTCTAGAGCACTCACGGGCCAATTTGTCCTGCCCGGCCCGGCCCAGCCCGTAAAATTCATTCACCGGCCCACCCAAGCCTGGCCCAATGTTTTACAATGCAGACCGTACCCGGCCAGGGCCCGAAAGGTTTAGGGCCCGGCCCGTTTCATCCAGTCATGCCTTGAACATTAAAGAGGCCCTGTCCACTTTTCGGTGATTGTTAAAATACCTGCCTCCCACAAGATATATTCTAGTGAATGGTTTGGAACTTCTTTCAGTGTCATAACTTTCATTGGTATATTCTGCATACTTTCGATTAATTACTCCCATAACAATTTAGCAAAATAATTTCAGTTAATATAAAATATAATTTTAGTCATACCTGGTTCTCTTATGTATGCAGTGCTAACCACACAATCTTTCTTATTTTTGCATTTCAAAAAAGAATACAAAATATATTACCCCCATCAAGTGAAGCAAATTGCCGACATTCAGCTGGGGCTACTGAATAAAAGTAACATGTCTCCTGCAAATGTCATTTATATTAAGCCATGCAATAATAAATAAAAACATTCTCTGACTACTTCTGGGAGGAATACACCAGGCTGGGCAGCGTTATTTAAAATAAAGCTGTCGCATCGACTCTTCGTCTGTCTCCAACATACTGTTTTAGCACTCAAAACAAAAACGTTATTTTCCCCACCCTTCTTCCCCGAGTCGCTGCTTCATGGCACACGTGTCTTGCAAATAAGCCGCATTCAGGAGTGACAACCATCGACCGGTAGGTGGTGTACTCGCGAGCGTTTATCGAGAGGGCCTCTTCAGCGGGTGGCGGTTGGCGCGAACCGTTCTCTTACACTAAGTCTGTGGTGCCCAACACCGCGGGTCCTAATGACGATTGATGTTTTAATAATTTGGCTGACGATATCGTCAATCTAAAAGTAGTTAAATACAGTAGACTCTCGGTAAACAGAACCTGAAGGGACCAGAAAAATATGTTCCATTTAACAGGAGTTCCATTTACTGAGAGGTGAACATAAGTGCAGAATACAAGCCCGAAATGAAGTGTTGCAGAAGATATAGTTCCGTTTGAGCAGTACAGTTGAGCCCTACTACAGCAAAACTGACAAGGCGCGGAAAAAATTTCGTTGTATTGAAATCGAAAAAAATATTGCTGATCTGAGCTAGCAAAACAAAGGAACATTTATCTTAAAATTAAAAAAATGCCTGCTGCTTCCTATTCCTTCCCAGCAGTGTCACGACGTGATTCTCACGCGTGCATAGCGAGGCCATGGTGAAAATCATGCTGAAACAACGCCTAAAACCGCTTTCGTGAACAAACCAAACAGTTGCATTAACACGTTAACACCAGCAGCTGTCCACTGTCAAAAGTATCCGACAACGCCGAGATAGGGGACGGGTATTGTGGATCGGCAACTTTTGCATTACTCTATGCCATTCTTATCATCCATCACTAGCGACTAGCTGATTTCGTTGATAATGCAAATGAACAGCAGCTCTGATTAGTTACTACACTGGCCAAGCGTGAATAAATTATGAGAATCTGAATCAGAAAAGGCATCGTGCCGCCGTTGCACCCAGCAGCTGCGAGAAGGAATCCATGAACTGAGCGACTCAGCTTGAGCTTCGGATCGCCTGCGGCTCAAAAGAGAGCCAGTGGCAAAACAAAAGCAGGGCAGTCTAATTGCTATCACTATCAAGCAATGGCGGTGCCCATGCTGGCTGAACAGCGGCGGTATAGCAGCGGTTTCTGGTGGTGTCAACGCGCGTTTTAGACGTCGTTGACGCGTTTTCAGGTTCTGAAAATGCATCTAAATGTTAAAGATTGAGTTTACTGCATAGCAATAAGTATCTGAGCCTGGAATTGCATCATAAAATTTCATTGAAGAGGGACAATCGAAGAAAAAGTGTTCATTGTGGCGACAATATTTATGCATTGACTCCTATGAACTGCTGACGGGGAATCGTGAATTTTTTGTTGTAGCAGAAATTTCCCTGAAGTGGCGTTCGTTGTAGGGGAGTTCGACTGTAGTTCCATTTAACAGGTTTCTATTAACTGAGAGTCTACTGTAAATGTGTACTGTTTCAGCTCTATTAACTGAGAGTCTACTGTAAATGTGTACTGTTTCAGCTCGTTTCGACCGCGTCTACTGTGTTCGTTCACTCCAAGAGCGTGGCACTCTCAACTTCAGACACTACAGGTTTTACGCCACAAAAGCTATCATTTCTCGCATTTATGGCTCCTTGTGTTTGAAGGCATTGTTGGTTAATCGTCGGTGGTTGCAGGTTGTCAAGAATGGCGTCAGAAAAGCTTGCCATGCAAAAGCTGCCCACAAGTCTTCATGGTGCCTCTTGTTTCTTTTCGTCTTTTTTTTTTCTTCCCTCACTTCTGTTCTGCCAGTGAAGAAACGTCTTGAAAGTGAGTGACCATGCTCGACACGTCCAAAATTTGCATGCGGTGCTCCCCGCAATCTATACAAGTAAACTGCAGGGGAGCTCAGGCGAGTGCGCGCTTATCACATGCTGTAGAATGCTTGTGTCAACATTTTTTTCGCTTCGTATATGCCATATTTTTACCACGACTGCGTCAGAAGTGTTCGTAGTAAAATTAGGAGGCTTTGAAAAATGTTCGCTGTATGTAGGCTTAGCATAGGAAAATTGTAAGTTAAGTGAAATATGGTCGTTATAATTGATACCGTATAAACGCGTGTAAGGGCCGCACTTTTTTTTCAGAAAGTGAGGGCTAATTTTCAGGTTGCAGCTCATACACGGAACTTTTTTTTTGGTGAACTAAAAACAACGTACCAGTTAGTGAACGAAGAGCGTTTATTGCAGTATGCCGCGTGTGCGCTTAATCATCGTCACTCGACGAGTCCTCTAACTCGGAGTCCGAGATAGTGTGTTGCGGAGCACCATCATTCCACAAACAGTCATCTTTGGTGCCATCCAGGCTGTTGGATATCCCAGTGACCTTAAAACTTCGGGACACAATGTCCGTCGACACCGAGCTCCACGCCGACAATACCCAACCGAGAACAGTAGCAAGCGGTGCCCTCTTCAGCCTTCCGGTCGGCGTCTGCTCATGGTTGCCAGTTGCCATCCATTTCCGTGTAGAGTCTTCGGAATTCAACTTTGAATGGTCGATTCCCGCTCACATCCAATGGTTGCAACATTCCTGTGAGGCCGCCTGGAATCACGGCCATGTCTGTGCCGACACGGCGCAGCTGTAGTGAGCGCAAAACCATCGTTCCGCACCTCAGTCACATAGCGGAGCAACTCCTCTTCCAAATCGGGATACTTGCACTGTTTTCCTCGGAAAGCACGCTTTTTGATATTGGCGTTCTGCAAGGCTTTCTTATGGGTGCATTAACGTCGAACACACTTCTCGTCAACGTCGAATTTTTTGCCGGCGGCCCGTTTCCCGTGCTCGAGGGCAAACTCGATCACCTTCAACTTATAGCCAGCTGTATAGCTATTCAGCTGCTTGCCCATCGTGCGAAAACGTAAACGTCCCGCAGAAAACTAGCTGGAGTCCCAGAGTCATTCAACAATGCGCAAAACTCGAGCACAAGGCAGGCTGAACAGCACAATGACCCAACAACGCACAAATACCAAAGTTGGTGATGCTAATGCCGATATGGATAGCGCGTTTGTATAGAAGTGTCAGAAGTTAAAGATAAAATCCTGCTTTAACCTTTATTTGGCGGGTGTATGAACACTACTGAAAAACTAAAATTTTTTAGCCAACTTCATGAACAGATTAGCATGAAGAAAACCAACAAATTATTCTAATGATGTACTATATGGTGATGATGAGAATTACGTTCTTTAACGCCATCTACTGACAACGCCTAGTAGCTCACACACGCGCGCGCATTTTGAATACGCATGGGTCAAGGAAAGTGCGGATGCGGCCCTTACACACAACTTTTTTTTTTGTATAAGTGCTTCTTAAAAACGGGATGCGGCCCTTACACGGGTGCGGCCCTTACACGCGTGTATACGGTAGATTGTTATATCTTAGGTCGTTATAGGTGGGTTGGTACCAATATTTCTCTGTTTAATGTAAAAAGTCAATTAATTGTTAAGGTTTACCATTCCGAAACCCCGATGTGATTATGAAAGACGTCACAGAGGAGGGCTCCAGAAATTTCGGCTACCTGGGGTATTTTAGTGTGCACCTAAACCTAAGCACAAGAGCCTCAAGATTTTCCCCTCCATCGAAAATGCAGCCACCGTGGCCAGAAAATGTAAGAAGTTACTCGCAGCATTGTAAGCAATGCCCAGCTCCGTACGAGCCACATCTATCATCATCATCATAATCAGACCGTCTAGTTGAAGAAATAAGCAAGCGATACAAAGGTCAACGTGTACCAGCATGTAATAAACCCTCAGTTGCGATTCGTCACTGCCCATGTGCTTCATCTACAGTCTTGTACTGTGCGTTTTACAGATCAATTCGAGTCTATGCTACACTTGAAAAGCCCTTCTTACCACAGTCGTACTGTATTAGCCGCAGCTCGGGAAACTGTGTCTGCAGGTTGCACATGACAGGGTGCAGGAACGCGCACCTAGGACCCAAGTCGTCCCTGAGTCGTTCCTCGAGGACCCTTTCAGCATTGATGGAGGACGGAGATGGATGTGACACGCGCATCTCGATCCGCGGTGCAGTCACTTTGGGTACCGCAAAAACAAACCTGGAAACCAAAGAACAGAGGAAATTCGGCAAACTAAATTCTCTACGTGCTCCCATTTCCACAAAGACAGTAAGTGGAACCAGGAAAAAAGCACCCAAGTTGCTGATGCAAAAGCCATGCATCCATCCCGATCACCCCCCCCCCCCCCCACCCCGCCGATGAGACACGCTAAGACACTTTCTAATCTTTTCTGTGCCCACCAAGCCTAACCGCCAGACAACACTGCTGGCGTTACTTCGCTAACCATAATGATAATGATTATGATACCGAGCAACCACAGCATCACCTGCTGTTCGGGAGCTGTTAAACCTAAATGCGACCTGTCTGCAAGACATGCGTACACCCCACGGCACAAACTTATTTTGCAGTGGGAAGAAGGGGGGATGTAGAACCCCTTTTTTCTAACGGGAACCGCATTCACCCGCATAATCCTCGCACTCGCATAATTCTCGCACCCCCCACATTGCCCAACAAAAATAAGATTTTTTTTTCTGCAAGTAATTAGCACCCCCGAAAATTGCCGCAGTAATGGCATGTGCCACTGAGGATGATAGCACATGCCATCTTGCACCATCTCTTAAGCATCAAGCGTACTATCATTGCATGAAGCTTCAATCCAATCCAAGCCAAGCCAAAGTGGCAAGTGCACCTTGTGAAGTGTTTTCAGCGAGGTTCTCTTTGTTGTGTCCGTAATGTTGTTATGCTAAGAGGTGATACGAAACCTACACGGCTGCTTTCAAGTTGAAAGTGATTGATCGTGCACTGAACAACGGTATCAGAGCTGCCGGTAGGCCCTTCTGAGTCTACGAGTTTTGTGTGCACTATTGGTGACGGCATCTGAAGGCCACCAAGACGCGTAAGGCCTTCTGTGTGCAAATGGTAAACTTTATTCCGTCAGAAGGCAACTCCGGAAGATTCTATGTTAAATGGCCATCAACCTGACGCTGACGTCATACACTAACCTTTTGCGGGCTCCCATTGAGTGACGAACGCTAACGCTAACGCTACGCCCGCAACGCCCACAAGCTTTGCGTGCGGAATTCCTATTCTCGACTATTTGCTAGCTCCTTTTGTGTCTCAAATAAATCTTGCCTTGTGTTGAACCTGTGGTTTTATTGTTGAGGTAAGTCTTAATCAGTACTCCTCAAAGCTTGAAGTTAGTTGCTGGCGTGGGAATCGCGATTTGTGGCCATTTTGTGTTGTTTTTCGTTTTGTACGTTTTCGCAGAAAATTTTCCCTGTGTAATTCTCACACACCCTAACTTTGCATCGGTTTTCAGCTGAAAAAGGTGCGAAAATTATGTGAGTAAGTAGGGTATTCTGTTTACCAAGAGATGAACAGTTGTGCAGAATTCAAGTATGAAACCAATCATGTATGAAACCAATTATGAAATGAAGTATGAGACGCGCTCAAAAAAGTACTCTCCGAGAGAAGTTACACACCTGTCAATCATGTCCCGGAGTTCATCGAGTAGCTGCGGCGGTGTGTGCACTATAGAGCGTAGGGTTCGCGTGTATCGCCACAGCTGTGTCTCGCCCTGGGACGGTGCATTGAGGCAGGCCACATATCCCGTTCCACCCCACGGGCTCCGCACCACAGGCCGCGTGTCGTGCACAACCGTCACTGCCTCCACCAGGTCCCGGCCATAGGTCGGGCAGGCCGCACAGCGCAACGCATTCGTGTGCCCCAGCAGTCGAAGCTTTTCACGCCGCTGCTGCCGCCGTCTGCTTTCAAGTGTGTCCTGTGGGGCAGCAAGAAGTGAGGTTGCTCAACTCGATTGGATGACAAAAGTAACCAAGACAATAAAACAGGGGGGGGAACACTGGTCTTGGTGACGAAAAAACGACCAAAAATCGAGTTTTTAATTTCGTGATTTTCATTTTCTTCATATCATCGCACGCCTGCCAGCAAAAAATCAGCTCGAAATGACCTATCGTTTAGCCCAAATAGATCGTATTTATGCGTCGCAGCACGTTTCGATTACGAAAACCCCGAAAAAAGCCCTGGCGACCATGCACGCGTGGCCGCTACCACACTCGTTCACCGCCATTCTTGAAAGTCTTGCAATCGGAATTGAGATGCCAAACCGTGCTCATAAGTTCCGCACACTATATAAATTCAGCAAACAGCGCAAGAAACATGCCACGCAGCCCGAGGAGTCATCGAAGTTGACAGCACTTCGTTGAGAGCACTGCACAACCGGCTATTGCCATCACAAAGCGCGGTGGTAACCTGAGGCCATGAAGCGAAAGTGAGCACTGAAATTAAACTATTGCTGCCTATACTTTCATTTGGCCAGCTTTGCATGAGGTATTTTTCTGGCATGAATGGCTACATTTCCACTCGGCATATTCTGGGCTGCGGGATTTTGAGCCTCGGTCGGAGCCGAGGCACTACACAGTCAAGCACATGTCCCAAAAAAACCTCTATTCAAGAGGCCACTCCAATGTGAGAGGTGTGTGCTCCTGTGTACCAGCTTCCATCAAAAGAGACTGGAATATTTCCAGAGTTACCAGAATTAAGGTCCTCGTAGAGGCTCTTCAGATGAGATTAGGAAGTTTGCGGGTATAAAGTGGCAGCAGCAAGCACAGGACCGAATTGCCTAGCGGAATATGGGAGAGGCCCTTGTCCAGCAGAGGACGTAGTTAGGCTGATGAAAATGATAGGCTCTTCAGTGTTGCGGAACATTTAGCCATATGGTCAGCACAAGCTCTCGTCGCTGCTGGCTCGAGCTTTGTCTTCAGTAACTGCTGATAAGTCCTCATAGGAAGACCTCGGTGTGAAACGCCCATAGCGGCAAAGATGTCGTTCAGTGCCGTCTGCCCGTTTCCTGTGATCTGCACAGCATGTGCTGTGCGAACGTTGATTTCTGCACAGCACATGCTGTTCGAACAAGTTGCAGTTATTGTTACCAGCACCTCGTCGCAAACTCCATTTTGAGCCAACTTCATCGCAGTTTCTGCACTGAAGCTTTAGCTTCATGGTGATGCCATACTCACGTGCGTCGCGTGTTCGATAGTCAGCGGTCCCCGGCACACTCGGCAAGAACAACATTCGTGATGTGAGCCGTTTCTCATGTCAAGGTCAACAATTCTAAGCAACGTGGCCGACCACCTTTTGGTGTCGCACTTGCTCGCGATAACACTCAATTTGGGATCAGTTGCCGAGATCGAGGAGAGTTCCGCTACTTTCTGTTGTACACAACACTCGATGATATCCCGGGTCGATTTGGTAAAATATGTAGCTTCTACCTTCACACGGTCCGCTAGATCACACATACCTGCAGTAGGGGAGGCAGCAGTCGCAATAGCTGCCACGCATTCTGCGGCATTGTTCAAGGTCGTAATCACAAGTGAAGACGTTGTTTCCTGGCTGCTCGTTAAAGTATCACCGCGATCGCCGTCTTCACGTGTGTTGCACTGCTGCTTCATTGCGGCATCCTTTTTGCTCCTCTGCCGAGGTAATCAGAGATATCCGCGGACAACAGCGATAATTTATGGCAGTCTGGGCGCGTCACCACTGCAAGAAGCTGTAGTGATCGGTGGGCATCGGGCTGCTACATTGCGGCGTCTGCCCATCAACTGTCCCCTCGGCTGTGCGAATTAGCCGCTGCTCACTGCAATGGCTCCTGTGGGGTCTCGACATGGCGAGCGCCACGCCCTTGGAGTGAAAGAACACAGTAGACACGGTACAAACCAAACAATAACACACATTTTAACTAGTTTATAACAACCATATTGTCCACCGAATCAATACATCAATCGTTAGCAACACACTAGGACATCCGTACATATTAGCATACACTGCATGACAAGCACACAATACATGACACACACAATAACATGACAAACACAATAACACATCCGAGGCGGCGTCGCCAACGCTCGACTAACCACGAGGGCCCCCCGCGCGCAGCCCGCGGTGCCGAGCACCGGGACCCACGCTAGAGACAACCGTTCGCGGCAACCGCCACACGCAGGAGACACTCGCTCAACTCTCGCCCGCCACCAAGGCTTGCCTTCCACCAGGGGTCACCGCCAGCGCTACACCATGATGATGATAGTGGTGATCAACGCGAACACAACGCCACCTACCTCCCAGTAACTTAAAATGCGGTTTTTGGGCGAGACACATGCGCCACGCAGCGCAAACAACTTTACAGGAGGCATCAGCACCCCCACATTTTTTAGGCTGCATGGCAGGTTTGTTGCGCCACTTGCCAAATTGATGCAGCATGCGGAACTTACGAGCATGGTTTGGCATGTCTATTCCGATCGCAAAACTTTCGGGAATGGTGGTAAACAAGCGTTTGGGCTAAACGACGTGCCATTTCGAGGTGATTTTTCGCTGGCAGGCACGTGATATGAAGGCACGTGATATATGAACGTGATATATGAAGGCGCGTGATATATGAACAAAAATAACAAAATTAAAAAATCACTTTTTGTGGCTGATTTTTTTTTTCCCCTCACCAAGACCCGTGTCCCCACTTAAACCCCTCTACAAAGAGATACACGTTGGAAAACAGACTTTGACCCTTATACAGTCAAACCTCACACTCAGGTTTATGAAAAATATGTGGCGAGAAACATACCACCCATAAAAACGTACAATCCAAATTGACAATAAACCTGTGCAGTTTACCTTGATGATGATAACTAACACTGACACCGGCTTAAGGGGGGATGTGGCTTTGGAAAATCTACTTTCTCAAAACTTAGCAATGTTGATGAATATTGGCACAAATATTCAGCACGTCTTCCTAATGCTTTCACAAAAGTTTCAAAGAAGTATCTTCAGAACTTTTTATTTAAAAAAAATTTACTATTTGCAGTCCTTAGCACTTTGCACAGTGCCTGGGAAGTTTAAACAATGCACTAGAAGGTGAAAAGAATATTTGCTGTACAATTGAATGCACACTGAGTGTCATTACATGCCTGCTTTAATTTTTTTTGCTACA
Organism: Rhipicephalus annulatus; assembly: GCA_013436015.1. Classification (NCBI taxonomy): domain Eukaryota; kingdom Metazoa; phylum Arthropoda; class Arachnida; order Ixodida; family Ixodidae; genus Rhipicephalus; species Rhipicephalus annulatus. The sequence continues at coordinate 125,771 of WOVY01004797.1, read as the reverse complement.
CAAAACTCTTGTATTGCGATTCTTTTTGCAACCTTCACACTAGGCACACACTAGGGATTAACAACTAGTCACATCGTAAAATTTCAAAGAGTCAAACTAAGAAAGAAAGTGTGTCATGACATACATTGAAGTCTAAGGAATATGGCAAAAAAAAACTGAATCAAGATAGGCTAAACGGTTACGAAGAGAATAGCTGTGCAATATCAGCAGGTAGGCAAAAAAAACACTTTTTAGAAAACGGCTCGAGAAGTTTTTTTTCTTGCCTCCACTTATCTAAAATGCACCAGATCATTGTTCTTGGTGTCTTTTGTGATGCGGGGCCTTGGGCGTTTGATGCTTACTTTGGTGCGCTTTTGATGCGTTTTTTTTTTTCCATAATTGATCCTTCTCTGCAGCTCTGTGAATGGAGTGCTTTCCAGGTTTCAGGCCGAGCGATGCACAAAACTCTCGATAAGAATGGGAAGTGCCAGAGTGGTACTTGCAGATGGCCTCATTCACAGCTGTTTCAGCAGCAACCAACGAAGCATTTTGTTCTATAGGAAGAATATACCACATTACTGAATGGAGACTCTCAGCTGCGTTTTGGGTTTTCTTGCCTTGGCAACGACTTCGCAACTGAGAGTCAGAAAGGCATTGGTAGACTGGCAGCAATGCAGCTGCAACATGTGCTGCCAGTTTATACTTGTGCGGTGGTGGAGCATTGCCTTCAGCTTCTGCAGCATGGTACTTGCACCAGCTCAGTGGTTCAGGCAGACACAATTCATGGTGCGGCTCTTCATCTCTCGAGGTGATGTGGTGAAACGTCGCCATTATGGCTCTTTGCATGTCATCAACTTCAGTGTTGTCACGGATGGCCATCCCATAATAATTCGTCAGTCTTTAATTCTGCTCTTGAGTCAGGCCGCCCTTTCCTCCAATGGGTTGATTTTTCTTACTTCTTGCTACAAGTGTTCGCAGAGTTGAACCCATCCTCTTTTTTCCATGATTTATGCAATCTTCTTTTGCCAATGGAATGAAGCCGTATGTTCTTTCTTCAGAAAGAGCCAAGAAAGTACGACTATCATCCCAAACAATGGATGTGTACCGGAGGTCGTTCTTCTCCAGCGACTTTCTGAACAAAATTAGTGCAGCCTCGACCTCCATTTGGCCTGAATTTATGTTGGGTGTTTTTTTTGACAAACATGGGCCTCTTTCCAATCCTTATAGCCCTCATCATTTTCTTTTGGCCCAAGTGTGCAGCCATGGCATCTGTTGGAGAGAACACAGTCAAGCACCAAACCAGTGTAGAACTCGATAACTGTGCCTACACCGATTTGAAATGCATGACCACGTGTCATCCATGTCCCATCATACACTACTGTGACATTTTTTCTAAATGTCTGCTCCATTTGGCTGTAAACAGAGCGCACAGCTGTCACAGAATCTGCAAAAACATTCACTACAGCCATTTCACAGGCAGATTTGAACTTCGATTTCAAATGTTTTTGAAAAGTTTTGTGGTGTAGGCCCTTATGCGTCACGTTCATTATAGACCAGAACTCATTTAGACCAGTTGTGCCTTTGCCAGTGGTCTTGATGGCTTGCATAGCACGCATATTCACATCAAAATCCTTGCCCCCCTCCATTCTTGATGATGACCACTAGGTGGGCACAATGCCACAGCTATTACAGTTCAATATCATTGGTGCTGCCAAACCATGCCTTGTCCCCAAATGAAGACTGAGTTTACACTGAAAGCATTTTGGGCACAAAACATCTTTATATAAGGCATTTATTGCTGCTAGCTGTGCAAGCAAAAAACTGTTCTGCCAGTTCCACATTAGTGCATTGCTCATTCTCCCCAAAAGCTTCATTTTTCGCTCAGTTGCCGAAACGGATTTGAGCGAGGCTTTCACTGCCTCTGCGCGCTTACGAGAGGTTTGCGACGATATGTAAAGAGGCTCCAAGTGAGCTTGAATTGTATTGGCAGTTAATGATGGCAGTTCATCTATGCGCGGCCGCTGATCGGAAAAGTCGTCGACCGACGAGCATGGCCGCGTGTCCGAGAAGTCGTCGAGCGATGAACACGGGTGCAGATCCGAGAAGTCGTCGACAGACGATCGCGGCCCTGGGTCCGAGAAGTCAATGAGCGACGAGCACGGCCGCGAGTCCGAGAAGTCATCGACCGACGATCACGGCGGCAGGACTGAAGTCGTAGAGCGAGGAGCACGACCGCGGGTCCGAGAAGTAGTTAGCTGACGACGATCGCGGCCGTGGGTCAGAGAAGTCGTCGACCGAGGAGCACAGAGCAAACGGCAGCGTGTGAACAAAACTTTGAGCAGCAGAAGCAGCACTGGAAGCTGTCGATGTTTCTTTTTTTTTTTTCACGTTCGGATATTTGCGCTTATGACTTCCAAATTAATGTAATCTTCGGTATTTTCTCTTACACCGTGGCCGATTCATAATCGCTGACAAGAATCTACGGCAAAACCGTGTCGCCCACGATCGAAATATTTGTTTAGCGCTTCAATGGCGTACTTGATGGCACAAAAAGTAGACAGCGGGAGGCGCGCGCGTGTGAGAAGAGAATTTGAGCCGTTGCCAAGGAAAACTGTTCAGAAGACCAATAATGCTCTCGCGTTTGTGTCACGTGGCGCGCAGCCAGTCAGGCTTCAGCGTGGGACCTTCGGGACTTTGCTTTTTATGAGTTTCTTTTCGCCTGCAGGCGGTGGCTGACGCGAGAAAATTGAAGCCGGAGGAACACTCTCTCAGACGAGACAAAGATGGCGGCTCTCGGTAGCGCCGTTGCCATGTTACCGTGGCTTGAAAAACACGCCTTTTTCACGACTTCCACGATTTTATGCAGCGCATTAGGTGACAAACAATTTTTTTAAGCACTTTTACGCGGTTTTTCAGAATTATATTTTGGAATCTGAGAGATAACAGGTTACGGAAACTGAAAATCGAATTTTCGTAAAATCGCTTTTTTTTTGGCCATTTTTCGCAATTCGAAAGCCGCGTCCCCACTTAAATGTACGAAACAGGAACGTACCAACGATGCTTCAGTTTTCCTGCACGAGCCATCTCTGATAAGCAGGCTAGAACATTCTCACTTTTTGATCCTCCTATATATCGATAAAGACACAATGGTGTTTCTTAGATGTTACATCAGTGCCTCTTATAGAGGGTTTCAGCTGTGCTGGATCAATATTTTTCTTTGAAGAACTTGCCAGGTAATATGGGCTTCTTTGGCTGGAAGACTCAGTTGTCGATGTAGCACCAGAAGACTTCATAGGAGCAACCACCGTCGTCTTGGCATTTACTGTAAAAGAGGAGACACGCATTTTTTAAAGGGCACATCACACACAAGAGTCAAGCACATCAAGTGCGTCCCATCATGCTTCTACCTAAACAAGAACGAAGAGGAACAGGGAGGATCAGCTGCAGCTCTAATGGATTTCAACTTTATTAGGACAAAGCAAACACCTGTCATATAAAATGCAAGTTTAGTTGTAATCAAGCATTTCTCAGGTTCGACCTGATCTGTTCCTCCATTGAACAGTCGTACTGGTAAAGAGAAACGAGCTTTGCCCTTGCAAAATATGGCTTTCGCTAATAATCTTCGTTAGTATTTTACACACAGAAAGGCAGGCAATGCCCTGTCACAGCATACGCAACACCTCTGCTCGAGCAGGGCACATTGTTCTACCACTGCAACACAAATTCCCATGTATAACCCACCAGTTTTGGTCGCTCCCACGTGCGTCGTCTGACTGTTTGCAATTAGGGGTGCGACACGCAGGACTGGCTTGGCACCAACGGAAGTCGGGACCGGAGTTGAAGCAGGACTGCCCGCAGCACTGGTCACCACTCGTCCCATCTGGCTCAGTGCTGCGATCAGAGTGAAACAAAACAAAGCAGTAACGTGTAAAGCACACAACAACTCGACACTGCTGGCCACTGAAGCGCCCACCCACCCTCTCACAGGTGCCACAAGCACAGTATATAAGAAAGTTGCTTTGATATTTTTTTTTTCTCTTTCCGTACAGACCCTTACGTACAGCAGACTCTCATTAAGCAGAACCAAAAGGAACCGGAAAAATTTGTCCCATTTAACAAGAGTTCGATTTACTAAGAGATAAACAGGGGTGCCGAATGCAGAGACCAAGACAGGAATCTGACACATCGAGTGTGGCTGGCGTCACAAAAGCACTGAGTGCTTTCGAGACCGTCAAACTCTGTACGTGCTCAGAAGCAGTGCTATCAAGCGCGACGCAGAGTGTTTCTGAGATCACTGGACCCGGTATTTCGATGCTTTGCACCTAAAAATAAATTACAAACTAAACCAAAAGAAAATGTAGACAAGGCGAGAGAAGAAAAGAGCGGGTAAAAACACTTCTAGCTATTCTGCTGAAGTTTTTAGATGAAAATGCAAGTGTCGAACTTTCTGGTCCTGTTTTCTCAGAATAGATTCCTTTGCTAGTTGTGGTACTGAAAAAAGCTAGAGCTCAAAGACTGGTCATCAGTAATTTAAAAAAAGACTGCTTTGTAACACCCTGGAATATCTATCAAAGAATGACTACAACGAATTTCAGCTATCTACTATGTCCTGGGATTCCTCACGACTCTTCCTCAGGCTCCCAATTAAACCTCAACAAGTTCAGTTCTACCATGATTTAGTGTCCGAGGTTGATGGCAACGGTCAAACAGACTGTGTTTTCTTATATTTCAGAAAGGCGTTTGACACCGCGTGCCATCCCTTGATTCTTCGCAAACTCGAAAGGGCAAATATTGATAAAAAAGCACTGAATTGGATAGCCTGTTATCTATCACAGTGTCGACAATGTGTCATTCTCAATGGTACTACCTCTTCTACGGTGGAAGTAACATCGGGTGTCCCTCAAGGATCCGTTTTAGGGCCGATACTGTTTTTAGTTTACATTAATGATATTCCTGATGGCATTACTTCTCGAATATGTTTATTCGCTGACGACTTAGTTGTGTACAGAAAAATAAAAAATGAACAGGATCGCATTGAATTGCAGGCTCACCTTACCCGAATTGTGCAATGGTGTGATAAGTGGAAAATGCAACTTAATGTGAAAAAATGTGTGCACGTGTCTTTTACTAAAGAAAAGAAAAAGGGTGAAGCGGGTTACTTTTTGAATGGTGACGTCATTGGTTATTGACCATCAATCAATGTATAAATACTTGGGTGTAACACTTACGAGCGACTGTTCATGGAATGCACATGTGCATGCTGTAGTTGCAAAAGCTGCCAGAGCCCTAAATTTCATTCAACGAAATCTGAGATCCTCCCCCGCTGTCCTAAAAGGTACTGCGTATATTTAATTTGTCCGCCCGATTTTGGAATATGCATGTTGTGTGTGGGATCCGCGCCAAAAGTCCTTGATTGATCTGATAGAGAAAATACAGAACAGAGCGGCAAGGTTCGTTCTCTGTCGGTATAAGCAAGGTGACAGCTGTACTGAAATGAAAAACGAGCTGGGATGGGAAGCGCTCTCCTCTCGCAGAAGAAAAACGCATTTGAAATTGCTATTTCGGATATACCATAAGAAGACTGGCATCAATAAAGACACTTACCTTAAACCACCGCATTATCTGTCTAGAAGGTCTAATCATGACCTTAAAATTCAAGAATATTGGACTGGAACAAACCTTTATGCTAATTCTTTTTTTGTTCATACTGTACAAGAGTGGAATCAAATGTCTTGTGACCAAGGGTGCTGTCATAACGAAGACTTGTTTTTTTCAAAGCTGTACCCCCCCCCCCCCCTTCCCCGCTTACACGCCTTTGGGCAAAGCAGGGTATTTCTGAATAAAGAATAAAGAAATAACTCTGGCAGTAATAAACGCAGCTTCATAAAACGTTGCAGTTGCTCTAGTTGTAGTGTGGGAACATGGCCTGAAAGATTCATCCAGATCTTTAAAAAAAACTAAGAATTCATGCATTTTGATGAAGGTGAAACTTTGAATCCCATTTTCTCTAAAGTGTGTTTTCGGCACTTAGTGTTGCTTGTGAAAAGCGTAGCATGACAGTGCCTGGACCGATTTTGATGCTGCCTTGTTGTTGTTTTTTTTAATTCTTGAGACTTGAGAGGATGGCATTATTTTTACTTTGTTTAGGGCCCATTGTTTTGTTTTTGTATGTGATAACTAGAGCATGAGAAGTTCTCATGCAATACATGAAGCTCATGGGGATGTTATTTGTAAGAAAACTAAAACGGATAGGCAATTTTAGATAATGCCATCTTGCATAGTGTTTATTTTTGAGTAAAGATCAAAACTATTTAGACCTTCCTGGCATGTTTGTTGGGATGCTGGGCTTTTCACCAGCAGGATATGTCCTCGGATTACAACAAAAAAGCCTTTTCAAGTGCCGCTTCTCCCTAAGCACCTTGGACATGTTAGTGTGCACACAGATAGGGGCAACGAGGAAAAAATGTAAGACACAGCACTGTGCACATTTCATCTTTTGTACCCATCTGTGTGTGCTGTAACGTTTCCAAGACGCAATATTAACTAGCCCATCACACCAACCTCATATTACGGGTATTTTAAAAAATTCTATCGCCTAAGGCAGTGGTTCTCAAATGGGGTTCCGCGAAGCCAGTTCTATGATCCGCAAAATCCTCACCCGCATTTTTCTTTAAGCGTGACTATGCCCCGTATTGATCAACTGTCCAAAATGAAGTGATGTGGCAAGCTTATTTGATGTTTTTTTGGTAGCAATAAAAAGTAAGCTTGTGCGAATATTCAAATATTGAAACGAATGGTAGAGTATTTGCTTCAATTCAAATTTAAATTATTGAAAATTTCGAAGTATTTGTAATGAACGAATAGATGTATATTAATCCGCATGTAACAACTTGTAAAGGTGGTTTTGCTGCAGTGTGGAAATGCTAAGCCGTGAAAGCACCCATCCAGGAGAAATCTGCTTCGCCGCGAAGCCCCACTGCAAATTTAATGGGGCAGACTGGTCTTTGGGACGAAAAGTGACAAAAAAATTCATTTTTTAAAATTGACATATTTGGTATATGTAAGTATTTCTCTATCTCTCTGCAAATTTTCACACACCAGGAAGTAGTAATTTTTTTGTAATGTCATTATAACTGTCCAGATTCTTGGTGCTTTTAACATGCAGAACCTGCAAAATAATGGGGAACCGACCTTGAGGCTTCCTTGTGATTGGCCGGCACCTGTGTTAGAAGCTCTGCAACGAACTTATGAGCACCTTTATGAGGATTTCAAAACATGCGCACCTTGACTGTTGCTTTTTGAAGAAGCTGTGTGCTTTTAGTTTTTTTCTTTTTTTCTCAAGAAAGTAAATTTAGAACTGTTCAATTTTGAGGCCTCAATATCTCTGCAGCTAGGGCAGCTACAAGAATATTTTTTTTTGCAATGGAAACCCTATGTGTCTAGAATGCAAGTATGGGAGCAGAATTTAGAGTGCAAGTCCTTTTAATTAATTACTCATCAAAAACGAAACTTGGCACACATATTCTTCAACACATGCAGAATGCAAATATCTACTCTAAATTGCAATGCCTACCAGCATTAGTTGTGAAAATATTAGCTTATTGTTTCAAGGGAGCTTGAAAATATTAAGTCATTCAATACAATTTTTTTTTCTTGGTTCCAATATTTCTGTGACATATCTATATAGATATTTGCACTTTTCAATCTACCAAGAGTCAAATAAGATCAGACACAGTGCTTTTACTGAAAGTTTAGTACATAAAAGAGTGCCCACAAAAAATGTAACTTTTTGCTATTGTTTATGGCATAACTCAATAATTATAGCAGCTACACAAAAAATGATTGCATATTTGAAATCTGCATGAAAAACTATACTAATAACAAACTTTTCAAGTCTCTATTACTAGAAATAAAAAAAAACTTTTTCATTATTTTATTAAGCTTAAAAGCTTGTTATGACAACTTATATGCTCCAAGCATAATAAAATTTAAAATGTAACCTCTTTTACAGGTTATCACTCGCATCCTACCGAAACTCATATCCCGCTACTACTCAAAGTTGTTTCGACTTCCTTTGAATGAAAAAAAAAAAAATAACACTTGCATAGAGGCCTTATTTAAATATAAAAATATATGTTGTGCTGGTTAGTTAGGTCATGATAAATATGTCCATTTTTCTTTGTATGTCATATATACTATTCAAATTCTTTTCAAAATTACTATACCAAAATCACTATTTGCTTTGAATTCGTTTCGAACCTAAAATTCATTATCTGCACAAGCCTAATAAAAGGCACCTGTTGTTGGATACACTTTGACTGCTGGTGTTGACGTGTTAATGCAGCTGTTTGGTTCGTTCACAAAAGCTGTTGTAGGCCTTGTATCATCGTGCTTTTCACCATAGCCTCACTATGCATGGGTGAGAATCGCGTTGTGACTCTGCTGGGAAACAATAGGAAGCAGCAGACACTTTTTGAACTTTGAAAATTAACGTTCTTCTGTTTTGCTAGCTCAGATCAGCTATATTTCTTCGACTTCACAAAAACGAAACTTTGGCTTTAACAGAATTTTTTCGCACCCCGTCAGTTTCGTTGTAGTGAGGTTCAACTATACTAAGTCCCAGTTGCCGCTATCTTGGGAATGCAGTGCAAAGAACCAGTCTGTGATTTCACAACTATGTAAAGTGAACCTCACCGGTCGTGGTCCTGACCACAGTCTGGCCGGCAGACGTAGCCAGCACGACCGCCTGGTGCTGTTGCTGCTGCAGAACCCCAGTGCCGTCAGCCATGGTCTGCGGTGTCTGCTGGGCAGGGGTAAGCAGCAAGTGCTGACCAGTCGTGGTCTGAACGATGCGACCAATGCCAAATGGCACGGCCACCCGTGCTGGACCAGTCCCGTGGGCCGGCTGCTGGATCTGCAACGTGATGGGTGAACCCATCACCGACTGGCCGCCACCAGCCACTGCAAGCAACAAATGAGATGGAATATTCTCTGCAGTATGCGAATATTCAAGAATTTCAAATGTTTTTCGGACTTAAAAAATATTTTGGGCTTCATTAAAGTGGACTAAAAGGCAACTTGCTGCCAGCAGGAACCAAACTTGCTACCTTTGCACAGTTAAACCTGCTTGTAACGAACTCCATCCAACAAATTCTGCGATATAACCAAGTTTTTCTATTTCCCGATGTTACTCCTTAGAAGCACATGTATTTGGGAACTATATGTAACAAACTAATAGCAGGAGACGTCCTTGATATAAAGAATTTTCGCCACAGACAATCTAGAAATTTTGGCCCGGATTTGGTCATTTTGGCATGAGCATGCATCTTTCGCGTTTGCCCAGCCGATGACGAAGCTGTGTGGGCGTGCCCTCTCCCTCCCTCCTAATGATAATAAGAAAAGAGGGCCACTTTTGCATTGGCAGTGCCACGCCTTTAGTTAGCATCGTGTATGTCGGGCAGCGCTGCATATGGAGAGCGCTTTACCAAATAGTTTTCCGCGGTATCCGTGTCGTTTGCCCTTTGTTACGAAGCCATGCGCGCATGCATGGTTTCACTGAGCACTCGCGGTGTCGCCCCGACGAGGTTCAGCATTTTTTTTTAATGTGGACAATCGTGTCATCACTACCAAGAGGATGTCAGATTATACTCTGTTTCACTCCATTGGTTCAGCACTACCAAAGCTACGGGGTGTTGAAAAGACACACACTTGCATAGCAAAACATATTCCTACATACCAGTGCCTTAAAATTGACAGGAATGGCGCTTCTTTGGTGTGTGTTACGACACATTGATACATGATACAGTGAAGTCTCGGTAGAACAAACCCCACATTAACGAACTTTTAAAAATCTCAAGCCGACTGCTAATAGTTTCAATGTAAAATTATTTCATGACTATGTACTTCAGAATACTGAACTTTTCAGAATAACGAGCGCTACTTTGGTTTCCCGCTATATTAACAACGCCTCAGTACAGCAACTCATGTTCTGAAATCCGTGCAACCGCGGAAGCGGTACGCAAGCAGACGACACAGCGGACGCCTTGCTTCTTGGAACACGCGCCATTGTGTGGAGGGGGAAAAAAAAGGAAAACTTTCTTTTCTTTCTTTTTGTTTAAACGCTGAAACTACAGGTTTACAAGCGCCGAGGTGAGGGGCAAGGGCAACATGTGAGGGCAAGGTCGGTGGCAGAGTGGGAGTTGCAGAGCAAGAAGCATGGGCGCGAAAAATCCGAGACAGCGAGGAAGCAAAAAATTTTCTTCTTTTAGCTTTCTTTTTTTTTCGGAAGAGGCTATGACAGCCATACCTTCGCGTTTTTCTTATCTTTGTCCCTTCTGCATGTACTCCAGGAGGCCTTGTCAGTCGTGTTCATCTCTTTTCGGCGATTACTTATCGCGTCCACAAAGCAAGTCGGCGTTCTCGCTGCGGTGCTACTACAATAGGGAGTTGTAGAATAACATTTGCAAGCGCTGCGGGCGTCGCCGGCATAGCAGGCGCCATATGAGCTTTAGAATAACGTTTGCCTTCCTGCAAACCACAACGCACCATCACAGCGACACATCCTCAAAGCACACAGTGCTTGTGGGCCACACACGCAGTCGCTATTTTAGATTTATTGTGGGCAGGACACGAACGCGGCCAGCGACTCGCGTTACGACGCATGCAGTGGCAGTGACTGCACCGCAAGGGGTTGCGGTGCGCTATTCTAAAGCTTCCTAATGAGTTTACGACGAAAAAGCGGAAACAGTTTTTGCTAAGCGAAAAAGTGCATCGCACCACTGAATCGCACCACAGGAATGTGGATGAGCTGGAGGCCTTCGCACTGCAAAGCTTATGCAGCACGCAACAAAAAAAAAATCACAGATTTGTTTGAGTATATATGCATTTTTTAGTGTTCACTTGTGCATTTTTTTTTTCTTGTGAAAAAAGGGTTCAAGGACCCACCGTTTCAAAGATAAGTCGTTTTGGTTGGTGAAAAATAAGTACCATATTCACTCAATTCTACCGCGCCCATTATTGTAACGCGCACCCGATTTCCACGACAAAAAAAAAATAATAAGATATTGATCGCAACGGGCACCCATTTTGCTCGTTGGTCCGCACGATCACACCACTCGGGAAAACGACACCTTTCGAGAGCGTCTTCTGTTTAAATATAATGTACGGGGGAAGCTTGTGCCTATCTGACATGCAATGGAGCTTTGCCGTCACTCTAGTTTTACCGTGGCCCGATGTCAGCACGCGAACTTGCTTCACCCCTTCTTCACGCCAGTTGTGGTGCCAGGCATATCGAAGTAAAGAGGCGTTTGATCGGCATTCCCAATTTGCCCAAGCAGGTAGCCGTTGTGCCGCAAGTTTAGGACGAACCTCTAAAAACTGAAGCTTTTCTTCGTACTCCTCCGGCAACTTTTGGCATATGCCCGTTCGCCTTCCGAGGAAAAGGCCTTTTCTCTTCATGAAGCTAGTTAGGCAGCACCTGCTCGCTTTAAACTGGCTCGGCATTAGCCATTTTTCTCCGGCTAACTGCATAGCCTGCACTTGGAGCAGTTCTGTCGTCACGGGCCGCTTTGCCACTCACTGCTCAATCTCATACTCGCCGAGCAGCTCTTTAATTTGCGGAAACCGACCCTGCTGTGGTCCACTGAAGCCTTTACGTGAATCTTTGCTGTCGACAATATTCTGCTTTTGTTTCTGCAAGTCCCGCACGCACATTTCGGGAACTCCGAACGACCGCAATGCGGCTCGATTTTTGTCCATTTCGGCACACGTGATGACTTTTCTTTTAAAAGCGGCATCGTGGTGCACTCGTCGAGTTTTTGGAGTCGGCCCTTCCATGCCGTCGATGCTAATGCACTACCAGATGACGCACTCCTCAGCACACGTACGAAGTTGCGCACATGGGAAACGCATCGGCAGCAATTGGACGACGCTCCATGTCGACGCACGTAGGGGGCGGCCATTTTGGAAATGCCGATGGCAATAGAATGACCGTATTCATTTTTTTTTTTGTACATGATTCTAATGAGCATGCAATTTATGAACTCGCTTAACCGGAATAAAGGTGCGCGTTAGATTTGAGTAATTAAGTTATTTGTGGTTAACTTTTGGGCTTTCATTATAATGACCTTTCAAAATAAGGAGAGAATTGCCGTGGCCGCCTGAAGTTCGTTATACCGAGATTTCACTGTATGTTTATTCTTCTTCACATTCATTTCGAACGCAACAAATTATTTTTGGCAGTTACCGTCGATGACAGTATTTATGAACCAACATGGCAGCACCCATGCAGAAGCAACCACCTGCTTCATTCCGGAGTTGCTCTTGCTACATGCCCACTAAACTGACAGCAGTAAACAAATGGTGAAATCAGCCATCGATTTGTTTTTCAGAACTCTGGGAATGGAGCAACAGGTACATTTTTTCATGTTAGCGAGATATGCTGCTTGCTTAGCCGCACCTGCTAAGCCTAAAGCGCCACGGCAGTGTTCCTGCAAACCTGTGTTGGCGCTGCATCGCCAGACCAAGAACACTCAATTTTCAAATATCGGACGTGCAACCTCGCACAGCGTTGCGTGGGTGTTGGATCCTCCCTCGGTGAAAACAAATAAATAGAGAAAAAAGGAGCATTGCAACGTGAGATGCGAAGGAACGCGTTGACGGAGGAGCAGTCATGCGAGGGCCACGAACAGCATTGGAGAGAAACAGCCACAAACTAGGTTCTTCCCCAGTCTACTTGTTCGTTTAATGGTTGTACTGTATCTTTAGGTTAGTAAACCAGGCGCAATTACAACAATTCGGGGAGCAAACGCCGTGAATATGGTGAGCAGATGACACGGTGCGGATGACACGGAGCGCATTTCTTGTTTGCTGAGGGGCCCTGTAGCCTCCATTGTGCTGAAGGGAACTTCTGAAACAGAGTGTAGGCACTGATGGAAACTCTCCGACACCACGGTGACAATGACGGATCTTCGAAGGTCAACTTGTCGTGTGCTTTCGCCTTGGGCCACGGCGCCGCAAGTTTGCAGGGCCATAGCCTTTGCGATTCGCCGATAAACTCTTGCAACAACATGACGGCGCATTGAATGCAATGTGAGATAGCAGCAAATTGTAATATATGAAGCAACCATGCGAAGTCTATGCATAAGTTCACTAGGATGCACCAATTTGGCCGACGTACCAAAAAACGGAAGGTGTACAGTTTTCAAAAGAAGCACCGATTACCTTCAGAAGATGTCAACCCCCTCCCGTGCAGTGTGCCCACGAAAAAGCCACGAGGACACTGAGTGTGCGGGAGGCCTAGCGGGTGATAGCGGCTCTGACAGCAACTCCGTTCGACAAACATTTCAGCGCGACACCGTCATGTTGAAGCCCGATGATTTGTTAACGACTGAAAAGGATAATAAAGAATAACTATGGAACATTGCATCAACGTCGGCTACTGAGCAAATTTAAGATCTGCTAGCATGTGCGATTGACGCTGCCACAGACGCCGCCGCAGCTGGCTCAGATATCTGGATATAAGCTTCGCCAATGTGAGCCTCGACCCTCTAAACACTCTGCAGTCAAAGGTCAAGTTCAAAGAGTGCAGCGGCGATGTTTCAGGGTGCCTAGATGAGCGCGAATACGGCCTCACCATAGAAATCGTTACGCCATGCGAGATCTGCGGTGATGATAATGCGCCGGTGGGGAATTCGCCGTGCGCCAACAGCAAAAACTCGCGCAACCCGTTCGTCAAGACCGTTTTTGTTGTGCGCGCTACAAAAAGCACTGGCGATAAGCAAACTGCGTTGAATGACATCTTCGCAACAACTATTGTGTCGTCCCGCGGCATGCATACTAACCATAGCAGGCACATCCGAAGTCGAAGCTGGCGCCCGACACAACTGCAGCTGCTGATAAGTGCATGTCAAAAAGTGGGCTCGCTGTTCGCAATCTTTTCGACGAACTGAAGTGCGACAAACCAGGAAACATTACCGTTTCCTACGAGGGTTCATGGATGACGCATAGACACTCGTTCCATATCTGCGTTGGCGCTGTCACCAAACTTTTTACTGGACTCCTAGTAAAAAAAACAAAAAAAAATGCGTGCCAAAAACAGACCACGGCAGACCAACGACATCAGCTTGCAGGCGTGCTTCTGCAGAAAACATGCCGCGGGCATTGAAAAACGACATTTACGCGACTCAAAGCAGAACTACATGCCTGGTGCCTACAGAGAATGCTGAACATGTAAATTACCGTAAATAGATGACTATTCCACGCTAATGTCAGCCCAAAATAGACTTGCGTTCTTGCATCATTTTTCGGGATTCAGTTATTGCTGCATTTGCAAATTTGCCTAAAGGATATATCAGCCTCCCGAGCAGCTAGGACTGCCATTTTTATTGTGACACGTAGCTCTATCTTTAGCGTACACATTTGTACAAAAAACGGAATATAGGTTGAAACAAAAAAAATGCAATGAAAAGTCGACCCTCATCTTATATACCGGTCATTGGCAGAAAAAAACGTGGAAGTCTCATGACAATGAGCAGCTGAAGTCGAAATCCTCCATTATCATCGTGAGCATCAGCAGCGGCGCCGTTGGGCAAGGCTAGGCAAGGCCTACAGTGTTCTAGCAACGTCATTTTGCCTTGGTTATCTGCTGTCAGTCTGCTGCTTCGTTTTTTCCATTTGAAATTAGCGGTAGTCGACGGCAATACTTTACGATAGGCTTTGGGTGCGCGCGCCGCGATACTTTGCGATTTTTAAAGGTTTCTCTTTCGGAGATTCAAAATTTAAGGGGGCAGACTGGTCTTTGGGACTAAAAAGTGACAAGAAATTCAGTTTTTTAAATTGACATATTTGGTTCCTGCAAGTATTTTTCCATCTGTCTGCAAATTGTCAAACACCAGGAAGTGGTAATTTTCTTGTAATGTCATTCTAACTGTCCAGATTCTTGGTACTGTTAACATGCAAAACCGGAACCGACTTCAAGGCTTCTTTATAATTTGCCGGCACCTGTGTCGAAAGCTCTGCTACGAATTTATGAGCACCTTTATGAGGATTGCAAAACGTGCGCACCATGATTGTTGCTTTTTAAAGAAGCTGTGTCTTTTCAGTTTTTTCCATTTCTCTCAAAAAAGTAAATTTACAACTGTTGAATTTTGAGGCCTCAATATCTCTGCAGCTAGGGCAGCTACAACAATAATTATTTTTGCAATGAAAACCTGTATGCGTGTAGAATGCAAGTATGGAAGCAGAATTTAGAGCACAAGCCCTTTTAATTAATTACTCATCAAAATTGTAAGACGATTCCAACTGCTATTGAAAAAGGATAGTTCATTTTGCTGTGAAATAACCAAGAAAAGGCTAAAAACAAAAAACTCTTCCATAGTTTCAATCTATACTCACTAGTCTATGTCGGCATATCTTAAACATCACCTTTAATTAAGCACTTTTTTTCTATGGCGGCCTTAAACAATAGGGAGCGAACTTAAGTTATCTCAGGAACAAGATGAGTTATAGAAAAACTAATTAAATATTTGAAATCGGCAGAAAAAACTGCATAATCCCGTGCAGTTGCAAGATCACTGAAGAAATAAACAAAAAAATGTCTAAGACATTTGTTTGTTTGTTTGTTTGTTGGTTTTGTTTGTTTTCTATGGCGGCCTTAAAGGAGTCGACCTATATTTCGGTCCGACCTACCGTATTTACTCGCATAATCCTCGCACTTTTTTTTTTTCCAGAAAACCGATGCAAAGTTGGGGGGTGCGAGAATTACGCGGGAAACTTTCTGCTAAAACGCAGAGAGCGAAAAAGAAAACGAAGTGGCCGCAAATCGGAATTCTCACAAAAGCACCTTACAGCAAGCTTTAAGAAGTACTAATTAGAATTTACCGCAACAATAAAAGCAGAGGTTCAACACAAGGAAAGATTTATTTGAGACACAAAAAGTGGAAGCAAATAGTCGAGAATTAGAATACCATACGCGAAGCTTGTGGGCGTTGCGGTAGCGGTCGGCGCTCTACAGGAGCCCTCAAAAAGTAAGCGTAGGACGTCAGTATTGGGCTGATGGCTATTTAACAGAATCGTCCGCAGTTCCCTTCTGAAGAAATAAAGTTTACCATCAATTCCAGTTTTAGGCACACGGCAGACCTAACGCGTCTTGGTCGCTTTCAGCTGCTGTCACCAGTAGCGAACACAAAACTCGTAGGCTCCGAAGGGCCTACCGGCGACCCCGTTGCCGTTGTTTAGCGCATGATCTAGCACTTGCAACTTGAAGCGGCCGTGTGGCTTCAGTATCGCCCCCATAACGTGCCAAGATTACCGACATAACACACAAAACACGCCGCAACGCGCACTGGCCACTTCGGCTTGGCTTGAATTGCATTGGATTGGATCTCCGTGCAATAGTATGCTTGATGCTTAAGAGATGGCGCCAGATGGTGCGCGCTATCATCATCAATGGCTGGAATGAGCAGACGACATTGTTGCGGCAGTTTTCGGGGGTGGGATAATTACTCGAGGAAAAAAAAAAATCGTATTTTTTCTTGGGCGATGTGGGGGGTGCGAGAATTATGCGAGTGCGAGGATTACGCGAGTAAATACGGTATATTCCGATTTTTACGGTAGGTGTGAATTTTCGAATGGCATTTTCGAAGTTTATAATTTTGCCAGGAAATGCAGCATAAAGTGAGTGTGTCTGCAACATTGACATAAAAAGTGCTAAAAACCTCGCTAAAAATCATCAGATCAAAAAAAAAAAACATCCTGACCATTGGGTGGCTTATGTTCATTAGTATTCAGGCATGCGCCAATAGTGGCTCTCCAATACAAATTTCTTGTGTACTTATTGTTAGCCGGTATGACATCTCAGAAACTAAATAGCTTAGGGGAAAAGTAATTACATTTTTGAAATCAGCATTAAAAACTCAATCACACTGCTAATTTTCCTTTTAATACATGAAAATATCTGGCATTTCCTCTCAAGTAGTGTTCCCCCTTAAAATCAAGGTTCACCAGTGCTAAACAAGTGAACCCCCCCCCCCCCCCTCGCTTCACATTTTTTCATGCTCGTTCAAGGCAGGTGGTTTCATTTTTGTTTGAGCATTTGCCGGCAGTTCAACATGCAGAAGGGGGATAGAAATGGGCCGGCTCATTTGATCTCTGCTTTAACAGCGCTCACGCTTTTACCCGCTCGTAAAAATTACGATGTATGGGGGGGGCATGAGATCAATTTAGATTTGTTACTGAATATGGCGGTGACTCCGAAAAACCACCGATAGTACACATATAATTTCTATTGCAATATTAACGAAGTTTTTGCCGCTAAATAAGTGTTCTGGGTTAGCTCCACTTTCAGTTCCCCATTTGTTTCTAATTTGTGCGCTTATTTTTTGAATTTTCGTACTGAAATTGCATACAATGAAATCTTCTTTGTAAAAATTTTTTCCGAGAATCTGTCAATTTCGTTATACACAGGTTTACCTGTATGACACATCCGATGCTCCACCAAGTGAGCTACATCTCCTATACATTGCTCAGCTTGTTCTGATTAACAATGTTTATCAGAGAGAAAACGAGCCACTGAAAAGGTCCCCTTGCATCTGAGGTTACGGTTCCTTGAGAAGGTGAATGCAGCAAAGGACAAACAAGAGGATAAAACTCACAGGCGTTGGACTTCTGCACCAACTGCAGCATGTACTCGCCGCTCCCTCCTCCGCCAGCAGAGGAAGGGGCAGCAGCCACCACTGGGCTGTGTGCACGCGGTGTCACGGTGCCTGGCGTGGAGACAACCACCAAGCGCTGCTGCTGCTGCTGCTGCGGCTGCTGCTGCTGCAGCAGGCCACTAGGATGGTGGTGAGCCTGGGTGAGCACGGCCCCGTGACGAGCCATGGTGAAGGTGGCGCCACCAGCCGGCACTCCCTGGTGGCCCGGCCGCACCACCATGCCGGCGGTGTGGTGGTGGGCCCCAGAGGCGGCCACCAGCCTCTGGTGGTGAGGTCCCTGATGGCCGGCCGCCGTCATGGGCGATGCCGCTGCCCGGGCTGCTCCAGACTGCAAAGACCAAGCAGAGAATAAACTGACTTGGACACCTTGGCCTACTCAGGTAACATTTACATTGCACTAGTCGAGGGTTGCTAGTAATAACTAGCAATACATTGCCAGAAAATGCTTTCTCATGTACGCTCTGTGACTCACTAATTTTTCATTTGCAACACGTCACTTTCCACATAGCAATGGAAATATCGGTCCATTACAGATACCGAAAGACATATAGGTTCGGCCAGCAAGTAACCATGTCTTAGTGACAAATTGCACAATGAATTGCAGGTGAATCACACAATACATGCACCATGTCGATGGAACGAGTCGAAGTTCTGAGTGAGTCAAGGATACAGAGTGAATAATGTTTACTCCTGCCACACACCCAGACATAAATCGAGATCGGGAGAAGTCTCAGGAACCGGGATGCAGTAGCCAGACAAAAACGCACCCTGGGACGATCCCATGAAAAGCAGAGGAAAAAGGTTCCTCTTTCATACATGCAACCGCATTGTCGTGTGAGCACATCACAGAAAAAGTAGTGCCACCTCCTGCCCTACTGTGAAACTTGTTGCAATGGACTCCCCAAACGGAACTCGAAGGGGCAAGAAAATTTGTTCCACTTATGAGAAGTTTCATTTAAGCAAAGCCCACAAAATGAATGAAATATGACTTTATTTCTAAAGCACCAACTGTGGCTGACTGAGCAGAATCATTTTGAAGTATGCAATACTACTATAGTTGATTAGAAAGAAAAATGTCTCTAATATTGCTATTCAGAAAAAAGGAGGTGATAACAATTTGCTTGGCCTTGTTCAAACTTTTTCTCACATGCTAGGAGTGCATTGCTAAAACGCTGGGCAGGAACTCTGTGCCACCATCATCAGGATGGCTGCGTCAGGATGGCAGCATCTCTTGCTGCACTGTCAGCCACTGAATTGGGCCGCCGATTCATCTGGTACAAGATGCCATGCTAGGTGTGACGACGCTTTTGTCGGGGTGCCTGCTTGACGGGAGCCTCCCTTGGCAAATTCTCTAACGACGTAACTGAATTAGGTTGCACCGAGTGGCCTTTCCGCTTATGTAGACAAGCCATGACCACAACCCTATTCATTTGAGTGCCGTCGTTTCAATCAAGCCAGGTTTTTTTTTTTTTTTTTGTTGAAGTGGCATGCGTATACACATTGTCTAATTTCAAATCTCCTGCTTCGGGGGAGCTTTTCTTCTCCCGATGGTGTTTCCAATGGGGGTTCTGGGACAATTGCTGTCAGCTGGGTTCTCACTTCTCGTCCAAACATCAAACTTCCTGGCATTTGCCTTGTGGTGCTTTTAACAATGTTTTTCTGCCTGAAGAGAAAGTGCAAGATGCTGTGTTGCATAGTCCTAGTCTGATCGTTTGTAAGGGCACATTTAAGGGGAGACACGAGTCTTGAAGATAGAAAAATTTCCGAAAACTCAATTTTTTAACTATTTTTTAATAATATATAAGGTATGAAGAAGGTGTTCCTAAAATGCTATAGCCATGTAATGCGCATTTGTCGAGTAATTCGGTCTCAACATTAGTTTCATGACTACTCCACTCGCGAAACCACCTCAAAAACAGTCATGATCGACTCCGTGGCGCCCGAGAACCTCGCCAAGTAGCGCGGCCATTGAAAGTCTCATTTGAAAGACGTATTCTTTTTTGTTTATTCCTAGCGGAAGTATGCTTTTCGTCTATCAACAGCGCAGCTATCACGAGTAAAAAAGAACCATATACTCACACATCATTGGTTACCTAGTGAATGTCAAAAAGTTCGTCTGCTAGACAGTGGAGCGCCATCTGCCATTTTGTGGCGAGGCCTAAGCGACAGTTGTACGATCCATGCGATGGCAGGCGATCATCGAAAGTTCCATACTGCTCACGCATTCGGAAAGAAGCGAAAACGGCATCTGAGAGCATGCAGCGTCTTATCAGCGCAACCCTCTGCCTTTGAAAACAAAAAAAAAGCTGGCTATGCTAACGCTATCTCGAACACGGCTCTTACAATCACGGACGCGACAGCCGGAGCCAACGATCACAGGCGAGATCTGCGCGTCGGCACTTCCCTGGTTTCCGACGCTGAAAAAGGGGCCCTTGAGTGTCGTGCGAGTGACATTAAAGACCTTTCGTCGACGTCAGTCACCCGACGTGAGCGTTCTGTTTTTCGAGACTCGGAAGGGATCGCGACCATTGGAACGCCGTCCACCGTTGTAAGCTTAGAGATAATTAATGAACTGCTTCAGTGCATGAAGTGCGGTGAGTGCGGCGGCGGGCCTGGCAGCATTTCAAAGAAGTATCGGGATTATGGCATCATCACGAAACTTGTGCTAACATGTGATGAGTGGGGGGAACTGAAAACTGTTTGGTGCTCACCGAGAGCAGGGGGGGGGGGGGGATGCAGCGCGCAGCCCATTCGAGATCGACGTGCTCGCGGTTTGCGCGGAATAGCAAATGAAAAAACTGCATTGAATTGCACTTTTTTTTTCACGGTGATGCATGTACACAAAGACTAACGTGAAAGTGGAAATGATTCCTCCCTACTGACGACAGCGCGAGCACAGTGAAAACGCTGTACGCCAATCTGAACTATCGAAAATCGAGAAACATCTCGGTGGCATCGCCTCGAAATTTTTAAGGAAGCACTTTGAGGCCATTTTTAGTGCCCCCCCCCCCCCTAAACAAGCTCGGTTGAGTATGTGGCCCCGCAGACAAGTTACATATCAGGGTTTATCTGCACAAATATGCTACCATTTAGACCAGAGAAGGTGGTGCCGAGTTCACAAAGCCAACACTAGCAGACGCACCTGAGCTGAAGGGGTCGAGGTGCGGATGTGCAGCCTGATCTTGCCAGGTGGGCACCTGGGTGGCGGGGGCGGGTGACTCTCGATTGTTTCAACAAAGTGGCACGACGTCTGGAACTTCTTGATGCGGTGTGCAGCAAACGCTGTCAGACACAGCTCCACATCGGCAAGCAGCAAGTTCAGGGCCGAGAAACTAACATGCTGCAAAGAGGAACACAGGCACTGAGTAAATGAGGCCTGAAAAATCCATTTGTTGATTCATTGACTCTTAAGTTTCTAAGACTTTATGACCAAACAATTTACCCTAAATAGGCCTCACTGTTCAAAAATCTTTTTCATCAAGAAGCCTTACACTGAATGGTATATATTCTTGGCACACAGTTTATCAAAAGGTGGAATAGATAAAAAATGTTTCCACATTTACACCCCTAGATCTCACAGCCACAAAAGTTCAGTTAAAGACTGCAAATGACTCTGCCCATATTTTGCTTGTCTTCATTATCTGTTTGCATCTTACAGTAGATGATTCTGAGTGATGCGAAATTACACTCATACCACATCTTATGGTAGATGATCCTGAACTACAAAAAACTACACTCGTACCTTAATATGAAGCTAATAAAAAATAGTCTTGCATCAGATACAGTGTTAGGGATAACCTTTATGACCAATTTATAGATATAACAAACTTATTTTCTTCTAATATGCAACATTGTTATAACTAAGTTTGAGCATTTCATTTATACTTTCGGGAGTTAAGAAAAATAAAAAAACACCAAAAAAAGAAAGACTACACAACACACTGACGCTACCAATAACAATCATTTGATTTCCTTCACCAAGCTGACAAATAAACCAGTTTTGAAGTAATGTAGCAATAGGGCTAGTTATAAAATACGACAGACAGTGCAAACAAAACCCGAAACAGTGCCCCTGCCGTGCACTTTATTGTATTCCATGCCTTGTTTGCTCTGAACTTTATGAACAACCTATTTTGCACACGGCAGCCACCTGAACGCTTTGCGGTGCCTGTGCATGTACACATTCTTTTGTCCTCCCCCTCTAACTCACTTTAGGCAATCAACCTCCACAAGTATGACAGAACAACCAGCATGCAGAGTCACACTGATCTACATTCACTCTGTCACTGTTTTCAGCTTTTCCACAAATGACAAGAATGGTTAAAGTACAATTCAGTACTTGTCTCAAAAATATAAAAGAGAAAGCAAACCGAGAGAAAGCTTTGCACACAGCGCGGACTCACCTTGAATGGGTCATATTTACAGATGTCATATACACTGGAGGCGGTATAATACACAAGCCCGTCCATGCGAAAGGGCGACAAGATGGGTCTCGGCTCGAACATGTTGGGGTGATTGCACACTTTGCGGAGCTGCATCAGCACGTTTATGACGCTCATGAAGTTGCCAGTGGCCAGCGTCTCCTTTGTCCTGCGCACACGTACACAGCACAGCTGTGCAACATCCCACCAGATCGCTGCTCACCCTGCGAGCGACACACACACACGTACGGGACACCACACATGCAGCTGGCCGCGCCCGACAGTGTAAGCTATGCACTCAATCATAGGGATATAAACCGTATTTACTCACATATTGAACCCACTTTTTTTTTTTCAGAAAAGTTGATGCCAATTTGAGGGGAGAGAGAAAAAAGTCACGGGAGTTATAACAGCAAAAAAATCGCACTACTGTTTTGCTTGTTTTCGCCTGCGAAATGCGTTACAAATATTTTGTGTAGCCCTAAGCTGTCCATGTTTTCTCCCGTGACGTATGCGCACGGTTCGACGCCGAAGTGTAGTTCAGCCGCTCGGTTCGCACACTTGACCAACATTGAGTCTAAAACCAGCCGAGTAGCTAGCGTACTGAATGAACACGCCCAGCACTGCAGGTGTCCAACTAACATCACTATGACAAACCAGACAACA
Organism: Rhipicephalus annulatus; assembly: GCA_013436015.1. Lineage (NCBI taxonomy): Eukaryota > Metazoa > Arthropoda > Arachnida > Ixodida > Ixodidae > Rhipicephalus > Rhipicephalus annulatus. The sequence continues at coordinate 102,994 of WOVY01004797.1, read as the reverse complement.
GAAATGCAGTGTTGGATGGCGCGACACAAAGTTGCAGGCGATGCGCCATCAGCACGCTGGGTGGCAGTTGCGCTTTGTATGGCGTTCACGATGGCAGGCGCGTGCCATGTTTCTTCGAGAGGGAGGGCCGCGCGCCCTCCCTCTCGGAGGCCATGCACTTTGCTTTTTGCTTTGTTTTCGGCAGCAGAATCGGCAGCACTTCGTGCCGCATTGCAAATTGTCGTTGACCAACCTACACGCAAGTGGACTATTTTCTGCGACTATTTTCTGATAGTCTCTACAATCAGCCTTACGCCGTGGACCACATGAGCAGCTGGTACTAGAGATAGCAGAAGTTATACACCACCCGACCGAGAAAGGGCAACAACTTACATTTCAGTGGTTACCCAGTCCCTGCGGAATCATCGGCAATGAACGGGCCGATCAAGCTGCCCGCTCAGCCCACACAGAAGATCATAAACTACGACTACCACTTTCTAGGACAGATGCTGCACGAAAGCTCCGCAGGCTTGCTCGCCACCAAACCACATTATAATGGAATCAGCCACACTTCAAGCATGCCCGACTGTACTCGTTTGACCCTACGCTAAGTCTTCAAGTCCCATCAAGGCTTTGCCGAGCAGACCAGCCCCGTTATGTAGGCTGTGGTTGGGCGTTGCGTTTACCAACGCCTACGCTTTCCACATAGGGATGGCCGACACCGCAGCCTGTGGCCACTCTGGCAAAGAAGAAACGATCCAACATGTTCTTTGTGACTGCCTAGAGTATAGTAAACAACGACTATGCCTTCGCAAGGAACTCAGCAAATTAGATAATCAACCTCTGTCGGAGCAAGGAATTCTACAATATCGACAAGATGCAACTTCACAGAAGAAGGCCCTGAAAGCGCTACTACACTTTTTACGATCGACCGGCCTTACTTAACGGTTGTAGCTAGGACGCCCTTCCTGTGTGTGTTTTTGTTTTCACATGAGTGTGCATTTTTTTTTATCTACCCCCTCTTTCTTGCCCCTATTTCACCACCCCCAGCACTGGGTAGCAAACCAGATGCCAATACCTGGTTAACCTTGTGGGAATTGAGGCTAGCCCGCTGCCTTTGCGCGGGCTTTGCCGCCTTTTCTGCCGTTCTCATGTCCCGACATGTCTGCCCTCCCTTGCTGTCTGCCGTGGTGGGAGAGCGGAGTGACGTTTAACTCCCTCACCCGGAAGCGGATGTTGACTGTGGCGCCGCGCGCGGGGGCCCCGAGAGGTTTTCGCGCGCTGCGTCGGGAGCGGTCAGATACAGTCCGGGACTTCAAACGGTGAGCCACGCATTGTTTTCCGTCCGTCGAGTCCCGTCGCTCGGGGCTCGTCGGACTTCGCCGACGGCGCCTTGCGCCCGAGGCGAACGCTCACCCGCTGTTGCCCCGCTGCGTACTCACGGCCGAAGGGCAGTACGGTGTCCTAGTGCGTGGCCTAGCTACGCCGACCCGTCTCCCTTCAAAGCCAACGCGAGCGCCTTTGCCCTCGCTCGAGCAACCGGCCCCTTTGTTCCGGTGTCTCCGTGGATCACCTTTACCGCGGAGACGTGCTCGTGGCACCCTGTGTAGTACTTTGTGCCCGTGGCGTGGATAAGCCTACTTGCTTTCCCGCCGCGCCTTTTTTGCAACGGGCTGTACTGCGTTTGGTGTTGCCACAATAAAGTGTTGCGACTTGAGCAGTATCGTGTTTCCCGCCACGGCGACGGTTAACGCGTGCCCTGCGGCTCGCTAAGACCGGACCCACGCTGGTGGCCGTACTCCTTCGGGATACGTGTACACCACAACCTGCAGACCTTTCCTTTCTCTCTCTCTCTCTTTCTAGCCACTGTGCTTACGTGACGCTACAAACAAAGAGGATTCTCCTGCGTTCGACAGATGGCACTCTGTCACAAAATGTGCAGCTTCTTAATTTTGATTGACGTCGTCTGCACTCATGCTGCTCACAACTGTTTAAGCATGGTCGCAAAACTATGTTTTGACATTTATTGTGTCGTTATTTTGTGATATAATGGCTTGGTTTAGCGCTGTTTCGATCGTCAACAGCACTGGCTATCATACCGAAGTAAAATGAACAGATAAGTTAAAAAATATATTTTTCTCTTTTTTCAAGGACCAAGGAGAAGGTTTGTTCACTATGTGAGTGGGTTCATTATGCGAGTAAATACGGTTTTTTTTTTTTCCTTTGGCTTTTCTGCCAGCCCCAAGACTGTGTTATCAGTGTTAGGCAACAAACTGCTTATTTTGGGGGACAGGACATGTCCTCATAATGATCACACAGTAGCAACAGAATGAATTCTCACGCAGGCAGGCAACAATGGTGTGCCACTTTCACTTCAAGAGTCTAATGATAAGGTACTTTTTAATTATTAATCTACCAGCAGTGGACTGGCACTTTTATTTCCTGGTACTTCATAGAATTGTCTCACGGCTTAAACAAGCAACAGTCATGAGGAAAACACAATCCTACATTCACATGCAATCTAGACAGAAAGCTCCGACAGGGAAAAAAGAAAGTCGTCCTGGTCCTAGATTAACTTGGATCTGCTGCCTATCAAGGGTTGCTTCACAACTAGACTAGGCTAGGTTGGCTAACTAAGCTAATGAGAAGGTTAACAAAAAACAGCCTTATGGAGTATTCTTCAGCAAGTCAAAGTACACCATACACCAACACCGAGAATCAAGGTATCAGACTGAGAAAGTTGATATGTGAGCCACTAGCCCATCAATGAAATCGTAAAATTCCCAAAGGCTACCAATTACGTCAACATAAGACACCGCGATCCAGTGGCAGTATTCACAGCTGTCCGACGTACCGTTACAAATGTGCAAAGCAATTGTGCCACATGTCAAAACAGTTATGCAATCATGTCTACCAAGGGAACCGAGAATGCCACAAAAAGCTGAAATTTTTGAAGAAACGATGGCATTGCCATAAGCGCAAGTAAAATTCAAAAAGTTGCACAAAAAAAAAAACACGGTGGAAACTCACTTTGTCTGGGACATGAAGTCGTCGTACAGGTACCGCTGCCGATTGGACAGCCGACACATGACCACATGTTCGTATTTCTTGGGCAGTTGCTTCTCCACCTCGCTCTTCAACCTTCGTAGAAGGAAAGGCCGCAGCACCTGGTGGCAGAAGGAATAAGTAAGGGCTCCCTTGCGGCTCAGCATAAATTGAACAAAGAAGGGACAATTTGTAATCCTATTAAATTTCTGGAGCTTCTCAATTCAAGTCGAAGCAAATTCAAATACTGTAATATTTGTTTGAATATTCTAAGTGCTCAAATATTCACCCAATGCCTATACTGAACCATATATAACAAAGGCCCCATGCATAGGCGGTGGCAGTGCTCAATCTTGTACAATCAAGAGACTTTGTCACAACTTGAGTCTCCCAAACAAATTGGGAGAGTCTGCAACTATGAACATGGCACACTAGCAGTCACAGGCTCCGATAAGTATACATCAACTTTTACACAAAAGTTGCACACCCTTTCTTCTGCTCTTGCTGAACAAACCAACATAAAACGGATGTCCTGCCTTAATAAGACAAAACCTTTTTTTTTTTTTTTTTAACAAGGCATGCCAATTTGGCACGTGTTTGTGTGCCTCATTAATGGCACACAAACATCTTTATGACCAGTCGTATTTACAATCGTCGTCATGGCGAATCTTCAACAAGCATCGGATGACTAGATACCATGACTTTGAAATGTCCCAGTTTTCCCCACTCTACCTTCCACTGCTCCACGACACAGAGGAAAGCCACCGGAGCAGATTATGTTGCAAAAGGGCCGACCAGCACGGTGCAGGCATGATGCTCACCTTGTGGAGGCGCTTGATGAGGCTCTCGTTGTAGTCGCTGCTGCCCTCGATCATGCCCGTGACGGGGTTGGCGAACCACTCGCGGAACTCCCGGTGCGACTGGAACACGCTGGGCATGAGGAAATGCATGAGAGACCACAGCTCCATGAGGCTGTTCTGCAGCGGAGTGCCCGTCAGCAGAAGCCGTCGCGAACTCTGGAAGTTGAGCAGCATCTGCCACCGCTGGGACTTAAAGTTCTTGATGTGCTGCGCCTCGTCGAGGATCAGGTACTTCCATTTCTTGCGCCTGAAGGCCTGGTGGTCCTGGACGACCAGCTTGTACGACGTGATGCACACGTGAAAGGCATTGGGCTTGGTCCAACCCTGTGTGGATTATGCAGCGGCAGATTATCACTTACGCCGATTTACGAAGGCAGGGAAATGGACCAAGGAGTCCAGTCACTGCAGGCAGCGAGCTCCTTTTTCTGCTTTCCTTTTCCTTTCACTCATGCAATTTACTTCAATTAAGTGCACGGAAGGCACACACACCTGTCGCTTCTGCTTTCGCTCCTTAGGGATGCCATAGTAGGTAAGAATCTTGAAGGCAGGGCACCACTTTTTGAACTCCATTTCCCAGTTGAGCATCACACTGGTAGGCACCACGATGAGATGGGGACCCCAGATTCCTGCGTGCAATTCCTGACACCTTTAGCAATCTTAAATGGCAAAAGATTTTCAATGGAGTATGTAGAAAGCAGACCACTTATAACGTAACCGCTTATAGTGCAGAAGCGCTCACAATGCGGTCTTTTTCTACTCCCATTTACCCTCTCATAGAACCCCATGTATATGCATACCGCTCATTGTGCAGTCCCCCATAAGATGAAAGATGCGGTTGCCGGAAAAGCTTGCGACAAACATGGTAGCAAGTGTGCTTTTGAAAGGAGGCGCGCTGGGTGCACCATTGGAAAGCGAACGACGAGGTCGTTACAGAGGAACAGGGGACACGGAGTGAAGGGACGAAGGGAAGAAAAAGAAACGAAAAAAAGACCGCGGAACACTGCGCGGGCTCGCCGAGTAAGGGAGGAGGTGACCTTGGTGACCGATAAGTTGTTGCACTGGAGCCGACGCGGCTACAGCGTACCATGTCGCTAGCATGGCTTCGGCCGCGCGCAACTCAACATGGCACGTGAGATCCCGTCCATATCAACTGCATGCGCCTAACAGTTTCCTGTCGAGAAAGACGTCGTTATCGAGCTGGCAACAAATATCACGTTTGCTTGCTCGCCCACAAATTGAAAATCTTTTACAGTTTTATGGCGCGGGCTTTCACTTTTGTTGCCAGTGCGCTGTCGTACATAAGCTTGGCGAGTTGTTGTCATTGCTGATCTCCCGGCTGCGAAAGCGAACTTCGTATCACGCAGAATGTTTTTGGTTCACTGCTAGCGCGATCTCTTTGACGCCGAATCTTCATATCTTGGACAAACTTTTCGCGACAACAAACCAAGCGGCATGCTAGGCCTAATCGGCGTTGGTAGCGCTTAGGTCGATAGCGGTCGCGCGAATCTAAGTTGCGGTTTGGTACCGAATCAACTAAACTCTTTGCGTTGGTCGCACTTGACGGGAAGGGATACATATCGCTAATTAAAACGAGGGCGGCACGTGTAGCGCTCTAAAGCCCTAAACATATGCAGCATTCTTGCCAGCATTTTTCCGGCGCCGCTTCCCTCGGCGTCACCGCGTCGACGCCGCCATAGAAGGTGGCATACCATATGAGGAGCGCCGACTCATAACGTCAGCTCAGCGTCGCAGAGTGTGTTAAAGAGAATGAACCCGGGACCTCGCAAAGCAGTGTGCAGTGTCTGTCAATGCAGCAACAAGAAATATTCTTAAAACCCGGTTTGATGCCTTATTTGCACTTCTAAGGTGAGAAAAACAAATCACAGTACAGTCGAATCTCATTATTTCGCTTAATTCGAACATACCGCGCTTCGTAAATCTCTCAGCACCTCGCCCAATCACGCAGCGGCACCTGCGACACCTCAACGCTGTGCGCGAAGGAAATGAAAAGGAAAAGGCTGCGGTGGAATGTTTGCTCTCTCTCAAATGCCGATCTGCGACGCACCCGTGTCACGCTTCTCCCTTTTCCGTCCCTGCCATGTAAAGATTCTCCTCCTTCCAACGCAGCGTGCAAAGAGAAGGAAGGAATAAAACGAAATCCGTCGCTGGGTTGTATGATTGCGAGATAGAAGGAAAGGAAAAAGGCACTATCTTCTGCAGTTCTTGCGGGAGCACGGCTCTGCGCCTTGAGGGGGGGAGAGGGGTCTCTCATGCGCCGGTGCCACTCTTCCCCTTTCCCGTTAATGCCTCGTAACCATTCTTCTTTTAACGACGCCCGCGAAGAGAGCAAAAAAAAAGTTGCCGTGGGGTGCTGGTTTTTTTTCAAATGCCAATCTGCTTCTCTCCACCTGGAGAGGATCCTTCTATCTCGTCACGTGCTCGCCATGCTGCGGCTGGGTAGCGTAGATCGGGAGGCTCTGCTACGCAGTTGTTGGTAGAGGATTTTAGTCTGTCCGGCGCACCACTATACGGGAAAAAAGTTTGCAGATAGTGGTTTACCGAGTCTCAACTGCGCATGCGCGTGCCTTACGGGCGTTTACCGGACACGCTCAAACGCCCGACATGCTTCCAAGGTTGCCATTACCGGCTTCCCTTTGAGCCGAGTCAAGTCAAGCCAAACAAAAACGTAAAAAACGAAATGGCTACTTCAAGGCCCGCTGCTCGCCTTTCGACGATCAAACTATCCTCGAAGACGTTCTTGCACTGAACCCTTTCAAGAATGCTTCGCGGTGGCACACAATCACTGAAAGAGTGTCATTGCTACTGCGGCGGACACTTAATTCACGAAGTGTGAAAGAGTGCGTTGACCTTCTCGTGGCCCACTTCCTTCGAAATGACACAAAAAACAGAAAAGAAAACAAGTAGACCGTACATTTCACGTTATCTTCAAGCCACCACGTTGTGGCCAAACACAAAAAGTAGGCATGAGTCGCATGGCGCTTGTGTAGGCAACTCGTGATGCCGATGTTTTCTTCATAGTTAGGTTTAAATCATAGCGCAAGTAAAGAAAACAAATACAAAGTTCCGTTATGTAACGAGAAATCTATTGGCATTGTCCAATTTTTTTTTCTTTTCAGATTTAGTCAGTAAACGCGAAGGCTTTCCATTTTGCACATTCGCAGATGCGGCAGCCACGGCCGCGAAGGTGTTGCGGGCGTTTTTTGGGCGGTAGGGGCTAAAAGTGCGAAAAGTTCTTTTCAACGCTATCCGGCCTGACGCCCTTCGGCAGCCCGGTGTACGCAAAAACGTACCGGAGTGCTGGACAGACTAAAATCTTCTGTTGTCGTCGTCTTTAGAAAGTGTCCGTGCTGGTCATTTCCACGCGCAACTTCTCTTGCCAGGAGAATGCTGAAGCCGAAGTAGAAATGCTTTGTAAGGCAAACGTGTGTGGACGCGCATCAGCGATTACTTCAATTGATAACGGATGTCCTGGGATTTGTGAATAAATGTAAGTCTTCTGAAACTTCCCTCTCCTGTGTTAGCTCAATGCACATGCGCCACTGCATGGAGAGCCCTCCGTTTATTTAGATTTCATTAATTTGAACTTCTTTTAATTCGAACAAATTTTCGGGCCCCCTCAAGTTTGAATTATTGAGATTCAACTGTACCACCGAAAAGCTTTTTTCCCCCACTTCTAGCGCCAGCTGTTGAGAATGGGAAGAACCAGAAACTTGCAATATATGGCTCCTGAGCTTGGAAGATTATTGTACATTTTTGGGGCCACGTATTCAACGACTACACTCAGGCCTGCTAACCCTACCGATGGACTTTAGTATGGCGCTCGAAAACGGTTCGAAGAGATCCCGAGCGCTTCCTGTCGAAGCTTCTTGGGAACAAGCTAACTCAAATACAAGCATCAATTGAGAATTTTCAGGTCACACAGAGCACCGTGACGACTTAATAAATCCGAGGCGGGCGACGACGTCTTAATAAATCCGAGGCGGGCGGCAGTCATTTTGACAGCAGCGACGATGCTGTTACATAGCGGAAGTAGCTGGCAGCTGTGCGCCGATTGGTTTTCCATTCATCGACTCGCTTCCAGCGTTGGCACCAGCGCTGCAAATATCTATCTGAATGGTCCAGAAGTGGACGTTTCCGTACAGAGTTCTAGAAAGGGGTAGTGGGATCAGCAGCCGGAGCGCGCTACGCATTGAAGTGAGGCGGAGAGTGTGGACGAGGCCTGGATGTTGGTGGCCAGCGAGGGCTGGCTGGCGTGGTGGCAGCTGGTGCTTCGTGCGCTTGTTGTGACGGCCGCACGCGCGAACGGAGATAGACGTACCCAGCAATCAACTTAAACCCACGCAGTTCCTAATTGTCAATAATTGCCTGTAATTTTATAACCTTGCTAAGACCATACGCTCGGACAAAGTTGACCTTAACGGAGCTAGTGTGAAAATGGTTCTCTCCTGAGTGCGCAAGATCCTCCAGCTATGGAAGCCAGGTTTCTGCAGTGGACCATCTGATTGAGAAAGGGACCCTACTATCATCTGAACGCATGTTTCAAAGTATTCCTGCAGAGCACAGAAAGTTGGTAGAGCAGAAGACCGATGACCGTCTAATACATTATATGGCTGGTCATGTTGCCCGAAATTAAGTTTCTGAAGCATAATGACTGCATGCCCTGCAAGACCCTTTTTTTTTTGGGGGGGGGGGGAATCCCCTAACACGGAAAGCATAAACACTGAGTTCACTGTGATATGTGACAAGGGAGGCTTGTTGTATCCCTCACAGGAGCTTTTTAGGGCAGTTAAGAAGTTGGAAAACATCTTCACTGCATTTTTCAACCAAGAGAAACTCTGCAAGGACAGCACAGTGGATGTGATGTTACTGGCGAAGAAATTCCGTAATGACCTAGGTTGTAGCCAGCATCCAGGTGCGCTCACAGCAGAGTTGACCAAGTTCTATGGGCTGACCATGCTGCACTTTTATGTAAAAGGGCTCTACAAATCACAACATGATTGGCATAAAAAGGAATTGCACGCGAAGCTCTGCTCTCTCGTTGCAGCCACGTACTTTGAGAACACTTTTGTGTTTTGTGCCAACAAAGTTATTCTTGTTTCTAGTCTTGTTTTCTTTTTTTTTTTTACTACATCATGAAACTTCGCTATCTCGAGTAACTACTAAAGCCGCGCCATAGCGGCATCAACTTGGGAATAATTAAATTGCAAGCTCTCAGTGGATATGTACAAATGTAAACAAAACCGCTCGTAAATAAATCGTACTTGTGAATGTGTTTGAATCCTAACGTTTGACAATTGTCAATGGCAAATCAATTGAACAGTTTAACCATTCAAATTTTTACGACTACAGTGTTCGCGAGCCTTTAGTTTACAAATCGATCGCATCGTCCTGCACCCATTTTCTGCACTTTTGGTCAGCTTTATTTTCACGCTAGCTTAAAACGTCCACCTGTCCAGGTTTCTCTGCGCTTGTCTTAACTCAGAGAAAGTCTTCAAGAACATGCTAAATAACTCCGCGCTTCCTTTTTTCGGTGAAACACCAAGCGCACACAGCTTTCCCCGCATTGCTGGGGCTCTGTGTTTTGCGTTCCGTACAGCCCAGGCGCTGGTTGTGTCATCTCGCGGCGTCTATGTCAGCTGGCACACCCGCGCGCTCACATAGAACACAATCGTTTCGGCCACTGGCAGCGTCGACGCTGAGTGACGCTGGCTTACGAAACACCGGAAAAACGCTGCATATGTTTCGGGCTTAATAGCAGTTCGTGATTCGATTGCAATGCCTTAAATCGGGTGCGCACCCATGAAATCAAATAGTTGGAGTCTTTCAAAGCGTGAAATTCTGGACGTGATTTGGCATAGTTTCTGTGTAATGCGCATAATAGAGGTGGTCAGCGAATTTCCGCGATGGTGCTTTGATTTGTTAGACCCACCCCTTTCACATTCATTTCATTGGCAACGCATGTATTTACATGTTAACAAGCACGCATCGCATGTTTCGATTGTCAGACACACGAACCTGCATGCTCAACCCGTTTTGTGCAATGGAAGTGCGGCCCTTGAAAAACATTGTTTTGGTTATAGTACGGTACTGCTTATAGTGCACACATTCGCGACTTACGTTATAAGCAGTCTATACTGTATCGAACCATTAATGTGTTTGTTATGTTTTTACCTATACTCTAATCGTGAAGTTGTTGCCCAAGTTTACAGTCTACATACAGAAACGAAGCCATAAGCCTGTTGTGATTGTTGTATCGAAGGCAATAACTATCCCCCAAAGTCAAGCAACTATCTGTGCTGGCAAAAACACAAACAAATTGACAATAGAATTTTCTGCACGGTACAAACATGCACTGGGGACAATCAAGGTGCAAGTTATGGCTAATTAGAATGCATTATTCAATTTCCACTTCTAAAAAGTTATGTAATGTTACCACAATTCTGCACACATACTCAGTGCATGTTCTAAACCTCCTTCTGGTACAAGATTGCAATTTCAAGCGATTATTTGGTAAAAGGCATTTAGTGGTGGAGCAGCTCCAAGTGCTTTAGGAGCTCTTCAGAGGGCATTATGAATGGCATTTTGGAGAAGGAAAACCATGTTTTAGAGCACACAGTCAAAAAAATGCAGAAAGATCTTAAATCATGAATAATGCAGGATCGCAGTTCTTTACACAATGTCTGCTAAATCTGGACAGAAAACACATATGATTGTCAGGTTGGGTGTTTTGAAGCAGAGTGGTGCAGGAGTTCCACCTCTGGGCATTCAGTTTTTTGTTCCCTGCTTCAAATGTCTTGAACATGGTATTGTGCAGATATCTTGCAAGATCGCGGCCACTAGCATGGGTCCAGACTTAGCCACCCACAGGGCCGTGTTCACCGTTGTCATTGCTCAGGCGTGTTAGGAGAGCAAAAGCGCCGAGCGCAGCGAATCAAGTACACAGTACCATTCTCAGTAAATCTGCAACGCTTTATTGCCTGCAGCAACACCACAAAACATATCACGCCCGCTCCCAAAAGCGGCAGGAGAAGCAAACAGGCTTAACCACACCCCAAAAAGTGCCGCTAGCACGTCTCCACGGACAATGGGACTCAATACGACATGCCACTAAACAAAAAAAGTCCCTCGTGACCATGTTGCACACTTTTGACGATCAGCAACCACAGGGCCTGATCGCTCTAGGCATGGTAAAACTACGTGTCGGTCGGCTTTCGATACGTGGGGCTTGATGTAGTGTGACCACACACAAACCGCACTGCTCTTAGGTCGAGCGTTCGGGCGGGCAACGTAAGGCAAGCGCTCACCACTGGCACAAGGCACCATTAGCGAACTTTCATCCCAGAGAGCCCAAACAAAAGAGCCGATAGACGAAGACAAGCACATGCTCACCCTTCACTGTCCAGTCTCCCTGTCGCTCACGCAAAACGTCTTGCGACACTCTCAAACGACAACCGCTTGCAACACCCGCAATGGATCTCTATTGAGATCTAGTGCTGAGTAGGATCGCAGAGAAGAGGAGAGTTATGATCGCAACTGTGGGATAGCAGAAGAGGCGATAACCCACACAATGGTGATGGGCAAGCCTCAATCTCCACAATGTCGCAACGGTGCAGAGCAAAACATGGCACGTAGACATGAAAAACATAAACCGCACCTTTATCACAAGCCATGTGCGCCAACAAGGAGATTGTCTGTATTGTTTTTCCCAGGCCCATTTCGTCGGCCAAGATGCCGTTCAGCTTCTTGTCATGCATGGTGACAAGCCAGTCGAGACCGATGTGTTGATATTCTCGCAGGCTGTGCTTCAACAACCAGGGCACTTTCGTTTGGACCTGGAAATTATAAAAGAAATACTAAACAAAGTAGCAATCCAAATGTGACCTTGCCATTCTAGTAGGATATAACCTCGTTACAACAGACCTAAATAGCAAGGATGATGTTAGTCTGTTGTGAATGGAGTACGTCAAATCCAAGAACTGCTACAACAGACATTCATTAAAACAATGAATGGATCTGTTATAGGTGGAGAAAATTACCAGTCGTCAACGAATCAATTCTCAATGGGGGCATAAAAAATTTCTTGTTGGAACTTGCCACGTTTTCAGTTTTTCTTGCCCTTTTTCTATCTGCTTTCAAAATATCTTCACTGAAAACTACATAGAAATGCTGTTAAAAGTTTTTGCCCCGGCCGAAGTGGCGAAAATTATTGCAGAAGTAGCAAAAAAAAAAAATCATAGTTCTGCTACCATGATTCCTAGTTCTGCCTTCAAATCACAGTTTTGCTACTATGATCCGTAGTTCTGCCTTCACGTATGCCTCTTTCCAGGCTTCCATAACGGAGGCACGCACATGAAGGCTCCTTTATGAGCTACAGCTTTACAACGGCACTACCGTGCGCTACCATTTTGGGCTCGTCGTAAATGTATTTTGTAAAGAGCAACCAGCTCCTCTTTTCAGATACACAGATGTTTGACATTCATTTCAAGGTCTCCAACTGGCTGCTTCCGCCGTGCTCCTCAAGCACGCCTCGCCATCGGTCAGATTCTTGCTCTAGGATAGCGTTGTCTGCAGCTTGTTCATCACGAGGTCACAGTTGTCAAAAATCGCGCTTAGTGATGTTTTCCCACTCGTTCTGCATTCACAAGTCGGCGATAATTCAGAATTCAGTTACACTTTAGTTAAGGCAGCTGTAAGAGGAAATTTAGTCATCAGATTATGATAGCGCGCAGCACTTGTCACAAAAATGGATCCGGTTTTATAGATACTGCTTATCAGCACTTCGGATCTTGTGCTGAAAACTATAGAGAGACTACTCTTTGTACTCTCGATCGAGCTACGTACTCACGATCGAGCATCACATATTTTAAACATTAAGCCCTGCGGCCCCGAAGATCGCAACAGTGCTTTCTGCTTTGATGTTGTGGCTAGGCCTAACTCTGCTCCGAATTTTGCGGGCAAGGCTATTGCTCCAGCCGACATGCGACGGCAAAGATACCATAATGTGCTTCGTCGCAAGCAACAAATCATATCAACTGCTGGTTCGTCAGAACTGTGTATGGGCATTTCACGCATAAGCACTCAAACACAAAACCAAGCACGCGGCGCACAAATTTTCTGTCAACGTAAGCCATAACGGATCAGACCAGGAATCGGCTGCTTTCATTCTTAAATTTGTACGTCGATATCCGAGGTGCGCTATTCCCGTCCTGGAAGTATGCTAACCGGTGTTTGAAAAGTCGGAAGTTGATCACCTTAGAATGTTCGTGGTGGAAAAGTCCACTGTAAAGAAGTCCTGACACCTCGCAGGCCTCACATTTTAGTCAAATATATCCGAAGGTCTGATGTACCACAATTGGTAGTAAACGAAGTACAGCAAATAGAACAAATAAGAAGGTAGGCATAACGCCGCCAACATAAGAGTTTCTCACAAACTTACCTAGAAGGAAATCTGGTGATAGTGAGCTGCTGGATGCAAGGGAATGATAGAATATGTGAGCTTCGAACTTGACTCCTATTTGTATACCTCGAATACACGCGTCTGACTTCACGTTAAAATGATCGATTTCTTACTAAAAAAGCACGTAATAAGCCATTTATTTTGTCCCTACGCAGAAACGTGTTTTATTTAGCACTAGAACCTTCTGCGTCGATGTATAATTTTACAAAGATTAAGAAGTAACCAACGGCCGCCAAACTTGGCAAGCAGGCGACGAAGCCAGCGTTCCCTCCGCGACTTTTATGTCGTCTGTTCCTTTCGCCATTTTTGGTTGTGCCGTCAATGTAATTGGGCTTTTATTTTAGCATATAACACGCGTGAGTGAGATTCGCTTATAAACATTTTGTTTTAGAAAAGCTTTATTAACGCAGTAGGATTCACTTTTGAGCAGACAACAGCCAACACAAGCCTCGCAGACACATATACCGCGATTCCCAGCACTCCAACAGGGCCCGTTAAGAAATTCGCATAGACTGTGGCACCACACTTCACTCTAGGTATTTTTGTGAGAAACGCTATAGCCACTAATTAGCATGTAGTACACGAATGTCTGTTGTAAGCAGATCCATTGTAACGAGGTTATAGTGTAACACCGGTTCAAAATGATATCTGTTAAGTTTAACTGAAACAGAGAAACAAGAAAGACGAAGACGCAGGTGTACATCAGTGCAATAGGCCACAAGTACTGCATGTATTCGTGTTAGGGCCACACCTTGGTTCTACGATTTTGGTCCTTTGACAGAAGTGTGAAATTTTCGCTCAATTTGGATATTCTGGCCCCACTGCTGTTTCCAATTTTATTCGGTACATGCGACAACTTGAAGTTTAAACACTTCATCATATGATCTGTTTGTGTGCGTGTGTGTGCACACACACACAGCCCCCCCCCCCCTCAAAAAAAAAAATGTGGACTGCTGAGTTGGGGGGCGAGCAGCCTTCACAAAAGCGTGACCTTTATTACCATATTTACTCGCATAATCCTCTCTTTTTTTGGCGTAAAACCGATGCAAAGTTGGGGGGTGCGAGAATTACACAGGGAAAACTTTCCACGAAAACGTATAGAGCGAAAAAAAACGAAGTGGCCGCAAATCGGGATTCTCACACCAGCAACTAACAGCAAGCTTTGAGAAGTACTAAGCTTACCTCAACAGTAAAAGCACAGGTTCAACAAAAGGCAAGATTTATTTGAGACACAAAAAGTGCAAGCAAACAGTCGAGAATTAGAATACCATACGCAAAGCTTAGGGCGTAGCAGTAGCGTACGTCGCTCAACAGGAGCCCTCAAAAAGTTAGCATAGAACGTCAGTATTGGGCTGATGGCTATTTGACAGAATCGTCCGCACTTTTCTTCTGATGAAATAAATTTTACCATCAATCCCAGTTTCAGGCACACGGCAGGCCCAACGCGTCTTGGTGGCTTACAGCTGCCGTCACCAGTAGCGAACACAGAACTCATAGACTCCGAAGGGCCTACCAGCGGCCCTGTTACCGTTGTTTAGTGCATGTTCTATCACTTTCAACTTGAAAGCAGCCGTGTAGCTTCAGTATCGCCCCATAACGTGACAAGGTTACCGACACAACATACAAAACATGCTGCAACGCATACTTGCCATTTTGGCTTGGCTTAGATCGAATTGAATCTTCATGCAATAATAGTACGCTTAATGCTTAAGAGATGGCGCCAGATGGCCCGCCCTATCATCATCAGTGATTGGAACGAGCAGAGGACATTATTTCGGCAGTTTTCGAGGGTGCGATCATTACTTGAGGAAAAAAAGAAATCGTATTTTTGTTGGGCCATGTGGGGGGTGCGAGAATTATGCGAGTGCGAGGATCATGCGAGTACGAGGATTACGCGAGTAAATACGGTAGATTGTATACAGATTCTACAATTGATAAAAAGATCTGGCACTTGGACAACAACCCTATGCACGCTGGCACGTACATTTAAAAGGGCCCTGCAATACTTTTTGACCGTGGTCAGAAAACACTGCCAATTGATATACTGAGAACACACGTGCCGCATGCGGCCTGGAATTCACAATAAATTTTCAGTGTCAGCTAAAAAGTCAGGTTCTCATGACAAATGATGCTACATGCTCAAAAATCAGTGCATAACAGGCCCAAGAATTATGACATTGGCTGATTCGAACATGGCACGCTCGAGACTTACTGAGGTCGCGACATGTCCACAAGTGCACTGTAAAGCCGCGCGTTCACAAAAAAGCGAGAAAGTGCTCAAGGTCACGAGGCACGCGTGACATACCTTCCTCCCCCGTACCATCCCTCCTTGCTTAGCTTCCAGATCTTCCATCGGAACGAGACAAAAATAGAATGCAATAGCAGTATGCGACAAATATTTGCAACTCCGATTGTACTGAACAGATTCTAAAAATCTTTGCGGTGGTCAATTCGTGAGGCAATTAGCCTATTTACTGAATCCAATCCATGGCTAGTTGAAAAAATGTTGCAAGGCTCCCTTTAGGCTTCACAAAAAACGGAGTACAAATTACCTGTGTGGTGGAGAGGGTGTTCCCCTTGGGCTGGAAGCTCTGGGCAGTGGCTGCTATGTCAGTGATTTCTTTGGTGGGGCCCTTGCCCGACGCATCCTCCGTCACGTTTTCCGCCTAAACACACGCACGACAGAATGTTTGGAGAACAGCATATGTTCTACAACGTGATCAGAGACTAGTGCTAAACAGCCGGTGCTTAGTAGGTCACGTGTAGAGCTCCAGAATAAGGCACAGCTATGCGTAGCCAACGCAAAATAAGGTTGAAACAACCCACTTCATGTAGCCATGTAAAGGGCTTAACAACACACGAGGTCCCATCACAGGTTATCAGAAATCAAGGTGACAAAGTTCATATTTGTTATATTAAGACATTGTTAAAAAACAAACGAGCAGCTGCATCAGTTATTCTACAGTTGACGTCCCATTTCTCAGGCGCCCAAACTATGGGACAGCCTGATTTCCTGAACTCATCTGTGGCACCCTCAAGTTCCCCATAGAGTCAATATATTCAAAAGTCAGAAATTTCGGATGCTTTAGCAGTCGCCATCCGATTTTCCAGACCTTTTACCACTAACCGCAGACTCTAAGTCACCATCATTGCCACCATTTTGGTTTTTTTTCGTACCCTCGAACCCACCATACTTGGATTGCAGGTGTGACCAGCAGCACCACGCCGCGGTTGCCGTACCCTCGGAACCACAATTGCCGCAATCTAGCACACACTAATCTGCCGTGAGCCGTAGTTTAGTCAGACCTGCAGTTAAATCAGCACGGTGTTTGTTAGTGTGGTCAGATAATGTAGTGCGGTAGAAAATGTGGTGCTGCACGCTATCTTCAGCATGCATGTTTCCAGATCTCCAACATCCACATTTTTAGCTATTTGGTGCCGTGTTTTTCTTCAAGCAAATTCACCAAGACAGCCATTTCGCCCAAAGTAAACAGCACACACATGTGACAAACTTCCGCCCGGGACGTTCGCTTTGTCGATCTGTGCGCTGCCGGTGTTTCAATTGCAGCCGGCAAAACCTTTGAGGGCTTTCGCAACGCTGACAATGACCTCGAGCTGTGCACAGAATTGACCGATGGCAAAATCATTCGTCACTTTACAGAAGATTCTGACGACTCCAACCCTGATATTAAACAGGCAGCACCTATAAAGTCAACAAGCTCAGAGTTGACGCGAGCATTGATGACACTGTCATTGGTGTACAGCAACGGCATCCCGTTAGCTGAAATTGAGGCAGACATCATCACAAGCAAGCGGAATGCTATGCAAAAAGAAATAAACAACAATTTCCAAAGTGTTAACAATGAGATAACGTCGGCCACGTCGAAGACCTTTTTCTTCTTTTCCTTTTCTTTTTGACAAATGGCTCTTTTCAGAGCCACCTAAATAATGCATTCACTGGATTGCAACAAGAATATTGTACTCCTGCCGTGACTTCTCCACCAGTGGAAAAGACCAGTAAAAAAGGTGCATTTCCACGTGCAATCGCTTTTCCAGACTGCCATATTTTCTGGACATTTTCATGGTCCTTTGAAGGTCCGGGAAATCGGATGTCGACTGTACATCACACCCATCTCTTCCTCAAATGCTTTTTCAAGACTAACATTTTACACTGCCTGCCAATGTTTAACTACTTCACTAACTTCTCACAACACCAACTAAGCCACAAGAGGTGAAAAAATTCTAGGCAGCCCATACTCTGAATAACGCTCAAGACCCTGAGAAAGAATCACCTTCACTTCAGAGTCGACTTCATTCGACATAGGGTTGATCAGGTACTCCATGCCAATCTCTTCTTGTACCTCGCCCTCACTCGACGTGTCCATATCTTCTTCCTCCTCTTCCTCATCCATCTCTTCATCAGAGTTTTCTGTATCTGCACAACATTGCAGCCGAAATCAGAGTAGCCAACAAACTAGCGTTTTCATTTTCACACTACCTGGCCTGTTACAAGGAGTAACATGTCAGTACAGAACTGAGATTACGACAAAGTTACGATAATTGCGATGAAACTAAAGAACTGTGGCAGAGGGCTCCAGAACACATAATAATTAGGATACATTAAAGAAGCACTAGCATACATTTGATTACACCGCAACACCTCCCTTTTTGTTGGCTGAAGGTCCTGAGGATTCAAACAGCAGAGAAATTTAGTAATAACAAACAATAACAGACATTCATTGAACAATATACATGCAAATACTGTAAGTGTGATTTTTAACCTCGGGACACAATGAGCAGAACACCTCGAAGAAAAACTCTAGCAACTTGCCTCTTTCGTTGTCAGCGGTGTCATCGTCATCCTCATCTTCAGAGCTCCCAGCAGATTTTGGCACCTCAGCATCACTGGCATATGCAGCACTGTACTTTTCATACAAGGCATCCAGTGGCATTTCTCCTAAAATACCGAACAAAAAAAAAAGATACAACAATGGCAATGCAGTCACTAATGGCAACTGGCTAGATACAGTAAAAACCCTACACTTTTCAAAGGACTAAGCAAAACAGCAGAAAGGAAGCAGACAATTACAACACGAGGTTAACATTGCTGCGACTAATGTTCCGAGGCCAGGAACAACCTCATAGCAGGCAGCATAGCGACAGCTTGGGACTTATCAGGCAGGAACGTTCCGCTAAGCATGTGTGAAGAGCAGCGACGTAGCCAGAACCTTTTGTTGGTGGGAGGGGGGCACCCTTATGAAATGGTCATTTTTTACTCTATTATTCACAGGCCTGGTGTGCCGCCAACGCCCCTGTTGAAAAGGAGATTCTAATGCATTTGTAAATACTTTGCTGGGACTGCACCGCAAAAACACTGCACCGAGAAAAACCTTTAAGTGAGGCACATACTTAATAATGTTGGTTAATAATGTCGCTCGATTAGTAGATATTGCTTTAGTGACAATAAATGAGAAGACAACTACATTCTCTCCCTAAGAGAAGATGCTGCTTTGAGCATCTAACCCTTATATTAAAGATGCTGCTTTGAGCATCTAACCCTTATATTAAAAAAGAAAATTTGTCCTGTTGATCAAAACGTCAAGCTCTGTTACAGAAACGGACTTGAAAAGTGGTTATGTGCTCGCGTCGTCTTTTAGGTAGGATGAAGCTGTGGTAGCTATGTGATCACAATGCCAGATTTTCCTGGGTAATGCAGTGGGGTGGAGGCCTGCAGCCCACACACCTTCCATCATGAGCTCCTTGAGCTCCTCCTTGTAGTCCACGCTCTTCTCCTGCTTCTCCTGCTCTTCAAGGGTCTCCTCGTCATCTTCCTCATCCTCAACCTGAAAGTCATCGTCGCCACCATCCGCCTCGTCACCTGCTCCGCCACCTTCCTCGTCTTCGTGTGTGGTCTCCACCTATGCAACAAGTACACTGCATCAGAGGTGACAAATAGTGCTCACAGAGACACTAAAGAGAAAACAGTGACTTGGTTTGAATTTTTAAACTGCACTCTGAGCACACTAATGCAATATGTTTCACTATCTACGGTAAGTTTATTATTAGCAGAGAAAATCAAGGTGCTAGTTTCATTTTTAAATGCTGCACAGAATTCTCCACGCTTGATGTCAAAAATTTCCAGATGTATTTTTTGTATTCCCACAACATCAGCTTGAAATTTTCTGATACTCCATAAGCTTGGTCTATGGCACCCACAGATGACAATGTACTTTATTTTTATCAATCAGAAGCTACATAGGAACTGGTAGACGCCTTCCAAATCTATGATGTCTTGGTGTTTGGTGCAGGAATCTTAAAGTGGGGCCTCCCCCCTGCAGTTTTTTTTTTTTTTTGCTCGTTTTCTTACTTACCAAGCGCCATGTCACGATAAGAGTGATGTTTTTGGTATGGTGAAATTGTACTTCACTAATACCCATATTATACTTTGCTTTTTAGTGTCCCTTTAATAAATGGATTAGAAGTGGTATCTCCCAGGATGACTCAAAATAGACACTCAAGAGAAAAACCTTTTCTTTTTATTCTTTCGTATTAGTAAATTATTTTTCTGCAATGCCAAAAGCCCTACATTGGCTACAAGAAGATGTTAAGTAAACGAGAAAATTTGCTAAAAGAAAATGCCGGCTGGTGACACCACCTTGAAGTTCCTGCACCAGTGGTCGGAAGTAAAATGCACAACAATGTTCTAGTATACTAACCTACGGTGAAAATTTTAGCACTAGGTTTTCTCTGAGTACATTTGAACAGTCTAAACTAATTTATGGTTTTATATTAGCGCCCCATTTAAGGGGGGACATGGCTCTTGGGGCTCTCTCATTCATTTTTGAACCAAGTGTGACAGAAGTTGGCATGCTTACTTAGTTTGTTCTCCAGATTCTAAAAATGTAGTTATTTTTTCTGTAGCTTCATTAGTTAATTAAATAATCAAGATAATTTCTATTGTTCTTACCATAATAGAAAAATAACCACCAGCCAAAAATTTATAAATAACATAGAGATTGACAGTAGAAAGCATAAGACATGCAACATAAGAAGCACTCTTTTGAATGGGTCATTATTTCTTACTTTACAGTACACTAAACTTCACAGCCCTGAATGCGGCCATTGTGCGGTCACACAAAAGACTAGTTTTAAAAACTTGCATCACGATAAATCAAAATCTGCTTCCTATGTTGTGTGCTCCAAACATATAGCTTCATGCTGCAAAATAAAATATTCTGCTATCTGTAATAGTTTCAGATATATTGCAGTAATTTTCATGCAGGGTACAAAATTGCCATTTTGAGAAAATGAAGAAAACAAAGAATTCTAACATTTTTAACTGTAAAAATGTATGCACTTATAATTACATAGCCATTGACATTAAATGAATGCTAGAAAGCCTAAGGAGTGCAATGCTGCAAGCTGATCGAGAATTGAACGAGTACTTCTCGAATTACAGCACAGTAAAGTTCATTGCATGTAACCAAATACAGAAATTTTTGTATTAAAATAAAAAAAATGAAGCTGCCCATTCTGAATAAGCTCCCAGCATCGTTTTTTGTGCACATTTAGCTACATTGTGCAAAAACAATTACAGCTCTAGCTGTCCTAGGTCCACTTTTACCGAACAAGCAAAAGAAAATGGTCGAAATCTGTGCTTTGAGAATAATGCTGGTAAATCTTAATTTCGCCGTTCCGAGGGATAAATATCATGGCACACATATTTTTAGTCAGTTAATATGCACCGGGAATGTAATAGGACTGATTGTACGAGCGTGTCGTTTCTTGTAGTCCTGTAGCAAATTGTCGCCGTGTGCTCGCCTACCGCGAGGCTGCTTATCAGTTCGGTGACTGTACTGACGGCGATGTGCGACAAATGTGTGTGCGTCATCCACGATCCGTCGAATAACGCGGCGATGTTTTCAGGCTTGACCAGAATAAGTTACCCGTAAGTGTCGCGAACCAAAGTTGGTTCCTCGCTCATCAATTTCGAGGCTACACGAGTGCCGAGCTGTTAGTTTGCTTTTCACGTAAGACTGCCGCATTTTCGAGCGGAGATCGCGACAATGTTGCGAACACGTCGTTAAAAGCAGGCTACCTGTTGCCAGTAGCCTCTATTGCGAGGGCCGCGAGCATGTTCACTGCGAACGGATTGACTTTCTGTTGTTGGTCGACGCGCGGCGTACTCCACTGTGACGACCCGTCCTGCAGTTCAAGGTCCTTTCGTCAGGCGGGGGGGGAACCACAACATCCGCGGGTTTAGCGATAAGACTGCACTTCCGTTCCGTCACTACAAAGATTGATATCTCTGGTAGCTTCACTTCTGCTTTTTACTTGTCGTCCTCTAACTGATGAGGCTGCAAAACACAGCCGTTCTCAGTAACGTTGTCGGCAACCAACGAGCTCGTACGTGAGTTAGGCCTACACCGGTGACTCGGCCACCGCCGTTGACCGCATTGAGTTCATTATCCTCGTTGTCCTAAGCCATAGCGGAGATCTTTCTGAAGTTCACAGCGAACGAACCACTGCCAAACCCGCTTCACAAATTACTGTAGCACGGAACTTCTTTACTGCCGCAAGCAGTCAGTAGCACCATGACAAAATGGCGCATGTCCGTGCGCGTCACGATGGTGAAGCAGACACTGAGAGCTCCCCTTGGCCAATCGGATGCCTAAATTTGGCCATGTGCCCCAAGCAGCCAATTGAATCACGCACTAGCTCTTCTAGATGACGCGTTTTTGCTAAAAAACCAATGAGCAAGGTAGCCAGCGGTGGCGGGAAATTGAAGATGAAGAACGATCCTTCCAAACGAGTCCAAGATGAACACGATAGCTCGTGTGTAACGGCAACAGTTTGGCGCGGAAAAAGCGCGATTTTAGCGTCAATTTGCGCTCACATTCATCTCACAGGGATGTTATAAATTGATTTTGCGCCAGAAATAATGACGCGAGAAGCTAGAAACTTCTCAGATAAGTGCAAAAATAGGTGCAGATTTCGAAAATGTCAGCTTCAAAAAGTAGACTTTTTGCGATTTTTGGCTTTCTAAGACCCGTGTCCCCCCTTAATGCGCAAGATCATCCTATAACAACACAACATGAACTCAATTGAACCCGCAAAACACTGTTAGCAAAGAATGCGACAGCGGCGGGTCGTCTGTTGTTGCAGCAATTGCCAATGGTGAAGTTCCTTTCAGACAAAGCTGGAATTCAAACATCTTGTTTTGACTGGTTGGCATCCCTTCTTTCTTACTTGAGGTGGGGGGGGGGGGGTCTAAACCTACCCAGATCTATCGTTGACTGGGAAATGCCAGCACTCACGTCAATGGGGCTACCCGACCGCTCCGAGCTGCCTCCGTCTTCCTCCTCGTCCTCCTCAGCTTTGTGGTTATCCCTGCCATTGGTGTGCGAAAGAGGCGAGGCTGGTCGCTCCAGAATCTCTGGTGGTAATGAGTCCAGCAGCTGCTCGATGGGCACCTCACTCTCTTTCTGTAGCAGCTCCAGCTCCCGACTCTGCTCTTCTTGGTCAGTCGGTGCCGTCGTCTCCTCGCAGTCTATCGTCTCCTCGTCATCAGAGTCGCTTGCGTCTGGTTGGAAGTCTTCGTCTGAGTGACACAAGATGAAAAAAAGTAGTAGTGAGCGGCAAATAACACATCTGTAGGCGAAAATACAAAGTAAGCCATAATTATACTCGACTGCAGCTTAAGCAAAAACGAAAGCTCCGCCCACAACCATCACTATCCTTCCCACAGGGAACTTGCTTAAATACTCTACACGAGAGCGCCTGTTTATTTCTGCAGCATCAAGCACTTCTCAGGAATTTCATATAGCTTACTTCCTTATACAGACTTGGCTTACAGCTCAAAAACCTGAATGTCACGATAAATCATTTAGGTAGAAATGACAATCTTTCAAATCCCTATACGGGCATTAGCTGAGAGAAAAGTTTGTAGTTATGCTACGAGCAGAAACCAGCTGTACTCAGGTACAACTCAAGAAAAAGGCAACTTTTCGCTGTTGAAGGACCACCCTACCAGCTAATGGCGACGCCGTTTCATCGGGACCTTGCGACACACTGCCTTCACACCGTGCTCAAGAGAGTAATCGCAAAGCAGCATGTCACAAAGTGGCCGCGACACCACTGGCTGGAGCGAAAGTCCTTTCATTAAGTATAGCACTACTGTCCTTCACAGGTGACTGGCAGACGCACTGCAATTTCGTGGGCGAAGCCGACACTTGTTATGTCATAACGGAGTACAGCGCTATAGACTGGTCTTCGCATAACCGATAAAGAGAACAGTAGACTGCAGTGCATGCGCATTTGCATTGTCAAAATTCTTATTGGTTGCGTATAATACCGTCCACTTTGATTTCTAGGATGCCCGAAATTCCGGACACGCTTGATTTTCCCGGACTCATCTCTGGCACCATCAAGTTCTCCATAGAGACAATGTATTAAACAGTCTGAAATTTCAGACACTTATAGCCTTAGCCATCTGATTTTCCTGAATTTTTACCGCCAACCACAGACTCGAAGTCACCAACAATGCCGTTATTTTGGTTGTTTTTGTACCCTCAAACCCAGGATACCAGCGGTGCAACTTGCCGCGGCATTGGCCCCAGCTTCCTACCCTCGAAACCATAATTTCGGCAATCTAGCGCATGCCAATGCGTTACCAGCCGTAGCTTAGTCAAACCTGCGGTTAGTTCACATGTTGGCAGCCTTGCAATATATTGTGTACTGCTGCGCGCAACCTTCAGCATTCACATTTCCCGATCTCCAGCATCCACTGAGTTTCTAGCTGTCTGGTGCTGCGTTTATCGTCAAGCGAATTCGCCACGACAGCCGCCTCGTCTGGAGTGGAGAGCATGTGTGACGAACTTCCTTCTGCGGACGTTGCCTTCGACGATCTACGCGCTGCGGGTGTTTAAATTCCAGCCGGGATAACTTTTGAGGCTTTGCTGGCGCTGACCAAGACCCCGAGCTGTGTGCGGAATCGACAGATGACGAAATCAACAATGAAGTTACGGAGAATTCTGGCGACTCCGACACCGGAGATCAGAAGGCAGCGCCTATACAGCCAATTGGCTAGGAGTTAACGCGAGCACAGATGACAATGTACAGCGAGAGCATGACACTGACTGAAATTGAGGTGCAAAAAAAAAAAAAAACATGCGGCTTTTTTGGGGCCAAAGCGCTGACCAATGAAGTATCGTCAGCCACGTCTTTCTTTTCTTTAATAAGTTGCTCTTTTGGGAGCCACCTAAACAATGCACTCGCATTGAGAATTAGGCCCGTATTCACAAACGCTCCTCCACTCGACCCTTCACTCGAAACGCTCCTTAAGTGGCGTTTTCCCATTCACAAACCGCCCTTCACTTGAAACGCTTCCTTCACTTGAAAAAATCTTGAGCGTTTCCTCGAGATTGTCAAGGAAGCGATCGAGCTACCTTGAATCGTCCCTCGAGTGAAATATTTGCGCAAGCATCGCGTCCATAGCGGAGCCCGTCTCACTTCGACAGCATTTCTCGATCAAGTAGGCTGCCACCGCCGCGTTCTTTCGACAATGACGGTGCGCGTTTACTACGGAGCTGTCTTCGAATGTTTCAGCAACGGCTACTGTGGCACCGGGACAAGCGGGCGTGGTGTCAAAAGGAGCACTCACCAGTGCCGTGATGTGTTGCGTTCCGTGCATGAGCCAGTGCATTACCTGCCTTCGGGTGTGCGTATACTCTTCGTGCGAGTGCTCCATGACTTACTGCGGATTCCAGTGCTTTGAAGTGTTTTGATGAAGCTCGCACACCGCATCAGTTCAAGCGTGGTGCGAAAGCTTGACAAGCAAGCAGCATAGCAAACTTTTGATGCGCTGGGTTCACCGTACTTTAGAGTGGCTTCCTTTCCGGTGAACCTTTGCTGCCCTAGCCGAAATTTACGACGAAGCACACCTCCGTTAGACGACCATCTGTACCAATGAGAAGGTAAGTTTTCCTGTGTTTTTTTTCTCCTTCGGTCAGATTACTAATAAAGACAGTTTAAGAAAAGCACAACACAATACATTGGGTGCAATGAGTGTGCTGCTGTAGCTACTACGCGTGAAACATAGCTTCCTTATACAGTGTCTATGCAGCTCACAATACCAATGAACAACCAAGTACACATATAGGGGATCAAGCAGATGATCATGCTCTGTGAAACCTGCATGTACGCAAAAGTGCGTCGAGTGTCGTATGAAAACGCAAACATATGAAATATAAATACAGCAGATACATAATGAGATTGTTTTTTTTTAATTTAACCCCATTTCTACACCCCGAAGAAGAATTGCTGGCTATGGCACTGATTCGTGCAATTAGATAATGAAGTTATATACCCATATGCCTGGTCAGCTGCCCAAGTGCCTGAGCCAAACATGTGTCAAAATAGTCAAAGCTCAATACTTCAACCATGTCTGTTCTTGAATGCGAGACATACTAATGAATGTGTGCACAGCTAGAATTAATGAAAAATGCGGCTTTTGTATCCAAGCTATTAGGTTTTTCTAATAATAATTCTAGCCTCTTTTGTGCAGGGGACCAGCTGCCGACAGAAGAACACAGAGAAAAGGCCTCCTAGAATCTTCCGTATTATCAATGCATTGCAGAGTTTGCACGACTGTATACAAAAGCACAAAAACAGCAGTGAATGCGTGCAGCTACACTGCATTAGGCGCTCTGGTGTCTACTTCCTTAATCTTATTTATGATGCCCTCCGAGCACGTACTTTATCTTTACAGTGTGTAGGTTGCATATGTTTGATTGATGAACACTTTTCATTTGCATTCTTATGTTTGCCACGTTGCTCCTCATCAGCCACATGTAATAAAGGTCCATTTGCCATTCACAACTTCTGTTTTGTTCATTTATTAATACATAATTATCGTCGTGTTTGTCTTTTCATGATGAGACGGGACTGCAAAAACCAATTCTCCGATTCTACAGGAAAGCAGTTCTAGGAAAATTAAACTTGTTTTATATAAAGAAGCACCACTCCTCTTACACGGAACTGGGATGGCGTGGTTCTAACTGGTAGACTTGCTAATGATGCAGCAATAGCGGATATTTTATTTACAGGGTTCTGACCAGACGTATCCGCGATGACTGCAATACTCTTGAGCATTTTTCACCGCTTTGTTGCACTGGTCTTCAATAAATCAGCAGAATAATATACGGTGCTTTTGACGACACTTTCTCGAAGGTTGAGAGAACCCACAGGATAGTTTTTGAAACAGAACAGCGCCAAAAGTCAGACGCGGCTTCAATTTTATGATTTCCAAAAAAAATAAAACATCCCCTATAATTTATGTTGTGCCGGGGCTTTGGAATGCAGCACAGACACCACAATCCTTTTCAACAGGTATTTCCAGTAGTTATATTGCGAATAAAATCCAAAACATTAGTGCGAAGGTCATTCATGCACTAACGATTGTGCTTCTGAGCATGCAGATGGAGGAGACAGGAAAAAAATTTAAGACGTTGCCGCTGTGTGAACTTGGAGATGGAAGCTACACCAATTGAAAGGTTACTTCTATGCGAATCTGTCAAATTAGACGCATCCACAAATGCAGGGCAAATAGAAAAACAATGCAAAAACAATAACTTATTTCTTAGAAGTTTAAAATGTAAAAGTTGACACACACACACACACACACACACACAAGTCCCTGTTAACCGACTATATATGTTACTAAATGAAGAAAACAACTTTAAAATGTATTTTTCGCCAATAGTGAAAGAAAGGCCCACGGTCGCTTTTCTTAACTTGCGTAGCAGTCTAATTCGAACGCTTAGCCACGAGTATGACATGCCTAGTTTTTAACGCTACCCTGTTATAGCCTTGAATATCAGTTGCGAGCAATGTCTTTCAAATTTCCTATTATACGCAGAGGAACAACTACGAAAGCGCCACGGCGAAATTTGCAGTAAATGAGAAAAATAAACATTGCACAGGCCCCTGAAATTAGGAACTGTGCACGTACTCCCGTAGCGAGAACGAATTTACGTACGAGTAATCCTTATACATAATGCGGTGGTGAATGCTAAAAGCACGCCAACATACTGTGATATATAGTAAAAAATACTCATTCCACCGCGTTATACATTCGGTGGCTACATTACTGATCAGAAGGCTCTCAGTAGAGCGAAAGTAAACAAAGCAACAAACCATCTATTGCGCTTCCTGTCATCACTCACGTTGTTCGTTAGTCACCCCGGCGAAAGTAGGCTCTCAAACAACACACACGCAAACACTACCGTAAATATAAACTGCAATTAATATACGCATACAAGACAAAATAAACTAAGCAGGTAGACACGTTCAGTAGCAGACGAAATGCCATCAGCTGTTCGTTCAGCTGCCTGGGTTCGACTGTTGCCAGACTTGAAGGAGGGTTGCGCTAACTCTATCAGCACAAGGCTAAGGGAAACAACACTACCACTCTAAATGCACGTATTTTGCTGTAATGTCAATTTAGAAGAAAGAATAACTAGAAAAGGCGTCCTCTTAATGTACATAGATATGCAATCCTTAACCACAATTGCGAATACTCTCGTTATCAGGCGCTTTTCTTGGCGCATGCAGTTCACTCAAGTGAAGGGAGCATTTCCAAGGCCTCCCTTGGCGAAGGAAGTGTGAAGGAGCGTTCATGAAACGCAGCGGCCCCTTGAGTGGAGGAGCACGCTCCACCTTGACTTCGTCAAGTCGAGGGGAGCCCTTGAGTGAAGGAGCGTTTGTGAATACGGGCCTTAGAATCTTGTACTCCTGCCATGACCCTCTCTATCAGCAAAAAATGCCTGTAGAAAAAATGCATTTTCGCATGCATTTTTTTTTTTCGGACTGCCCTGTTTTCCAGACATTTTCGTGGTTTCTTGAAAGTCCGCAAAATCGGACAATGACTGTGGTCCCAAAAGAATCAAGTAAGTGAAAAGGTTGATTGCTGCAATGAAATTAAAAATTGGACAGTAGCCATTGTTTTGATTGTCACACTTCTCAGAAAATAACTGCATACCACTAAAAAATCTAAAATGTGATCACACTAGGTGTTGCACATGCCCTCTACCCATTCTAAAAACAGAAGTGTCGCTCCTTGTCATATTATCAGGCGCATACGACAATGAAGCTACCACACGCAAGCCAAGTTTGCCACGCTGATCATGAAACAGAGCGAGAAAATAGTCAGAGGCAAAATAAATTTGTGATAAAGAAACAATTGCGCACTTGTACGATGTGAACGTTGAACATGTTGCCGCAAAAAATTTTGAATACTTGTTTAAGGAAGTTTGTGGATTAACCCACTATGACCGCTTTGGCTAGTTCGACTTTCTCTCTCGGCCTCTCTACACTTTACGATGGAGACCAGTAGGCACGGAGGAAAAAAGAACGGGCGTTTGCAGACGTCCAGATAACTTCACATAAAACACAAAAATAACACGCTCCAATGGAGACATTTCAGTTGGTGGTGCCTTGCGGTGTAAGGCCGCAATTCCGTAAAAAGAAAAAGGCAACGCTAACAGCCAAAGTCGGCCGAACACGCTCTGCATTCCCGCTCCTAGGCTGCGGCGGACACGAGCAACCCACGCTAACGGTTCGCTCAGACATCAAAATGGCAGTTCCTTTTCCTGCCGCAAGATGCCACCAGTATGATATGGCACTCCGGCAATGTGATATTATCCGATCGCCTCAACAAGCAGAGTTGCACCTCCTAAATGTTTCTTACTCCGTGCCAGTAGGCAAAGCCCATCATCACAAGAACGGCCACTTCAACAACATAACACGGCGGCAGTTTTCAAATCGTTCTGTCACGGTAGCATGAAAGAGCTTGTTTCACAGAAATTCCAGTGTCTGCGTCTGATAGTAAGCGAAAACTCGAGATAGATCCAAATAAGTAATAAAAACTCTTTGGCCGAGTGAGAAGCAAACCCGGGCTTCTGCACAGCAAACGGATGTTTCAGGACTTGATTCAGCTTCATTTAAAAAAAACACTGTAATGTAATGTGGTGTCTCCTCAAGGCATGTAATATAATCTGGCAAAATCATAAAATCACACCAGGTATCAAAACACATAAATTATGCAATGAATGGGCGTTTAAAGCTGCCCGCCCAGTATGAAGCGTGCAGCTGAGCAGTGCAAGCGAGTCTTACAGACATGTACTGAGTACTTCGACAATTTGGAAAAGTAAGAATTATTGTATGGGGGTCACTTTGCAAATTTACTTGCATTCTTTTGTGCTCAGCGACAACATTTATTAAAGATGAAGCGGGCCGAAGACTACGGAGCCGGAGCTCCCGCACATCCCTATAAGCAGGACATCAGATTCTTATTTTGTCATCAAACCCTACATCGATGCAGGCACACACTTTCTCTCACATCAGTGCTTTTTAAGACATTCAAATGAGTAACAAAATTCTTTTATTTGTGCAAGCATCAGGAATAAAATGAATATTTAAACACACTTCACAACCACATTTTTTTATTCTTAATGTGGTTATGGATTGCTGTAAAAAGCTACCAGATGGAATCACATCCCTCTTCAAATTAATGTGAATGCAGACCTGTTTTCTGGGACAAGCTTATTCCAGTTGTAATTTTACCATCTCACGACCCAGTCTATTTAGTTTAAACTGCCACAAAGAGAGAGGTAAGAATTTGTAGTGGGTTTGAACGCTAGAGTAATGAGTCTTTTCATCCATGATTCTTGCACAAGCCAGATTTCTGATTTTCTAGAGCCCATATTTATATAAAAAACCAAGTTATAATTTCTATGCTACTTCATCAGAGTGAGGTTCAACTGTACCATGGCTTTTTACTGTGCACCTTGATAATTTAAGTGGAATCCATCACAGGGTCCTTTGGAAGATACTTGAAAAAATGGAAAACCCAACTTACACATGTGTACAGAAAAAGAGAAGACGGCAGGCAGACGCTGGACCAGCGCGTCTCTGTCTTCGCTTCTTGTGTATGCATTCTTAAATTGGCTTTTTCATTTCACCTAATTAAGTGGTTGTATGCATGCCGCTTACCACAATAAAACACATGCCAAACAATCACTATATATCTAGTATGTGAAGTATGTGAAGCAGTAAAATAGTATGGTGAAAGGCACCGACACGGTAAAGAAGTTTGCAGTGTGTGCAACTGCACTGCCACGTATGCGCTACAACTGCACAGGAAACATAACATCAATCAGTAGCTGAGGGGAACTGGTCAGGTGAGGGAGAGGAATTCAGGAATTTTTTTATGAAATACAGCACCTCCCAAACTTACTGGCGCTGACACGTTTTGCGGGACAGGCTCTTCAGTGTTGTCATGTTAAAACAGCTTACATGAGCTTCGAACGCTGTATCAAGTGTATGGAATTATATTTTTGTCACAGAATAACACAAGATAACAATAAGGAAGTTCAATACAAGCAACACTGACACAATTTCTGAAGAAGTAACCATGATACATCTGCCACCGCTCACCGTTTGAG
Organism: Rhipicephalus annulatus; assembly: GCA_013436015.1. Lineage (NCBI taxonomy): Eukaryota > Metazoa > Arthropoda > Arachnida > Ixodida > Ixodidae > Rhipicephalus > Rhipicephalus annulatus. The sequence goes on along the minus strand of WOVY01004797.1, from coordinate 72,128 downwards.
GAGCCTGACCGAGCGGGGCTGGCAGACGCCTGGGCCGGTGTGGTTGCCTCCGAAGCACTGCTTTTGTTCGTTGTGGCAGCCCCCATGCCCTCGCGCAACCATGAAGAGTACTTCTCCGTCTGGTCCATGATGAAGTTAAGGTGCAGGTCGAGTGCCTTCTTCCGCTTCTCCTCGAGTCGCGTCTGCTGCTTGAACTCCACTAGTTTCTCGATGTTGGCCCAGAACTGCTTGATCTCCTTGGCCACCTGGGCAGCAACGCGACGCAGCCTCTGCAGCTCCTCGCGCTCGGCCCGCTCGGCCCGCTGCTCGCGCTCCTGGTGGTAGCGGAGCACCATGCGGGCACACTTCTTGGCCGCCGCCTTCTTCCACTTGCGCTCCTGGGCAAAGTCGGTGGCAAGCCACACCATCTCCTCCAACAGGTAGTCCCAGTGGGCCTTGGCCCGGGGGGGCTCCTGCACCTTGGGTAGCCGGCGCGCCGACCACATGCCGTCCTTGCGCAGCTCCGCGATTCGCTGCATCACGTATGCCTCTTGCTTGGCCCGCTCGACAATTTCCTCCTGGGAGCCGATGGATGAATCATACACGGCCGATATGGAGTGCTGCCGAGTGGCGAGGCGCGACCCCGGTGCAGATAGCGAGCTGGACGTGGAGGTGGCCGATGCTGCAGAAGCCGAAGACGTGGCCGCCGCAGCTGTGGAGTTCGCTGCCACGGACATTGGTTGCCGCGGCACGCCCCCCTTGCACGACGGCAGGCTTCCACTCGTTGTCGGGATCGCGCCACCCGGCATCCGCATGGGCGAGCTCGGAGGTCGAAGAATAGCAGGAGATGGCATTTGCTGACTAGAGAAAGAGGCAGAGGAACAGGGGCCGGCCAGAGCCTTGGAGCCAGGGGAAGGCACGGAGGAAAGTGGCATGGCAGGAACCCGAGTCTGACCTGGAAATTAAAGTCCAGAGCCAACCAGTTTGTCTCTTTCCAATGGCCACATGAAGGTTTCCACGTGAATGGCGACGCATTCATGAACCAAGAAAACCAAAGTTTAGCAACACATGGTTAAGCACCTAAGACTACAGGCCAGGAAAACTTTTGCCGGGGACTTTGCGGATGACTAGAAACTAGAGCAGTCACAACTTTAGTTATCTAGCAAAACAGCAATAAGTGTTGGCACAGATGTCAAAACAAATTCAACTATATGTTCTTTATTATGCTCAGCATACTTTTAAGTTATGTCACATCCATAACTGATAAATGATGTCCAATGAGGCATTAATAGGATGCTAACGAGCTGCAGGGGCTCTATTTACTGCTTAGCTAAACAGAACCAGGACAATGCACAAGGGAAAGTCACATCCATAACTGGTAAATGATGTCCAATGAGGCATTAATAGGATGCTAACGAGCTGCAGGGGCTCTATTTACTGCTTAGCTAAACAGAACCAGGACAATGCACAAGGGAAAGTAACTTGTTTTTTTATTCAAAAGCACAAAGATAAATTAAAACAAGAAATGAAAACTTGCCAATGGTGGAATAAGGCCTCCCAGTAACTATATCCCATAATAAGACCAGAATTGTGCGGTAGTGTTCTGGTATTCGTTGCTATGACAACACTTGTGCATCATAAATATGGCTCCATTGTTTCAGTATAATGCTTATCCATGCTTAAGAACCTATTTTATTACCATACCTGCCAAATTCAAGGGTTTTTGAATCCGAGCGTTTTCCGCAACAAGAGGGAGGGGGGGGGGGGGTCGCACCTCTTTTTCACATAAAGAAAAAAGGGGTGTTAACATTGGCATTGCGGTCTCATAATCACTTAAAAACAAAGCAGGTGGGGTGTGTCTCAACCAATAGAATCTCGGCGACGCGTACGAATCTCAAGCGCGATCGAAAATATTTTTATCACCCGAAATATTAGGACATACGCGAACAACCCAGTAAGGGACGGCGCAGCTGACTGCCGCGTAAGTGCGCGTCACAGCTTCATACGCGACCAACTGAAAAGTGCTGAAGTCCGCTCTATCGTAGTCAAAACGAAGTTCGGCAAAAACGCCGAAACGCTTCGTGCCCCATTTTGTGTTTGTTTTTACACCTTTATCACGTTTAATCTACCACTGCGCTAGCCACATACCTTCGCAGCTCGTAGACTCCATCGATGATCGCGCTGCAGCGACTTCGGTTTCGCTCGTGTTCAGCTTTTTTTTTTTTTTTTAATCCGCGAGCGCTGACCGTGTACTTGATTTTAAAGCTAACCACCCTAGTCAAAAACGCTCTTACAACTTGTCGCCGCATTCAATGCAGCACAAACGCGTTTCGAACGCGCTGCCAAGTCAAGGAGCGTTTCTAAATAGTGGGATCAGTCGTCGGTTACAATCTACGATTGCATACAGCGGCGTACGGAACGCGCTGAGCGCACGACGGTGACAGACGCTGTCCGCATCGGCTCCGTCAACGATCGTCGATTATTGAGGTTCTCCACGTCAGTGACGAAAAAGCCTAGCCTCATCGTCACCGCCAAGTTGCCTGCTTCTACTGCATATCACCCGCGTCAAGGTGGGTCGCATTTTAGATAACTTCTGCGTGTTTTATCTCCGCGCCGACGTGACGCGACACTTAACCTAGCACCGTTAGGCCTAGCTCCGCAAAGTCCGGGTTTCCCCGGCGCGATAACGGCCGCCACCAAGGCTACGGTCTATGACTCGGACCTCCAGTTTAGACGATAGAGACCACCTACTCTGACCAAGCCATGCCCTCGGAGAACGAGTATTAGGCTGACATGGTGAAACTCTGGGAACAGAAGCAATCACAGGCCGCGGCTGCGCCCTAAGGCAAAAGGTCGCGCGCTGTCGCCCAGCAAAAAGCGGTTACCTAGGCCTCATCCTCGCGCCCCTCTACAGACGGTGTGCGCACTATAGCTGGCTCCTTTTTTGCCGATGCGCCAAGTGGTGACCTCACCATACCCCTCGTCTTTGCCGTGACGACTACATCGTCGTGTTGAAGACTCGATTTGATTGATATGTGGGGTTTAACATCCCAAAACCACCACATGATTATGAGAGACGCCGCAGTGGAGAGCTCCAGAAATTTCAACCAGCTGGGGTTCTGAGCACACGTGTCTACAGCATTTTCACCGCCATCGAAAATGCAGCTGCTGCAACCAGTATTCGTTCCCGCGATCTGCGGGTCAGTAGCCGAGTACCTTTGCCGCTAGACCACCGCGGCAGAGCCGTGCTGAAGCCTTGCGCTCCTTTCGAGCTCAAATCCGTCCGAACGTGCCGGCGACGCGATTGGTGCATACTTGGGATTGATTGATTGATATGTGGGGTTTAACGTCCCAAAACCACCATATGATTATGAGAGACGCCATAGTGGAGGGCTCCGGAAATTTCGACCACCCGGGGTTCTTTAACGTGGTGCACCCAAATCTGAGCACACGGGCCTACAACATTTCCGCCTCCTTCGGAAATGCTGTTGCATACTTGGGAGCATGACCTACTACACTCCTGACCTGTTCAGATAGCGGGGTTCCTATGGGAGCGCGTGTCCCCGCTCTCGTTCAATCGCTCGCCGTAGGTGGCGCTACCTATAACCTGTTCGTCTGTTTCTTTACGGTTGTTTTGTAGGCGCTGGTATAAGAATGCCTGCATTCTGCAGTGAACTGGCGGCATATATGTGACTATTTCTTCCCATACATTGCTGGTTAAGCAAGGTGTTCAGAGCGCTTGAGTATTTATAGCACACTGGTTGACTAACATGGGAACCCGTAGATTTACACGATGTAGGGCAGCCTATGCGTGGTCGCGTGCATTTTATTGCAAAAAAATTCTGAATGTCTTTTAGTATTATTATTTCTGAATAATTCTAAATTTTGGATCATAAATACGCACTACGAGTGCTTTGTTGGTCAAAATTTGACCACAAAGAGTGAAGATGACGTCAGCGAGCAGGTGCTGCCTAGCGCCACGCCGCTCGTAGGTTACGGCCCTAGCGGCAGAAGGTATGAACTAGAACGTGGGCGCTGGAAGAGGTGCTCTCTGGGCAGGTCAGGAGTGTAGTAGGTCATGCTTGGGAGAACACTCGTACAGCACATTCTCTTGCGCAGTGTGTCACCTCGCTGTCTATGGTGCATCTTGTGGATGTGGTTATTCATTTGCTGGTGTGCGACCAGCAGCTCCCATATCAAGGCCGCAAGGCACTATCATGGCAGTCGACAAACTCGGTGGCTCTACTGCAGCGGTGATAACCTCAAAGGCACGATGACACGCCTCTAACATGGCTCATACCCACTCAGGCGGATTAGCCAAGCTTCATCGGCTTACGCCGATGTCACTGAAAATGCACGACGTTTCCGATGTCATATTAATATTATAAAGACATCCCATAGGCTTCTTCATTATTCGCGCACAGAGATGTTCCTGCCGCGTCATTTTCACATAGAAGCAACTTTTTTTGTCATCAAAGAAGCCATCATGGAGCACCAATTTCCTTAAGAAACTGCGTTCGTGACATCATGTGCAAGCCATTATAATAGATGGCTTTCCTTTCTGCATATCTGGAAAGGAAAGGCGTCTTTGTGTTGACTCAGTGTTCGGGTTTTTCCCTCATCTGTCCACACAAGACATCCATCCTCAACTCCAACAGGACATCACTGTATTTAATAATACTATGCGCCACACTGACAAAACCATCTTGGCATGCTCCGCTTGGTTCAAACGAGCACTGGACCTTTCCACTGCAGTGCCACCTTCAATCGCCGCTTTGCGGCTTTGGGAGTACACAATTCTTAAGCTGAGTTGCAAGAGACTCATCGCAACAACCACCCATAGTTTCCTAAAATTAAAGGAGCCATGACACAAAATTTTAGACGAGAGATGTGGCATTAATGATTGCTTGATATGCGAGTCTTTTTAGCGAAGTATGAATCGTGTCTGTCACATAGAAGTTGTTCTATTTTGAGTGCAAGGAGCATCCAAGGCTCATCAGGGCCTTTCCGGCCATGACACATCGACAGTATTTTGACATGTTCAGCAAGCTCCAGGGCCACGCCACAGATGCCAAGTGACAAACTGGTGGCGATAGCGTCGAGGATTTCAGTGTTGTCATCGCGGTGTTTACATGCGGTACTGTATTGGCCACGAGATCAAGCAGAGTCGCCGCCTGGCAGCAACTGGCATAAGAGCGAAATGTGGATTGCTCCGTGCTTCGTCTGCTAGCCACGTCATGCACGTTCTCAAAGTGTAGTTGGTCCGGTCATGCGAGCACGGGTGTAACTGTTTGTACGTATGCCTGAAACGACGTACAAAAGCATTTGGTCTTGCTCAGCAGCTAATGCACTGCAATAAGATCGGCGAGTGCAACTTTCCAGAGTGCTGTTTATTGTCGTCGTACCCTCCCATTCACCAGAATAATTTCAGAGTGGGTGCCGCTTTTCGTTTCAAGCACATCGCAAAATGCTCTTGGCATCCTCCTTAACAGGAGTACTATTAATAGCGACTCTGTCGTAAAAAAAAAAAGAGGCTCTAGGCCATGCACTTGCGCACTGTTGGAAGGTGTACAACTACAGCACTGTAGTTTATCGATCATGCAAGGCACCTTAGTTGTGTTTATCTGGCCATGGTGCCACTACATAGAAATATTACTATCACATAAACCAAGACACATCAGTACTTAAACTGCACTTAAAACAGAGTTACCATGTGCAACTGTGTGCTTAGATTTAAAAATGCTTTGAAGAGCCCAGATGTTGAAAATTTATTCAGACTGCATGCCTTATATATGATGTATTTAGTACTGTAATGTACTGAAAATTTACTTTATTTGTAACGTACTGAAAGTAATGTACTGTAAATTTAGTTTTTTATATTGTCTTCAGCGTTTGTGCGGCATTGTTAGTGGCCGACGGAAAGCAGTGGTCATTTTTTGCCTGAACAAAAAATTCATGTCCGAATAACCAGGCCTTTGTCGTAGCACTGTCATGCATCGACGAAAGCTTTCTGCTGAACTCTTACATAAGATATTTACTGGTGCAAAAGCATGTGCGTACACGTGGTAAACCTAGTAGTGTAGTGCAAAACGCCGTCAGCCACTAACCTTTCCTGACTAGACTTATTGACTGTCCCACATTTCACGCTGAACACAATAAGAGAAAAAAAATCATATGCGTATACGGTGCGAACGGTGGTAGTGAAATAATCGCACATATTATGCGGGCTTTCTACGATCTTTATTTTTTTTTTTGTAGTTTGCAGATGACAAAGATGTAAATAAGATTTTCAGTCGCACTGCAGGAGTGTACTAGTTTGCAGATGACAAAGATGTAAATAAGATTTTCAGTCGCGCTGCAGGAGTACACTAACCTTTCCTGACTAGACTTATCGACTGTCCCACATTTCACGCTGAACAGAATAAGAGAAAAAAATCATATGCGTATACGGTGCGAACGGTGGTACTGAAATAATCGCACATATTATGCGGGCTTTCTATGATCTTTATTTTTTTTGTAGTTTGCAGATGACAAAGATGTAAATAAGATTTTCAGTCGCGCTGCAGGAGTGCGTAACAGGCAGTACACAAGCTAACCAAATGCAAACATTATAACAAAGACGTGATTTAGTGCGAAAGCATGTGAAGAGAGACGCCACAAGGGGATCGCCACTAGGGGATTGACAACTACACGTTGACGCAAAACATGCGACATGAAAATTTGATGTCATTGCTCCTATAACTAGAGAGGACTTTGGCGCTGCGATTCTTCAGCAACCATAGGAATTATGGGTGTGACATGGATTTGCCTAGTCTTTGTGCTTGCAGGCGATGAACCCACCCGTGGGTTCGCTTATGTTTATGGGTGTTTTGGTTTTGTTTAGAATAAAAAACAAACAGTTTTGAACTTCGTCGGCTGATTTGAAATGGTGATCCTAGAAGGTGAAGGTGGTAAAGCGTAACTGCTTAATATTTGCGGTTGTTTCATGACAAAGCAGCTTTAAGCCATGCAAAGCCAGAAGGAATGTAAAGTGCGAAGGCTAGGCAAATTCATGTACTACCCATAATTCCCATGCTCGCTGAAGCGCCAAGCGTTGCAGCTCTCCTAGATACTGCGATCTTTCAGCAACCATAGGAATTATGGGTATGACATGAATTTGCCTAGTCTTTGTGCTTGCAGGCGGTGAATGCACCTGTGGGTTCGCTTATTGCCGTGTCTTGGTTTTGTTTCGAATAAAAAAACAAACAGTTTTGAACTACTTCGGCTGATTTGAAGTGATGATCCTAGAAGGTGAAGGTGGTAAAGCGTAACAGCTTAACATTTGCGGTTGTTTCATGACAAAGCAGCTTTAAGCCATGCAAAGCCAGAAGGAACATAAAGTGCGAAGACTAGGTTAAATTCATGTACTACCCATAATTCCCATCTTCGCTGAAGCGCCAGGCGTTGCAGCTCTCCTAGATACTAGCGCCAGAATTCCCTTTAGTGTACATATAGAAAACTACACAACCACCTGTCTCAGACGGTTCCTAATTGAACCTAATCTCTACCCGCCCCACCCGATGCCTCTGTTCCTGAGCTGTAGCAACAAAAGCTTCGGGTCAAGTCTTTTCTTTCTAACATCTTTTCTTAGTAACATAGATCCCAGTCAACACACAGGCAAACTGCCCAAACACAACTTCTCCATACTCAGTACTCCAACACCCCTTGCAATTTCTCTATACTCCATACTCCAACACCCCTGGCGTCTTCTATGTAGATGTCTCGGAACATTTTACAGCTGCAGTAATCTCCGAGGGTCACCACAGTGACTGCCTGTTTTTTCACTCACCTGATGCAACTCAGGCTGGAGCAGTCCCTATCGCTTCGGGTTCGTACTTTTCTCGATAAATGTTTTTCCACCACCAAATCGGCAGAGTTTGTGGAAAGAAGCACTGCTTTGACTGGGTGAGCATTGAATGCGGGCATGTGCTTTAGGAGTTCTGTCAGTTTTGTCCTCATTATGCACGATTCTGTCAGAGTGGCCACAGCCTTGATGGCCGCGCGCTTTCTTCCAAAACTTCCAGCTCACGTTGCTCTCGGCCATTGCTTGACGGTTTGGTTCCCAAGTTTGCATCACCCGGCGCGACGCACCAAAGTGTTCGGAACATCCAAATTTTGGCCGACTGAATGCTATGAAATTCAACTGAGGAATTTTACAAACTCGTATCACAAAGATTCTACTACAAATTTACATCAATGTCTCCTAATTACTTTGAATTTTAATGCCACAGCCAGAGAGTTCCACGAAAAGACTGGATCAGATCGAGTTGGATTTTCGTCAATGCGGCCAGATCACGCACAGAAATTTCGATTTACAGGATATTTTCGAGCCAACTGCATAAACGTAAGGAATGGTCAAACCAGGGAGTCTCTTGAAAAATCAGAGAGACTTGGCAGGTTTGTATTAGCCATGAAGAACCAACTACGGCACACCGGCGATTGGAGTGGTTAAGGCACCACTTGGCGCAAAATAGTTATGGATGCACCAGCTGTAGTGCGCCCACTTATTTTAACAACATCAAGGCAAAAGATGAAACATTTCAAGCATCGGCATCTCTTAGGAGCTATGTTATGAAACTCGGGTGCACAGAAGGCAGGTGCCGTATGGTCTCGTACACAGTCCCTGCAGTGAGAATCACCAAAAATGGCATAAATTCACTAATTAAGAGGGTTACCCTGAGTGTTCAGCACAAAGTCAGACGCACAGTACAATAAAATAATTTTCCTGCCTGTGCAGGAAAATTTCATCTGCTATGTCAGTATTATGAATGTTAAACATAATCATTTCAACTGACTATCAGCCACTGGTAATTCCATTCCCCTTATTGCAATATTCTCTACCTTCAATATTGCAATGCTAAGCTCAATGTCTCGAGGTGAACCCTGCATGCAGTGACCTTACTTCTAAAGGCATCATTCAAAATAATTCAAGCATTATAGGTGTGCTGTAAATAATATTGTGGTCAAAATTAATCCCAAGTTCCCGCTATGGCGCACACCTCATGACTGGCTTGAGATCTTAGCCTGTCATACAGCAGATGAGATTTCCCTCTATCTCTTTCTACACAACAGCGTTAGCAGCATTCCCGCTGCACTGGTGCCCTTGGGTAGTGGAGCAATCCGGTTGAAGAATCCTAAGGCGATCCAGGAGCAGCTTTGGGCGATAACCTCCGAGTACGAAAGCTTCACTGAGGTACGACTGTTTGGCCGCGGAAGTATCGTGTGCCGATCACCAGACAAAGATTGTGTAGCGGATCATCTGAAATGCTCATCGTTTGCCTCTATCCCGGTGAGTGCATATATATATCACCCCATCTTGCATGCACCAACAGAGTTGTGCGTGGAATTGACTCACAACTAAGTCCATCTGAAACGCTTGAGAAACTCTCCTTGGCTGGGGTAATAGCTAGCTACCGGTGCAATCGAGTAGTAGACAAGGTGAAGGTAGCCACCGAGTCAGTCATCGCAACTTTTGCCGGAACATCGTGCCCATCTAAAATAAAAGCTTGGCCACTAATCTTTAGGGTGGAATCATTAGCATCGCGTCCCCTGCAACGCGAAAATTGTTGGCATTTTGGCCATAGTGCAGGTGGGTGTAAATCTGGCATACGGTGTTGCATTTGTGGTGAGGGTCGCTCACACGCTGATTGCAAGATTCAAGCTGAAAGGTGCTGCCTCTGTAAGTGTGCTCATAAAGCAACTTATTCCAGTTGTCCCGCTTCTTTTCAAGAGAAGCTACTGTTGGAAGTAATATTGGAAGTAATAGACAGGCGACAATGCTCAAGGAGAGAAGCAATGACAGTTGTCAAGGAAAGGACACAAGGGTATGCTGGGATTGCCAATCGACAAAATGCAATGGCAGATGCTAGCTTTGCCCAAACAATTGAGGCCGCAGTAGAAAAGGCAGTATCAAAAGCAATGGACAGGTTATTTACCAGCCTCTCAGATTGTTTGTATGAGATAACGAGTGCTCAATTAACTCGGCAGCTTCTCCTCAGACAAGTTCTACACTGACGTCTCAGCAGAAGGCAAAATGTAGCACGAGAGACGATAGGGTGCTCCTAGAAGACACTCGGGTGGTTAATAAGCCTACAGAGAGAGATCACCTCCCTACTATAGGTCTGAGTGTCAACACTGATGTAAAAATCAATTCGCATGCCCAGAAACATAGCCGATCTCCTTCAAACCCTTCTCCCGAGTGGTCACAGACAAAAGAAAAAAAGGCTCCACCTAGCAAGGTCGTAAAGGCCAGCATACTAGAGAAGGTTGTTTCAACTTTGTCTATCCCACAATTGAGCCGTTAAAAGTCTTACAGCGGAATTGTCGTTATATTTTTGCAGCGCCCACAAATTTATCTTGTCTCATTGTTGAAAAAAAAAAATAACGGATATAATATTGCTACAAGAAATTTGGTTAGTTTCAGATCAGTATTTTCATTTTAAATAGTATAGATCATTTCGTTTAGATCGATTGTCAAGAGGGGGCGGGTTACTTACTTTAGTCTCTACCAGATTTCGCCACATAGCAAAAATAATGCTTCAGCTTCTGTCAACGGAGTACAAAACTTTAGTAATTTTCTTGAGTCTTCCTTCATGTAGAACATTTCACATAGCAAATATATATTATCCGTCAGGGGTTAATGACACAAACTCTTTGGATAGAGTCATTTCTATTAGCGGTAATAATGTCCTATTGGCGGGAGACTTCAACTCCCATCACATAACTTGGGGTTCAAGGACAAACTCGTGCGGTACTCAATTATGGGACTGGTCTCAGGGTAATAGTCTCACTTGTCATAACCTGGGTATCCCCACTGATATCAGAGGGATGTCATCTTTAGACTTGACTTTCTCAGGATCAGGCCTTGGCATCTCATCTTGGTCGACTGTTGACACTGCGACTAATAGCGATCACATTTCAGTTACATTTGACATTGTATGCCCACTAATACCTGTTCCTACTAGAAAACTTACATGCATAAATTACAGTATCTTTAAAAGGAGCTTGCGAGGCTTCATGGAGTCTTTGTCTGAAGCAACGGTAAAGCAAAAAGCATTGAGCATTTGTTCAGTTATACAGGAGTCGCTTGGCAAAGCAAAATTTGAGGTTGAATCAGTTGAACAAACACCTGTGTCGCGATGGTGGAATGATAACTGTGCTCGGAATTTCAGGCGTAGAAAAGCTGCCTGAAAGAAGCTATTACACAATCAGTGTCCAAAAATCTGGTAAGATTATAAATTCATTGCAGGTGTAGAGAGGAAGAGAGGTACTTTTAAATGCACGGTGGCTAGAGCAAAGGCAGAGTATGATGAAAAGCATTTTGAATTTCTTTCAATATCAATTAACAAAAGAGCTCTATTTGGATATCTGAGACACAAGAAACGAATTCCTCAAGCAGTAAATCCTGAATCTAGAGTTTTATCACCTCAGGAACTGAAGCAATCGTTGAAAAGCATAACTCAAGGTTTGGAAAAGCGATTTTCGACTAATGTTTATCCGCCTTCAGTAATCGGGCGATCAAGAGACAGTTTCACCGAAATATCGATAAAGGAAGTGGCAGAGGTTATGAGAAAACTTCCGATGGCGGCTCCAGGCCCAGCTGAAGCCACTTCAGCAATGCTGAAAATTTTATTCAATGAGTAACGGGAAGATGTACTTAATGTGATAAATTATTCGATAAGAGAAACTTGGAATCCATCTGAATGGAAAGCCATACCTGTTTTAAAAAAGCCAGGTGAAGGTTACGTTTCAGACAATATCAGGCCAGTTGCACTAACCTCCAATTTTGTCAAAATAATAGAGAGAGTAGTGTATGTTCGCATACTGAAATTTGTCGACAGAGGAAGGGTTTTTCGCCCATGTCAAATTGGATTCAGGCAGGGATGTTCCATATGGCAAGCACATATCGACCTAGAGAGTCGCATACATCTGGCGCAGCATCAAGGGCAATACGCAGCTCTAGTTACCCTACACATAAAAAAAAGTATGATAGCGTCAAGCATGTAGTACTAATCAGTCATCTAAGAGAAATCGATTTGCCGGATTATTTAGAAGCCTGGGTAACAGAATTTTTAGGAAATAGAACATCTTTCTATGGACGCACGGACCGAAGCATGGACAGACAGACTAGCAGTTCTTATAAACAGTTCTTATAAACAGACAAGTCTTTATAAACAGGAAAAAGGAGTACTGCAGGGCGCTGTTCTGTCTCCGGTACTATTCAATATCTTAAGGGGGGAGGTGGCTTTGAAAAAAAACTTTTTTATTTGTTGACCTACAGCAATGAAATTTGGCATGCATACTCATAAGTGTTTAGAATAGGGAAATATGCAGTTTCATCATGATAGCTTCAGTAGTTCTCAAGTTACATAATGCTACACGATCCAATTACATGGTATGCTCGTGGAAAGCCTAGCGCTGCAACAGAACATGCCAGGAAGCTGCGAATGATGTTGATCTTTACTCAAAAGAAAGCTACAGGGTATGACACTCTCGGAATTTTTTAATAAGTTCTCTTTTTTTTTTTTTAGAGATCATAATGGCTGCCGACATACATTGTCAGAAACAATGGCACAGACAAATCATCGTCTAGAAAAATAACAGGGCCACAAAACAGAAATTGAAGATTGCTGTACCCACAAGCAGTGTTCAGGGATTCAGGAAAAAAAAAACAATCGAAATCGGTCCGGTCATTCTCGTGCTACTCTTTCCACGAGCAATGCACAATGTCCAAAACACACTTGTGAGAAAAAGCCTGTCGAAGTTTTCGACAGGCTTTTTTCAATGAACTTTTTTGTTTCTCGTTGGATATTGATGAATATTGGCACAGACACTAAGAATAACCTGACAGTGCTTCCATAAAAATTTTGAAGCGATACCACGAATACTTTACGAGAAACAAATTATTTATTCATTGAACCATGTGGAGGAGCTGAGCATAATGTCAAAAAAAAAAAAACAGTATTGAGAAAGCTGCGTTTAAAGTTTCAACTTTTCTTTACGTCTCTAAGACACCTAAAAATTGTGATTTCAGGTTTTTCTTGTGATATTTGACTTCTTTTCATGATTTACTCTTTTTCATGAGTTACAAAGAACAAGTATGGATTTCAAACCAAGTTCTTTGTATGAAGGAGTGGTGTGATAGGTATGACAGAAAAGATTGTAGTTGAATAAAACCATATACTGAAATTATTACACATACTTTTTTGTGCTGAAGTTAATTAGCATTATTAGGTACTTGATTACAAATATTCACTGAACTTTTTTTTATTTGGAGAGAAGTTTATTGCATCAGAAAAATGGATCACACCATAACGGCCTATGCCTTCTTTCTAAATAACAAAGTTATGGGCAGAAGACTGGTGGCACGGGAATTTCTAGCAGTATAATTAATGACACGAAACGGGCATATAAAAATTCGTGCGCCTGATTCACACATGCTCTTTCGCCGCTCTAGTCGTGAAACGCATCATCTTACAGCAGGTCACGGAAACTCTAATTTACAGCAATTTATTAGCCTCGGAACATTCATAGACGTTCGTGGCGATATCAAGCACGGCTCCAAGCACGTCTGAATCGCATCACAAAAGCTTACTGACAGCACTCCATATGACTGTGGGGTGCGCGGCCGCTTGGACAGTGCAGCCGGCGCGTAATGCACTTGCCGGCGGCGCGAAATGTGTAACTACGAAGACAAAAAATCGGCACGCACTGCACTTGGCATCGCATTTTCGAATGACGACGCGCGAAACTGCTAGCCGCTGTTCCGAGCGATCCTTGGCAGTGAAGGGGGGGGGGGGGGGTGACGAGCTTGACTGTGTTGTCTGCTGCCGATGCATAAAATGCCCGTACGTGACTCAGAGGAGCTAGCGAGTGATGTGGTACATTCCTTGCGAAGAAGCACGTCACCAAGAGTGCGCTTGCGCGTCGTTCCTGCCCGCAGTCTCGCTGTCAGCGGAGTTAGGCCTAAAGCCGACTCAGATGACGCGCCGCACTCGTAGACCGCCGCGCGCCCGCTCGTAGTAATCTGATCGTGCATCCAGTGCGGCCACTCGTAGTAATCAGATCGTGCCGCCGCTTACAGCTTCGTTGCTTGCGAAGAAGCACGTCGCCACAAATGCGCTAGTGCGTCGTTCCTGCCCGCAGTCGACGGAGTTAGGGCTAAAGACGACTCCAATGACACGCGGCGCTCGTAGACCGCGCCGACGCTCGTAGTAACCTGATCGCGCATCCGCTTACTGCTCGTAACTAAAGCGTAGTTATATCTTAAGTGATTATCAAGCCGTGAACACGTCACGATGTGGCGATTTTCGAGAGCCATGTCCTCGCGACACACAAGCAGCAGACGACAATCTCCCGGAGCGAGCATCGGGCCAATGGCGAGGCGAGCTGAGGCAACATGGCGGCCACGGCCAATCAAGGGCCTCAAAACAACCTTCAAACATTTGCTTTTTGCTCGCTTGTTGTTAAAGGGAGGAGCCAGCTGAAGCGGGAAAGTTAAACACGGAGAAATGTTCTTTCCGATGAGCCCAAGAAGCCGGCTCCCGGCCCAAGCATCGTGAAGCTATAATTTTTTGAAAAACGCCGTTTTCTCGCCATTTCCAGAAAAATTTTTGCTGCCTAGGTGGGTGAAACAAATTTTCTGAAGCACTTCTGCGCGGTTTTCAGTGTAGATATTTTGAAACCAGATAGAAAAAGGGTTCAAGAAACGGAAAACTTGAGTTTCAAAAAATCGATTTTTTTGCCATTTTTCGCGATCCCAAAGCGGCGTCCCCCCTTAATAAGCTCGATCCCATGCAATGAGAATGTTGAGACGTACGTATATGCTGACGATATCGCGTTGTTTTCGTCAGCTCATGACATTCACTCTCTCTATCAAAACCTCCATATGTACTTATTTGAAATAGAGCACTGGCTCGACGTTACACAACGCTAATTAAAGCGTTGCCAATGAAGACCTTGCTCATAATACAGGTCAGCCACAAGCCCTACGGTTTGTCCAGATTTGCATCGCTAGCACAAGTCACTCGCATTTCTTTATCCCACAAAAAGAAGAAAAAAAACACAAGAGGCTAAGTGACAGTTTATGCTCTCAGTAGCACTTACCAGTAGACGCGGCAAAATGGGTGGCAATGGCAGCGATCGAAGTAGCTGACGCCACTGCATCCGCCGTCGACACAGTCGCCACGGAATTCGCCGTGGACATTGTCGTAAGGGACGAAGATGACAGCATGCCGGCGACAACCGTCGTGGTAACCACGGCTGCCGCCATCGCTGCAGCGGCCGTAGTCACCGCAGCGGCTGAGGAAACCGTCGCTGCTGCTAGTAATGCACTCGGAGGCCGCGTGTCTAGCAACCGGGCGGGATCCTCCTCGTCCTCACTGTCAAGTGCATGAGCCCGCAGCAGCGCGAGCAGCTGCGGCGTGGGCCGCCGCTTCCATGCAATGTAGTCCATCATGTTTCCCCCATTCTGGAGAAAAAACAACTCCGTCAGGTGTTCCTTATAGTTTTTCTTGTTGCGAAGGAGCGCCCTGCACCGGTGCTCATAGACCCGCTGCCGCATGGCAGCCACTTCCTCGTTGGCTGGCGGCCGCTCCTCCAGCTTGATGCGCTTGGCTGCACGAGGCAACTCTGCGCCTACCAGCTGGAGGAGGCCGCCAGGTCTAGTGGGACTGGACACTGCTGTGCCACTCGTAGACGCCGTGGGGGAGGACACAGGGAGAGGAGGAGGGGGCAGGGGGGGCACAGGTAGCACATTAGTAGTACTCTGTTTGGGGGGCACTGCAAACTGTGGGGACAACGCACTCAACGACGACACGGTCGGCGACCGCTGAGGAGTTCGAGGAGGCGAGGGGCTGGCCATCACGCCACTACTGTACGAGAGCAGGCGCTGCTGTTCGTCCTGTGTCAAGGTATCCATGACGATGGCCTGCTGTTGGGCAGGAGGCTGTGTGGTGGCCAGCAATGCAGCCGGGCTGGTGGCAGAAAGACGGCTGGACGAACTCGGCAGTCCCAACCCCGTGGTCGTCAACCGGCTGGTTGTAGGGGTGGACGATGGAGAGGAGTAATTCTGCTGGCTCGCAGCCGCCAGAATGCGCACCAGGTTCTGTGAGGTGGTGGCAGCTGCCACAGCAACACCAGGACTTGTCACTGCACAAGAGCAAACAGAGGTGATAGCACTAAACAATGGGGATCTAGAAAAAAAAAAACTAGAAATATGGGCCTGTGATGGCATGAACCAGCCGTGTGTGCACAAATACCATTTGAATAACGAAATTCCTCCTTACACGCAACTAATAAAACATAACTCCAATTTTTGGACAAACATGTCCTTGAAGAACTCAAGCAAAGACAAGTCTTGCTTTCCCCCTTTTCATGTCACCACTCTTTGTAATAACATAACAATTGGAGGGCAGACGTTAATCAATACTAAGGATAACAATGCAAAATACCGTATGCATATATATACAAGCGAGTAGATACATATGTAGACAGTGCTCATTTCAATGAGGGTCTACACTATAAGGCCTATGACAGAGAATACAAAATACCTGTTAACCAACTGCCTGACACTATCAATCCATCAGATCCAAGATGGGGGAGGAAGACTTTAGTAACAACATACAGGACAAGCATAAACGTGCAAACAACGCGTAAACAGAACACCCATCCTAAGCCCTCTGTCCCCTTCTCTCAAGTATATTAACCTCTGTAATTAAAAATTGTGGTGTCTCTAAATGAGCCACGCACTCAGAACACATGAACACAGCTGACACGGTCGGACCAAACCAAACAAACAGATTTATTCAATTATTTTTACATCGACGATATCGTCAGCCGAATCAAATACATCACTAGTGGTCAACTCGCTAAACACAACCTTATAAAATATTCCAATGCACTCAATCAGCATAACAACAAACAAGGTAACATGAAGGCGGCATACCCCACGCTCGACTCACCACAAGGGGCCTACGTGAAATGGCCCGCGCCGCCGTCCCCCAGGCCCGCCGCAGCCGACGACCATTAACACCAATTGCCACACGTGAAAAAGAGACTCTAATATTTTCAGTCTGGCCACCTATCCTCTCCGCCAGGCGTCTTAGCTGGCGCTACCACGCTAACCATGATGATTATGATAGTGAACTCTCGCGAGCACTGCGCTCAGCGGCTGTCAACACTTATCCACGAGACACGTGTCCCCTACTAGGCGCAAACAAGCTTACAGGGGTGATAGCACCCCCACAAATTCTAGTACGTGCTTGCACACAACATTCCAACTCTACGCAGGAAAGCTGATGGCAGTGCCAACCTTTCAACGATCATTGCACCAACTCTATACAGGAAAGCTAATGGCAACGCCAACCCTTCAATGATCATTGCACCAACTCTACCCAGGAAAGCTGATGGTAGCATCAACCCTTCAACGATCATTGCACTTCACTGAGACACGACAGCCATTCTTGAAGTAGACAAACTTCTTCGGCAGCGCTGGGGTTAGCTCAGCAGAGGAGCAGCGTCACGTCAAGGACCATTTGGCCAGATTCACACAATCGTCAGATGCTTCATCAGCACTGTTATGGTAGTGCTAAACAGCACTCTTAAGTTTTTCATAAATAACGGTACGCTGATGACATCAACCGATGTCCGTAATGCCACCAGCCTCACATTTTTTCAAGAGAAAAAGGCATAAACTGGTGTAACACCGATGCTGATGCCGTGACGGTAATCTGACAGAGCATTTGATGGTGACAGAGCATTTGATGGCTAAGTGAATCCTTTTTTTTTAATACAGGAGTGGAATTTTATAACTTACTAAAGTTACTCATTCGTGTCAACTTTTCTCTCTCTCTCTCTCTCTCTTCTTTATTTTTTTTCTGTAAAACAGCACCCTAAAGTTTGAACAAAAGGAGATCAATGAGAATTTCCGGAAAGATGGGCTAGTTGATTTGACTGCATAGTGAGAAATTTTGTGCACACCCAACGAGGACCCAACGAAAAAAGTACACAAGGACAGCGCTAGTGCTACTGTACTTTTCATTTGTAGTGGCTTTGGGTGGCGTACACAGAATTTTCCACTGCGCAAAGGAATGCCATTCCGACAGCAAAGTTGAATCGACATCTTTTGAGGAAACGGGAGGCCTACCAGAAACCTGTGCCGGAATGGTGATGTTCTCGATATGGCCTCCTATGGACACTGTAGCTGGAGCCAAATAGTGCTGATAGGAGGAGGTGGGCGACCCAGTTAGGGACACATCCGAGCTGGTCACCACGGCCACTGTGGTGGCCACCTCGTGGGCCGAGGCCTCCGCAGATGAGACCATGCCGCGCACCTGCGTTGAGCCACAACCACCCCGTCACGCACAACAAGTGCACCTCTCGCAGAACACCCGAGTGTTGCAGGCTGGGAGACCACAGCATTTTCTCGGCTAGTTCACTACGTGTACATATTTAGTCCCGCAAGCCGTCAAATTCAAAGCGGGCTAAAACAGAGTGTACGTGGACTTCCTCAGACGTCTTGTGGCTCTAGTGCATAACACCACACTCGAGAATAATTCACTCATGTAAGAACCACAAAGGCAAGTGATCAGACCACAGGAAACATGCCATGGAAGCACTTCTGATGATGAGCCCATACTAGCCAACAGCTCTAAGCAACATTAACAGACCTCTGATAGTCGCTGGCACCATTGTCAAATGGCAAATCAAGACATTAAAGGTCATGATTTTGTTCGCAGGCACCTGAAAATCATCATGGGTGTCGTGCACACAGTTGTGTATGCAATCATTAAACAGGAAAGAAAAAAAATCAATTTTGGCAATAAATTTCAGGTGCTGGCACTTTCAGACTGGGCCTGAACGTAACGCGTGATAAGGGTGAGAGACACGAGAGAGAATGAGGGGATGCTTTCACAGCACTTTCTTCCAATTTCACAGCAAATTTTGCTCCAATGATACTCTGTTCAGATGGTTTGGAGACACTAATTTAGATTTCAAATAACTTTTTTGCACGATATGTGAGCAATTATTAACGGGCTAGGCCAACTGTTAATTGAAGAAACAAATCTACACCTTTATAGCAGCATGGAAGTTAGTTCCAAAAGGAGACGCAAACCATTCTCATCGTGGCGGTCAGTTAAAGTGTAAGCGAGTGAAATTCAAGGAATGATGTGTCAATGTGTTCACTGACGTAAGAACCTAATATCCCCAACTCCACCCAGCTTCCAGCTCCTGTGAAGCCACTGACCACAGAGCCCATTTCTCAACAGGACCTGACAGAGTAGAAAGTTCACAATAACAGTCCCATGGCAATTGGCATATGAACGGCTGCCATATCAACCACAGAAAACCAATGCTCCGCTTGTTTCTCACACCATTCAATTACACGCAATTACAAAAATGCTTGACCTTAATTTTTCTGTAGCATTTATGTTTTGTGCAATGATATGAATAGAATGGTGGATTTCTCCCTATAGAGTTTATATATTCATGCTTTGTATTCTTGCTTAAACCATATCGTATATGCCATTTTTATGCATTTCTATCTTAAACTATGGTATATGCCATTTTTATGTACTTCTATACTCTAACTTACGTATGTATAAATTACGTTACTGCACCTGCTTAAGTTTTTGCAATTCTGTATATTTCTGCGCATCACAATTGCCACTACTAATACAGGTAACTACCTCGTGAAGCTACTAATTTTAGTACACGCATTTACAAAAATGCTTGACCTTAATTTTTCTGTAGCATTTATGTTTTGTGCAATGATATGAATAGAATGGTGGATTTCTCCCTATAGAGTTTATATATTCATGCTTTGTATTCTTGCTTAAACCATATCGTATATGCCATTTTTATGCATTTCTATCTTAAACCATGGTATATGCCATTTTTATGTACTTCTATACTCTAACTTACGTATGTATAAATTACGTTACTGCACCTGCTTAAGTTTTTGCAATTCTGTATATTTCTGCGCATCACAATTGCCACTACTAATACAGGTAACTACCTCGTGAAGCTACTAATTTTAGCAGCTTTTATGCAGTGCTCCTTCCTTTACAGTCAAGGAATATTAATTTGATTCGGTTAGATTGCAGCTGCATCAGTGTAAAATCTCAGCCCATGGTTGGTACCTGAGGGGCCCTGGAGTGAGCGAGGAGGTCCCCTGAAGCCTGGGTGGCCTGCAGGAGACTGGCGACGGCGGGGGTAGTCGACTGTAAAGACTCATGGTCAGTGCCCGGCTGCTCTCCATTGGACTCCCCACCAACTTCGATCATGGCCCCGACCCCCAGGGAGGCGCCACCGAGTTACGCTGCACCACAGCAAAAGACAAAAGGAAATATTAGGCTACACAACCAAGACAGAAAGAAATGAACTTCAACACTTACAGACACTAGGGTAAGCCGATGTGATCCAGAGGCATGTTATAACGGGAATTAGAGGTTAATATTGACCACCCGAAGTTCTTTAATGCACACCTAAGTACACAAGTTTTTTTCCCATTTAACATCTTCCAGCAATAATGCCTGAGTGGCACGATTCCAACCCTCCAGCAACAATGCCTGAATGCAAGAATTTCAACCCCCATCCTTGAGTAAAACATGTTAGCCACTGAGTTATCACAGCAGATAAAGCTTCAACAGTTGCCCCAGAGCATTTTTATGAAGACTACGTAAATTACGCACAAATAATCCCACTGCAGTGTCAAGAGCTATTATGGCACTAGAATGCTGACCCAAAGGTCAGCAGGATCACGTCCCAGCCACAGCAACCGTATTTTGACCCAAAGGTCAGCAGGATCAAATCCCAGCCACAGCAGCCATATTCGAATGCCGTATTCCGATGGAGGCAAAGTGCTAGAGACCCGTGCACTTCAATTTCGGTATACCTTAAAGAACCCCAGACGGTGAAAATTTCGGAAGCTTTCCACCACGATGTCTCTCTTACTCGTATTGTGATCTCCTCGAGACGCAAAACCCAAGTAATTTATCATTACACACAGATAGCAATTCAAAGGAAAAAGTTCAGGGGAAGGCACAGGCTGTCATTATTATTACACACAAATAAAAATTCAAAGGTAAAAGTTCTGGGGAAGAACGGGCTTGAAACGATGAGAAGTCAGGCACCGGAGCCAATTTTCAACCCATCTCCATCAAAGGTGATGGTAAGAGGATTCATCCCGAAGTGAAGCCCTCTTGTTAAAACAGTGGCTCTAGCAACACTGCTTGAATAACAATGTGCTCATGAATGAAAATATGAAATCATGTTGAAAATCGGCTTCGTAAAGGTTCTTGAAATGGCATTCAGAGAAGTGGCCACCGTTGTGATGAAAAATGTTTACAATATGGTCTGAAGATGTAACTGTTGAAACATAAATGATGATGCGCAATTCACACAGGGTATCAAAACATGACAGGGTATCAAAACATGACGGGAACTGATTTTATAGACAAGCTTACAGTGGTATTCTAAGAAGTTGCATGGGTCAAGAATGTTTAAAATAGTCATAGAATGACTTCTCATCATACAAAGAGAAAGAGAGAATGACAGATAAACAACAACAGGTCACATGTAACCCTTTTTCCAGTGTTCAGCACAAGTATTCTTCATGTATCAGTTGAAGGGACAACTGCTTTTTTTCTACCCAGTTTTCTCCGGCACTACAGACAGTTCACCCTTCATAGTGTTTGTAGCTGCTGTAGTTAATCCCAAAAGCACACAGTCATTTCATAAGCAGTATTTTTCAATCAGAAAAGCTCTGAACACGGATGAACCCTTTCATCCAGCAACGCTGAGAATCGACAGCGATGTCGGTAGCCTTTCTAGCGATTAGTGCATGCTGTCATTCTTATTTCGCAGGAGTTCCTGTAACCATGCTCGACCGCGCTTATTCTGAGCTTTACAACTATTTTTATAAATAACAAGCCGTTACAATGAGATGTGCCTCTATACAGCTTCTTTATACTTGTACCGCATTGTGTGCGCCTGCGCCCATGGTTGTTGCACCTGTGTCGAGGATGCCTTGTCCGGTCATTGTTACTCTCACGACACATGAGCAAAGCCAAGTCACTGAAGACGTCACTGCACACATGCGCAGTTTGTGCGGAGTAGCAGTACATGTCATTTCAGAGACAAATTGTACATTGAAAAACCACGTCACCCCAAATTTTCGCGACCTAGAAACTGCATGCACGGCTTCATGAGCACGCAGAAAAGTTGCTCAAGACGTGCTGACGAGCACGGCATGATTACGTCATGCAAAGGCAGCGCCACTTTAATGCGCACTGCTAATGTAGGTCTACAAGTACAATGTTGTGGAGTAATATCTTTAACTATAAGGAAGCAAACAATATTTCAACATTAACAAAAAGACTGTTGACCGCATACACTAATTCACGGTCACAAGACAGAGCCCATCGGATTACTTAAGTTTCTGCCACCAGATGGCACCACAGGGCATTTCAAGATTTTTAATAAAGAAATTAACATATAACTCCACTTCTCCCGAGAAAACAGGGTTGGTTTGAGCCACTATAAGGGACAATGTTTCCATCCATGCAGTCATGTCATTTCATGTTCTAAGCAATTATATTTAGTTATTTATTTATTTATTTATCAATACTGCAGAACAGCGCGTGGTCCGTGCAGGAGAAGTTGTACATCAATCACAGAACCATAATAAAGAACAAAACATTGCAATCACAGCAAAAAAAAAACATAAAGCCCTTTGAAAAAATGGGAATGCAAGAAAAAATGCCAAGTACGGCCATGATAGATAATATAGATTTTCCAGTTTGCATACAAAGTCATTGGTATCAACAACAGCGGAGGGCAGAGCATTCCATTCAGACACAGTTCCAGGGAAAAAGCTGTATTTATGCAATTTCGTTTTAACGAAAATCGGGGCAAGTTCCTTACTGTGGCTGTGTTTAGTATTACTAGCTGTGTGTGGACGTACACAATCAGGCAAGCTTACCTTTGTATTTACGGTAAGACAATTTTGGAAAAAAATCAGCCTCTTGACCTTTCTGAGCAATTCTAACGATGGCATGTTAGGTTGCCTCAATAATAAGAAAGGCGAGTCAGTCATTCTATACTTTATGAAGCGCACTGCTTTTCTTTGAACCCGTTCTAGTTCTGCAACATCACTTTTGTTATAGCGGTAACATACAATTGAAGCATATTCCAATTTAGTTCTGATGCAAGTATTACAAGCTGACACTCATATCAATCTAGTGACACTCAGATATCTACATTTGTCCAACGTCCTGTATATCATGCTGGTTAATAGAGTAAGTGAACATACTGGGCATTTTTTTTTTCTTGTAGTACGCAAGAGTACACTCTTTTCTGTGTTTAACTCCATGCGCCATCAAATGCGCCACCAAATGCACCAATCCCAAACAGCCTGTAGGATTTCTTGTAATAGTACATGATCATTTAGAGAACAAATTTCTTTAAAAGCAACACAGTTATTTGCGAACAGTCGAATGCAAATACCATTATTAATTAAATTTACCAAATCATTATTATAAATTAAAAACAACAAAGGTCCCAAAACACTTCCCTGGGGCACTCCAGAAGTCACACACAGCAGTTCTGAGGTTTCACCCGATACTTGTACAAATTGTTGCCTGTCTATCCATTTAATATCCATTTATTCCTATCTATTTAAACCTATCCATTCAATAATATTTGACGGAACACCCAAGTATTCTAGCTTGTTGGTCCCTTTAAAGGGCCACTCACCAGGTTTGGCAATTTCGAGCCGACAAGCACAATGCATAAATGAGGCGTTCATGATCACGTCTGCCAAAACTTGCATTGCTACGCACTGCGCAAATAGATCAAATTTCAAGATGAACGCTGCTCCCCCTTCCTTTTGCGGGCGGGCGCCTAGAGAATGAGGGCATGACGTGCGCGTATGAATGGCTCTACATACACCACAATGCAGTGATGTTGCCCATCTAAGTAGACAACTCTGCTCTGATGTCAACAGCATACCACGTGACATGGCTTAAATTATTTAACACGACATGCTTTAGTTTATGCGATTTGTTGCTTGAATAGATTAATAGAACTTGAAACAAATAATAAGACGTAATAAGGAAATGTGCGAGTCTTTGATTTTTTTATGTGAATTGCAACGAGATGCGGGGCTAATGTGCCAGCGTTTCGCATGCTTTGTGTCCCCGCGGTCAGCGCATCGAGCATACGACAGCTGTGGAACGCTCCTACGCATTCGCACACTCGTGCTATCTATTCTATCACGTCTAAGCCAGCATTTCCAAGCCATCCCGCAGAAACAGGCAGTACACCTCAAAACAACGCTGGCCAAAATAAATAAACGTCTGTCCCGTGAACGGGGGTTAAGCTTGTTCGGGCACGTCATGCGTACGTAACCTCATGGTCGGATGCCGGAGAGGGTAGAAAAGAAAGACATTTGGTTTGCGAAGGCTACGCGGAGGAGCGGCAAGGGTTTCGAGCTCCTCTCATCCTCTTTTTGCGCCGCTTCAAAAAAAAAAAACAGTTTTCTCAGCTTGTAATGAATCGATTAAAAAAAATTATTGTGGCATAATGTTCCTCACTGGACACCCAACAACTTTCATGGTCTAATTAAAATTTGCTATGGGGCCTGGTGTGTGGCCCTTTAAGCAACTAGACCACCAAAACATATTTCATTACAGCATCATATTCGTATGAAAATCCTTGTCATTTATTTATTTATTACAATACTGCCAGTCTTCAGACCTTTGGCAGAAGTGGGTACAAGTAAATACAAAAAAAAGGCCACAAACACACATGAAGCGATAATAACAAATGAAGCAGAGTACAACGAGTTCATAGAAGCAAGCAGCAAGATATTTAAATAACCACTGAAAAGATGGATACGTAAACATATGGAAGAAAAATAGCGTAAGGGTTCATGTAAAACTATGTCAGAGATATGTTCCATGGACTAAAGGGCCTGTAGATAGTATGATAGCAACGGGCATTCCACCACAGCTGAGGGGAGGGAATTCCAATTGGTTGCAGTTCTCGGGAAAAAAGAATACTGGAACATGTTGGTGTGACTAGAGAACTCTGTTACTTTTTTATTATGACGGGACCGAATAGGCTGCCGGTGGAAGTCTTTTAGATATGTATCTTTTTTGATACCTAAATGTCCATGATAAAGAAAGTAAAATAGTTTCATTCGTTCGCGGTATCGGCGATTTGCTCATTTTTCCAGCTCAGCCATATCTAGAAGAGATGTGGCTGATGCCTCCCAGCTGTATTGATTAAAGATGAACCTAACTGATTTCCTCTGTATTTTTTCCAATACTGATTGTTTATTTTTGTGCATGGATACCAAACAGTGGCACAATATTCCAGGAGTGGCCAAATAAATGTTTTATAGGCTAACATTTTAACTTCTGGAGAGGACTTACCCAAGCGGCTCCTAAGTATCACAGTTTTTTCAAAGCCTTTCTATGTATGTAGTTATACCATTTAAGATCGTGAGAAATGATAACTCCCAGATACTTATAGTTAGTTACTACTTCCAGAGGTTCATTATCAAAACAGTAAAAAAAAACGTTATAGGGTGCTTTTTGCAACTAATTGTCATTGCGCAGTTTTCTTTTTGTTGATGGTCCTTTGCCAGTCTGTGCACCATGTTTGAATTAAGTCCAAAGATTTATTTAATATTTTCGTGTCAGTGTGTATGCTATTTCTCTGTTACATGAAAAGTATTATGCCAAGCCATTTCATGCATTTATGGCTATGTTGTGACCTAACGCTTACAGTAGTTTAGTTATTCAGTTCAATCTGATGGTGAGTGCTCGGGGGGCTTTTGCCGGTTACCAGTGATTCTGAATGAAGGAGCGCCAGGTCTAGTTTAATCAAGACCAGCAATGCACACCACATGTTTCTTGTTCACTAATGCACACACAGGCAGCATGCACAGAATAAGAATAAACTATGGTGTGCTGCATAATTTCCTCTCGCACGATCTTTCACAGAGTGCACAACTGCACGTTAATAAAAAAAATGCACTCAAAATGCACTCACGCGAGTCAATTAGGATACGAGGGCTACATGCATCATAGATCGCACACCAATGTGAAATATCTTTGAAACTTTCGAACTTAGTTTTCGAAGTAGGTGTTGCTGGCAAGAACTCCGCCAGCAGTGCAAAGACGCGAATTGCTGGAGCAATCGGAGGTTCGCATACATCGCAATTTCCGCTAAACTGTCCTTTATTATTTCTTTATAATCCCATTTAGAATTGGTAAAACATGACCCGATGATGCAAGAAATATGCAATAAGCAGCCCGCGTGTCACCACTGTGTTGCAGTAAAGCACAACTCTTTTTCGTCGGGCGCACATTTCAGTTGATCACGACGTTTTTCTTTTTGCCCTGGAAGTAGCCAGGCTGGGATGCTTCAGCTGTCTCATTAGCATCGATACATTGCATTGCCTTGTGGCTATTAATAGCAGTCATTCTGCGGCGAAATCGGGATCGAAATAGCACATGGCAACCTAAGTTTTCGAATTAACCGGACTGGTGCCGGCAGCCGCTACAAATTATCCACTCACACCTACATTGCAAAATATAGGACCGTGGAAATCCTTAGAATTAAGTGCGATTTCCAAATAACCGAGTTCGAATTAACGAGGTTTTACTGTACTTCAGTTCTATGTCCAACTGCACACAATTTGTGCTACGCGTTTAAACACTGTTTGAAAAACTATTCAAATCACAAATAGTGCCTATCTACTTTGACCACCTCAAAGTGTTTTCACCTTTATAAACCAGTGCTTTGCACACACAGGTTATAAAAAAATAACCCTGAAAGGAACAAACCATACTCTCTGAACCCACAGAACTGCACACTTTACTATGAACCCACAGAACTGCACACTTAACTATTTATGATTTCGCCAGTCAAAGCTGGAATAATGAGAACTCAAAAAACACTGATGCCTGTCCCGCTCATACATGAAGCCTTTTAAAAGCTACTTAAGCGGCAGCTGTATTGGACATGCAAATTATTAAATGCAGCACAAATGGAAGCAGGGATCTTAACAGAGCATGCTCACAACTCAATTTTTTAGCTGGTTCTTCAACAGTACACTGTTCCAGAATTAAATTTAGAGAAAGCAGCATTTATATGCAAACAAAAAACTTTATAAAGTAATCACTAGCTCTTCAGTACCTTGTTTCTGTTGTTTCAATAGACTGCATCTACACGAATTCAGGGAAGTTGCTTTTTTATTATCCGAGCTACTGTACTTTATAACACAACTGGGAACCTTAGTCCCTCCCCACTATATGCTGACATAAAAAAAAAAACCTTTCTGAAGGCCACTACATTCGAAAGATTCTAAAGCAAAGCTGAAGCCCCAACAGCACAATAAAAAATAATCTGGCACACGCCCTCCACATATATAAATGTCAGATCATAGACTGACCAACACATGTGCTCAGTTTCCTGCAGCCTCTGCCTTCTATTTTTCACTGGCGACACGCTTTTGACATCTGTCCGTAACACAATGGCTTGCACGCACACAGGATCTAGGAAGGCAAGCATTACTTCCAATCTAAATATATCTATATATACACATGCACACACACACACACTGAAACCTCAATATAATAAATCATCGGTTATAACAAAGTGAAAAATACCTTTGTTATAAATACAGTGTTGAATATTTTGACTTTTCGGATATAAAAAATTATTTGCGAGGCAGATGCGACTTAGATTTAATGACGTGTGTGCGTATATATTTAAAACCTATTTCTCAGAAATACAGCTGTTTACTGAACAACCATATGCGTATCAAGGAGAAACAAAGGTGACTAGAGAAAAATATAAGACAGGATTATTTCAAGACATGTAGATTCCATCTATTGGCACTCGTTGGAGTTGAAATTGCGTTGCGCTCACACATGTTTCTGCAAGCTACACCAACACTCGCATTCACCACTGCGCTGCTGCACTCCTCAGCAGCCCCAGAGTGCATAGCGTCGCCGCCATTCATGCAAGCTCCATATACCCCTATCACACGTGGCAACTTAAGTGCACTTTGAGCAAGTACAATTCGCCACGAGTGTCATTTGCTCCCTCTCACACGAGAAAGTTTATTATCACTCGCTGCAAAGTACACTTGCTGGCAAGTGTACTTTGTGTACACTTGCACGACGAAGTGTGTAGCCTTGGTACCAGTGGCTGGTACAGAAATGGGCTGTTGCCTTAAGTGGCACTCATACTATTTTTAAACCATTGTTTTTGTTATTAGGAATACTACTATGTATTAAAACAAGTAATACTACAACAAAAAACCTCGCTACTCTCACTGTCGGGTAGTTTACTTCCATGCACACTTGTGTAGGTGAGTTCTCTAGTCATTTAGATGGCTTGTGCCACAAGTGCTACTTCCATGAAGACAACGTGGTCCGATGATGAGACAGGCGCAAAAATATATGTTGTGCTGCAACTCGGCCAATTGCCACTGCCTTAATTTTCAAAGTACAAGTACACTTCGCTTTCTCATGACGCAGCGAACCACCAAAGTACACAAGGGCACAAGTACACTCGCTCAAAGTGCACTTGGTACGTGTGAAAGGAGCATTAGAAGTGAAGCTATTTGTAGGCAAGCTACTACTATACTAACCTAAAATTTCGAATTCTGTCCCCATACTTTTACATATGCATTTAGGTCTACCTACACATAGTTAAAGGCAGCAACATCATCAGTGTATATATTTTGCTGCTAAAGAAACAAGAGAATTCTTTCACTATAAAACGATCAGCTCCTTGAACCAGCTACTGTAAATATTCCCTCATATTATGCATGGAACTGCATTGAAAATTCTTGTAACCCATAGGTCAGACACCTCCTGGAGCCATTACGTTGACTCACACGACATTTTTATTCGAACCATTTTTCTTCTGAATAATAACTTCGACCATTTTTAGATTACCTATACAGCATTACTCATTCCATACATTGAATATTTCACAAATATTATTATTATTATTAGGCACCTGCACTGACATCGCAAAAGGCACATGTTTGCTGCTGTATAGCTTCTCGAATACCTTCCTTTACCTAATCTTATTTAGCTTGTAACACACAACTGCACAATGACCTTTGAATAATACCCTGGAATTCAAGAATCATATGAATTGTATTCTGTCATGCAAACGATACACCAAGTAAGCCACTTCCCCTAACTACTACAAGAGGTGAAGGCGAGACGAAAGCTACAAGTCGCTTGGTAATACAACAAAAACTGCAGCAGCATAGTCCAATGAGTAGCTAATCAACAAAGGAGGAAGTGAGCACAGACAGCAGAGGAGGATTCTTCCAAGCAAGGACGATGTGCCCGGCACCTGGCATTACTCCAGAAAACTGTGCGTTGACAAAAGATGAAGGCCTAACCACCTTCAACAAGCATCACAGGTAGGTAAAGTCTTCCTGATGTGATATAAATAATACAGACAATGCTGACACATCCAGGCAACATATAAAGAATTTTCAAGTACAATGCATAAAATGATGAATATGCAAGTGATGTGGACACTAAAACCGGAGTAAGATGACGTTCATAACATTCGGTGAAGAAAAAAATGGCTGGGGGCCATTCCAACTCCAAAATCTAGTTGAAAACCAGAATAAATTACTCGTTTAGATTGCAGTACAATGTGGTACCCTGCATTTATGCAATTTGCCATAATTTGTATTTGAAGAAATAGCCTAAATAAGTAACTGACCAGAGAACGACATAAGAGGATTTTCGTCCTGCTAAGGCTAAGAACATTACAAAGGTATGTTTTGAGCTGATTGGTGCACGTCGTCAAATTGAAGAATTTGGTGTGCAAACGCAGGACAAAAACAAAAGGAAAATGGGGCAGTGCTACAGCTGCCCAGTCATTTAAAAATTTATGTCCAACATGAAAAAGAAGATGCATTTTTTTGTTAAATATTTAGACACACTATGTGAAAATTTTGTATCTAACTCTTCAGAAGGCTTACTCAAGCAACCTGTCATGACTTTCATTCCAGGGCAGCAGAGATCGTTTCATGCTGTTTCTTGATTAAAAGGCAAACTCAATAGAGATGAACTCTCTTAATGCAGACATACTTCATTATTATACATAATGCTTTTGTAGGATCATCGTCAGTGAATCAATGTTGAATGAGATTAGATGGTTTTGCTCCGTATAGGCATTAATATGCTAAAGCCACAGTGAGAAACAATCCAACCTTTTTTACAAACCCAACATCATGATGAGAATGACCTCCCCTAACATATGACAGCCGCTACCTAAATGTATTTATTCAATGGGGTTAGACCATGCGATAACAAAAAGTAGCATCTCCATTTAGACCACTACTTAAGTGAGTATACCGACATTGTTTGGACTCGATTTTCTTTCCTGATGAGTAGTACTACTTAGATAATGCAGCCACCATACCATTCTATTAACCACTCTGCCACCGCAACGAAAGGTTGACGTTCCTGTTTCCCATGCTGTACATGCTTAAAAAACACTTTTTAGCCTTGCTTAACCTTCCTGAACTAGTAGTCACTAGCACAATTTTAATCTTGTACCAATACAGCTACTTCCCTTCAGCAATTTACCACTGGAATGCATAGCCCCAAATTGTTGATAGTCTGATTCTCTGTCTGCAATTGACACATATGTCGCCACTCCTGCCATAGTCCACAATGGGCCACGTACATAGAAATGTTAACAGGCAATGTTCAAGGGACCACTGTTGCAAGCGTGCTTTTAGTTGCTTTTTAAACAATCCAGCCATTTCATAACACCAGCATAGCCACTAAAGAAAGGTAACAGCTAGTGGACTCTTCAAACAGGATCCTACAGTCAGAATACATATAGAACTGAACTGCGACTTCTAGTGCATGTTTTTTGTGACTGTGCTAGACTTCCAGCCTATTGTTAATGGGATACCAAAATTGCCTATGTTGTGCACATATGAACATTTATGATAGTTATTTACACAAGCATATTTCTTTCATCGGATCATACTATCACTCACCGTTACTTGAACAGACCAAACTTTCACCATCTTCGTAGACCAAGCAAGCCAAATCTTTCATGACATTATTCATTCCAATAAAACAATGCAGCCTCACAATAAACAAGAACTGATTAACACCGGATTCTTTACATGTCTTCGTACACACAATTCATGTACCCAATTTATTGGACCAACGATAAAATATTGTAATTATACTATGGACTACCTGCACTCTTATAGCTGAGCATTTCAGCAGAGGTATCTTATTACGACCGAGCAACCTCGACGAGAAATAATGACCGTTGTATAGAAACAGTTTATGGCTTTCAGAGCTCATAATAGTTTCTTCAAAGAAACCTCATCTTGCCAACTACAACAAATTGCAATGAAAATATCCACTTTTCTTAATCGGGGCACTGGGGGCATCTAATTCTAACTTCAGAAACGTCCAGTTGATTCAGGCTTTTGAAATCTCTACAGCAATAATTGCATCCACTGTGTAGACAACCAAAAGCTTTCAAATGAATGGATTAGGTCTCAGGGCCGGAGATGAAACAAGTTTAAGACCTTCAAAGAGCACGTAATTGTTGCAAAGTGAGTAAGCAAAGCTTAGAGAGATGACAGGAGCGCAAAGATGAGTGCTCTAAAGAACATGTCACGAGCTCTGAAGGCCATCAATTGTTCCTTTACAGTAGACATTGCTAGATACATTTGCTCAGTCTTACTCGGATTTCTCTGCCTGAATGCACAGCAATAAAAGTGCAAGATGTCCATAGTGGAATTTCAATACTAACATTTTTGTTCAAATGAAGTGTGTACTAAACACCATGTGTAGGACACAGATCAATTTTTAACACAGTTAACAAGTGCGAAAAAAATGTCGAAGTCCCATACCTCAAGGGGACCCTCAATTTCTTTTCCTGAACCGACATACTTTTTATTTTATTTCCAACATACTGTCAACCCTTTGGTGGGTTTTTTACAGGAATGGGCGCAAAAAAAGAAAGCACAAGAAGCAGCCACATCAAAAGTAATAATACAGTACAATTTGGTCCGAGCAGCATTGATAAACAAGTACAAGTTATGAAGAAGGAAACTACATGCATGAATAACGTGACAGCGGATGCATTATTAATTTTATACAATCCTAAAAATGGGTAGAGAAAAGTTTACAGACTTGCCACAGTTGGTGTAAATACAAATATTGGCAATCAACCCAATACAAGGGGGCAATCGTAAAATGAAAATACAGTGCATACTATGTTATCAGGCTTATTATCAAATGCTTTGTGTCTATTGCAACATTTCTATATAATCATCAACTGTACGCTGTTCGGCTACAAGTTGGTCAAGGGCATTCCATTCTCGAATGCATCTAGGAAAAAAAGAATATTAGAATGTGTTGTTGTTGCACGAGCATTCTCGGAGTGTGTGATCATGTGTGTGACGTGTCGCCTTGGTTTTCACGTATCTTGCGTGGTCTATCTTAAAACAATTGTACAATTACTGATATAGAAACTTCAGACGAATTCTTGCTCGACTTTAGAGTGTGGGCAAACCAGCTTGGCGTAGTAATTCAGTTGGGGAGTCCAGGCAGCAATATCAGTTGAAAATAAATCTAATTGCTTTACAGAGGCAGCCAGAATTCTCCACAGCAAACCCCCCTCAGACGTTATTCATCACATAGTCTGGTTTCCCGCTCACATGGGACCAGACGTACTGCCGGGTCACCTGAACCCAAACGAGATAGCCCACGACTGTGCGCGAGGTTTCATAAGCCGCGACGGGGTGGTCTCTCGGGTGAGTTCGGGAGAGCTCGTCCACAGTGATCCTCTCGTTACTTTTCAGGAGATAACATCTCATTACAGAGGAGAGCGACAGACTTTTCCCTTTCCCCATCATAAGCTCCACAGATCACAAGCAAGCACGCTCCGCATGCTCCAGACGGGGTCTTACCCCTCTAGGGGCTTTCTGAGCATGCTTCATCCGGATATTGATCCACTTTGCCCAGATTGTGGTGAATTTTGCTCTTTGAGTCACATGCTCTGGCAGTGCCCTGCGTTACAGGATTTTAAAACAGAAGAAGACTGGACGACGGCAATCACAGACCCCAGACAAGACGTCCAGCTTCAGGCTGTCCAGAGGGCCCGTGAACGAGCGGAGAGGCATGGCCTCTCTGTTCCGACATGGGACTAGCCAACGGCTGGGTGGGGACCTACATAGTTGGCCCGCTGCCTTGCCTCTCAGGACCAAATAAAGTTGTTTGTCATGTCATGTTTACACTGTACATTCTCAAGTGTGCTGATAACACTGCCTACTAAGGGGAACCAGATTACGCTGGCATACTTACAAGATCAATCTGACAAGTGCTTAGTGTCACGATCGGCGTGTCACAGTGTGTCCGCTTAAGGAAAAACAATCTCTTTAAGGCCTTATTTGCTACGTTTTCTATGTGTACAGTCAAACTAAGATCGGAACTTATAATCACACCCAGGTATTTGTACTGGCTTACATATTGTAGCACGATGTTGTTGTAACCATAATGAAAGGGCAGGCGCGAATTCTTTTTTGTGACTTGCATCGCGACTGTTTTGTCTGAATTAATCACCATTTGAAGTTAGAGCACCATCGTGCGTCATTTAGGCCAACGTTCAATTCAATTTGGTCACTGCAGCTTTTGATCTTTTGTATAATTTGCAGTATCAATTCACGTTTCTTAGACCTACCGATGTTTAGGCGACTGGGGATTCGCTGTACAAGCGCAATGCTTGAATCTGTTTACATCATACAGTGCTTGATCGTGCCATGACTTAGCACGCACCAAGCCCAACCACAGCATATTACAAACTGACGACCTCGTATGTCCGATTTCTTTCCTAGAGATCATCCCTGAAACATTTAGTATGCCATCTCTGGGGAAAAAAGCGTGTGACACGCTTTCCAATCTAATTGGTCATGCTCTGCAACGCAACAGTGGAGGTTTGCCAAGTTTTCCAGGGGGAAAAGAACGCGGAATTGCGAGACGGTGTAGACGTCGAGACTGGGCTTGCTGTTCTTTCCCATAGACCGAGCTTCATCGCATGTAAAGTCTCATGGAGAGAGAGAGAGCACGGCTGCTGTGTGCCACGCGCGCGCTCTACCTCCCCCCACGGGTTACGCGCAACGAATGAATGGGGCAACGGAGGGTGCTGGCAAAATGCTGCGTCGTGTACACTTCCTTGCGGCTACTACAATCCACGTAGGCCGACACCGCTTCTTAAAAAACATCACAATCTATGCGGCAAAAAAAAAAAAAAACGAAGCCGCGCGTTTCGACCCGTCAATGCTTCGCTTTCGTGAACGGTCACTCCAGTCAAAATGAAGGGGAAAAGAAAACAAAAACAAAGTGCGACTCGGGGAAGCAGAACGTAGTTGGTGACGAACAGAAATACCCCAGCGCTGGACGGTCGAAGTCCAGAAAATCTAGCCACGTCGCGACCACGCCTAGGAAAGGAGCGCGAATGCCGCCGACGATTCGCGCTCCGCTGTGTCGCCCCTACCGAGTCCGACTCGTAGTTGAAGTACGGGCACATTTAGCGCACCCTCATCAAGTCGGTACGCTTGTGCGGGGCCTAGCACGACGTAAACAAGCACGAGGGGAAAATTTCGCTACAAGGCAACCGACGAAGAATCACGCCCGGCGATTGCTCGCTCGACTACGTCACTCGTCTCCCCCCGAAGTTCGAGGCAGTTCCTTGTCTTTTAAGTAATACGCAGCGTGACAGTGAGGTTATTCGACAGGCGCAAGTAGTACAATAAAGAATGCGTTAGCACGAGATCGCAACTAATGATCACACTTCCAAAGGCGAGTCGGAGAAAAAAAAAAAGTAAAACTACGCGCCGACGTCCTTTCACGTCGTCCGCTATCGCGCAGGTCGCGGCAGCGGCGCACAAGACAAGGTAGAATTCTTGGGTGCCCCCAAAAAAGCGAAGCAAACAATCAAACAAACAAGATAACTATTCCCAGGAAGCCGATAGAACGAAGCCATCGCCGATAACCATCGTCGAATTCGCAGCACCACGCGCTCGATGCGGGCGCTCGCAGAAGACCGCCCCGGGTCTGGCTCTGCGAGTTGCGTCGTTCCACTTCTCTTTCCAAGTCACGTCAGTCCCAACACTGCCAGCTTAAGACAACGCAGCGTTACACGAGCCGGCTAAGCGTTATTGCGCTGCAACAAGGCGCGATCGACGAATTTCGATGCACCGGAAAGTTGCGTGCAGTTGAAAAACTTTTTTTCTCGAGTACACTCTCCATTCATAGGCAACCACGACCGAGTAAGTCGATCGGACTCGCTTTTGATCGGTCGCAATGTCACTCTACATAATAATCCAACTCACCTGTATGAAGCACAGCAAACGACAATAATCAAAATGAAACTAATCGGCCGAAAAGCAGCATTCACACGGCGAGTCGCCGGCACTCCGCTAGCTCGAGAGCTTGGAAAAAGGCACTCCTACTCGGGAAATAAACAAACGCACAGAATTTGAGCGTTAAAAAAACCAGGACCTTTATTTACGGCACCAGTCTGGACTTAACAGCGTGCGAGCGATAGTTGCCTGTCACATGGCACGCCGCAACGCAATTCGAACAGGCAGCAGAACGAACAAAGACTGGGCGTCCGCCATATTGAACTCCGCCGAGGAAAAAGTCGGTTGTCTTACCTGATTGAGATCAGGTTTTACGACAAGAACGTTCCCATCGGAAGCCGTAACAGTTCAATCCCACAAGATGAACATCCCACGGGACTTATGACACATCTTGGAATAATCCGCACGGGTTCGCCGTCATTATTTTTGTCACAAATCTTAGCGCTACACAAAACTTATAAACATCCTCCTACACCTCTGTCGTAAGCTCAAAATGGCCGTCCTGCGCCGCCGTACCGAGCATGCGCGGGGGGGGGGAGAAGCGCGTGACGTTCGAAAAGAAATCAACGCTTTCCGGTTTCCCAGGACAACAGCTCAGCGTTGCCAGACGCCGCGCGAGAAATTCGTCGCTACAGTGAGCGAAAAACCTGTTTCCGACTACTTTGTTTTCGCGAAACTTTTAAATTCGTTTTATATTCCGGTCTCTTTATTGAATTGTACCTTTGTAGACTTCGTGCTTAATTTTCAAAACTTTACCCTCAGTTTAACTTACATGACTGCTGAAATAGAGAATGTCCAGCGGTGCGCTTGGTACAAGGGGCCAGTTTTTGTGATTTTCCATCATTTAAAAACATTGTTCTCTGTTTCGCGAGACACGCATACAGGATAGTAAGAACTAAAAATGGGTTATGCGATGACCCTACCTAAACAAATGACTTGAAATGTACGATGTGACAAGGGCTGAGTGCCTGAAACGAAAACGAAACTGAATGTGGAATGTGAAGTGCGTAAAATGGTAGTTCGTCTGCAAAATGCCATTTTTTTGGAACTGCGAGAGTGCGTGAAAGTGTGCTTCTGCTCTCTTACCGCATGACGCCTAAACTTCGACAAATAACTGTGTAAATCACAAAAAGTATCCAGCTGTAGTGTTAAAGGCCCATAGTCTTACTGTGACCCCGTTGTTTTGCTGCATAATATTGCTCACGGAAAAGTAACCACCGGTACACCTTTTTTTTTTAAGCTTTTCTCGGTCTACTAAAAAAAGTCATACCTTAACATTGTTCCATTTGAATTCATATAATGATTTTATTCGGTTCTCGAATTCTTCTACATGTTATTTGGATATGAAGTGACCTTACCACATTACGAACTGTAGACCAATCACCCAATCACATTGATCAATCAACCATCATCCTCTGATATTTCGTTTTCTTTTTTTTTCGTTAGCCTTTTTGTCAGTGTTGTTGTTGTTTTAATCTAATATTCGTTTGATGCATTCCTTCACTCCTGCAATATCTTGCTACGCTGCAGACGGCAATACGCGGAAACAATTAAACTAACCGAAACATTTGTTGTTGTTGTTGTTGTTTTAATCTAATATTCGTTTGATGCATGCGTTCACTCCTGCAATATCTTGCTACGCCAGACGGCAATACGCGGAAACAAAGTAACCGAAACATTTAATTATAAGGTACGTTTTGCTGAGTGACAATTCACCTATATTTCTCTTTTTTTTTCTTTTCTGACATCTGAAGTATTGTAAAGTTTTGTCGCCTGTTGCTTATAACCAGAGCCACTACAGCGCAACGATTTCAACGAGAATGTTTCTTTGTTGCGTATAACACTTGGATATATCTTCGATAACACTTGGATAACTTCAGTCGTCGAGAAGGGGTGCAGGCGCTTGTGAAGGAATCTATCTACGAGCAAACAAACGAAAAGTTTAAAAAAGAAATTGAAAAGAAAAGGCGATGTCTATCGCGGCGGCTAACGATGCTCGGCGGCTGACACGAAAACCACGTTTTCAATCGCGGCATAGCATTACGGTGGAGGCCATAATGCTGGAGGTGCGTGTACTTACAGTGCGTTGTACCCACCGTGGTTGAACCGCATCCGAGTTCAAAGGCGACACAGTACTCTTGTGTTTCGCCTTCACTGCCCTTCCTACAAGCGCCATCTCTCCACTGATTCGGGAAACACGCGGAACGTCAGCGCAAAGCATCGGATCGGTCGGGATTCCACGCTTTTCGAACACACGCCACCGCTTGCGCGGTCGCAAACGCAGGAAACGAAGTGAAACCGCTTTATCACGCGCGATAGTCGAGCGAGAACAAGCAAAGCAGCGTAGGTGACAATTCATAACAGTGCAGAAGACTGAGGCGCAAAAAACATAACGTGAAGCAGGAGAGAAGACAGAACAGCGCCAACTACCAACTGTTCAATGACCGTCTAGGAAACGCACTGGAAATAAGACAAAACCGCGCATGCGTGCGCAGCCAACAAACATCGCACAGCGTCAAGAACAAGGCACTAAGTTATCCAAAAAAATGCATTTCTGTTGCGTACAACGCAATAAATGTATCACTGATACAATCGGGCCCTTTCTTTTTGATAAAATAGGCTTCCAAGAGCTCTCTAGCTGTTTGTTTTTTGCTCCTACCAAGAATCACACGCATTTTTTTTTGATAACTTAGTGCCTTGTTCATGACGCTGTGCGATGTCTGTTGGCTGTGCACGCATGCGCAGTTTCGTCTTCTTTCCAGTGCGTTTCCTAGACGGTCATTGAACAGTTGGTAGTTGGCGCTGTTCTGTCTTCTCTCCTGCTCTTCCTGCTTCACGTTATGTTTTTTCGCGCCTCAGTCTTTTCTGCACCAAGTATGCAGCAACTAGCCCAAAAGCAAGTACTTTTGGAATGTATAACAGATATATCTCGCATAACGACCAATCGAGACCTTGTTTCATCCCGACGTCACGGGAACGAATTGCTGACGTCACGAGTTGCACCGCCAAAACGAGACGCTGGGAGAGAACAAGGCACTTATTCTTCGTATTTTCGAAGATTGTTGTTTGGGGGTCCTTTAATAAAACACCACGTGGTCGACATTTACGCCGCCCTCCACTACGTATCTCGTAGTCACATCGTGCTTTCGATTGATTGATTGATTTGTGGGGTTTAACGTCCCAAAACCACTATATGATTATGAGAGACGCCGTAGTGGAGAGCTCCGAAAATTTCGACTACCTGGGGTTCTTTAACGTGAACCCAAATCTGAGCACACGGGCCTACAACATTTCCGCCTCCATCCACATCGTGCTTTCGGTGCAC
The DNA here is from genome assembly GCA_013436015.1 of Rhipicephalus annulatus. Taxonomy (NCBI): domain Eukaryota; kingdom Metazoa; phylum Arthropoda; class Arachnida; order Ixodida; family Ixodidae; genus Rhipicephalus; species Rhipicephalus annulatus. The sequence continues at coordinate 33,327 of WOVY01004797.1, read as the reverse complement.
TAAACCCCAGATACTGTATCAATATTGAGAAAAGGCGGTGCGCAGTATTTCTGCACACACGTACGAATCTTCGCCAATTTATCTAATCACCGAGCTACATCTCCTAAAAGCATATTCACGCACAGAGCACAAGTAGTGCTCTCCATGCAGCTGCCGCTTTAAATGGTTGCACCTGTATAGCGTTTACGACAGCGCGTAAAGCGAGACGTGTGACGTCACGGTATGACCACGCGCATACATTTATATAGACCAGCGTAAGTCAGTTACTGCATCTGCGTTCAAAAGAGACAGCTGCTTAGGTTTAGGTCGGTCTGCTTAGGTAAAATCGGTTTCGAAACAGCGTTTCTTTATCTTCATGTTACATAAAAAGTTGATGTGCTGGAGTCATTGGCAATCAATATCTTTTAAAGACAATGTCGATAACAGAGACATTGTTGATACCGTCATCGTCGCCAAACTTCAAGTTCGCTTTGAAATCATCTGTAGAGACTTTCTTTTTTATTTACATGTATTTGTACAGCCCTTTTTGCATTGTCCTCGAGCAGGAGCACTTTTTTTCCGGTCTGCAAAACAGAAGCGCACGTGAAAAAAAAAAACGGCAAATACGATTGTGTGCTCGAACCGAGGTTTCGACGAGTGGACTTGTTTTCTTGAAGACCCGAACTGATTTCCTTAACAAAGGAAGATGAGAGGGCTACTGCGGAAGCGGGGGGGGGGGGGGGTGCAGTTGGAGGAGACTCCACCGTGACGATTTGTGCGAGTCAAAAGTAGAACGCATTTCATTATTAAAAAGAAAACAAAAAAATTGGGGGGAGTTGGGGAGACGTTTCGCTAAATTATGGGTCTTAGAAGAAGCACCACTTAACAATGGCAGGTGAGAAATTCCTATCTTTCCTTGGTTTTCGTTTTGTATGTACCATAATGAATGGCTTAAAGAGCCCCCTTAAAAGACGTTTATGTCCCCTGTCTAGAGCGTGTTGAACATGTGAATAATGTATGAGTAGAGAGTTTTAGCAAGCTGAATAAATACGGTACGTAAATACGCTACAGTATGACGGTACCCAAAGGTCGATGACCATTTCCGTTCACCGACCTTTTGCCAGTAAAGGCACCACGACACCAGAAAAGCTTTTTTCCAAATATTACCGTAAGGTTGTGGCGCATCATTGTTGCCTGTCAGCCAACGCACTGCTAACAAGACACAAGTTCTAATCGCTGTAGTGCATTTTTAAGGGCCAATGCATGTTTGTAACAGCCCAGAAAAGATTCTGGAAGCACCTAGGGAACCATCATTGAATTCGGATTCTTCTTTCGTTCCGTCTCTTTTGTGATTGAAGGATTCATTTCGGTACGGTGGTTCCCGATATAGTCCGCCTTCACTGTCTTCCCGTGTTTTCACGTCTAAATAAATAAATACTAAAAGCCTTCAACGGCTGAAGTTTAATCTAGAACATCGCTGAGAAATCCTCACGCTTGTCTCCAGCGATTCCTAACTTATATGTGTCATTGCGTGGCGTCAAGACGCAACTTGATTGCTAGACGATAGTCATAGCGCGAGAACAGAACGACGACAAAGTAGGACACGTTGTCGTCGTTCTGTTCTCGCGCTATAACTATCGTCATGTCATACCAACTAGCCCAAACTGCCACACTTCTAAGTTGATTGCTAGGTTACAGCTGGGATGTTCTGTAATGAGCGGTCAGCTGGACGACGGCAAATTACAGAGTGCTGATATGCGCAGTCCTCCCCTGCACCAAGGAATACTGAACTACTTGTAGTCGAAGTCATTCGTGTGCTCAGGGCCTTCAGGGGGTGAAGGCCCTGAGCACCCCCCCCCCCGCCCTATTTAAGTCAACGTATGGGGCTGACTTCGCGCCCGATCCTCTCAGATGACTACCCCCCTCCCCCCTCTACACACCGATGGTCAAAGTAAATGACGTTACGGCAGACTGGTTCACGCGAACGAGAGAAATGAACTGGGAGAGAGCATTCTGCTTTGGCAAGCCAACGCACCGTGAAGCCTCATGCATGGCGGTAATGGCTCAACACGTTACCTCCGAGCCGCGTTGGCCGGGCTAGTGTGTCTGTGTGTGCATGAGCAGCTTTGAAGGCACTGCACGCACTTCGCGGTTGCGTGTTATAGCTTTTTTTCTTTTTTTTAAAGCTCCAGTTGTGCTGCACGCAGCTCCCAACCTAATTTATTCCATGCGATATTTTCTGACCGAATGCACTAGCCTGTGGTCATTTTCACTGTTCATCACGCTTCGTTTAAAAAGGCAAGAACTTGAGAAAGAGAGAGGCTAAAGCAAACAATATATACTTTCTTTTATGGCACTCCTGTAGTTGATGTGCTTTTTCTTTTCGCCTTTTCGTGTGCGTCTAGTTCAGCTAGCTTGTGACGTAATCGCATGCACTGAACTGACACACGAGGAATGTCAGCTGAAGCTCCCTTGATTTTCAGCTATCTCATTACCTCCCACTCAATTTTTCACAGACAAGAAAAAGAAAGAAATAGAAAATAAACAGCGTTTGGCACATCGAAAACAATAATGAAGGAAGGAAAGCCCAAATAGAGGGAGTGGAAGACAATGATGCATCTCCACGCAGCTCATGATCCCTGGCAGCGACCTGTAAACCCGCCGGCGGCCTCTGACGTGTGGCGAAGTTTCCAAAAACCCAGAACGGAAGTTCATACACACGTTTTCAACTCCGCCACAAAAAAAAAAAAAAACGCGCGGACGTCTATTCTTTCATCTGGTCGTGCGAAGAGTCTCCGCATCGGCGCTTTCGACCTTCACAATGAGGGCCTTCAGAGCCCCGCGAGACTCTCTTCCGAGCTCGGACTGCGGAACTGCGGCGCCGAAAGCTCGGCCTTTGACAGCTGCAGCACCCCTTGACGCGTCGTCGCCGTCTTTCTTTGTATGGACGCTTCCCGCTGGGGCTACGACGATAGGAACAGCTGCCAGCGCCGTATACGGGTTCGAGGAAGCGACCGCAACACGTCCACTCCTGCTGGTAGCACGGCCGCCGTTGGCCACAACGGGGGTGCCAGCTTCCGTTTGGAGGTGGTTCGCAGGAACAACATCGCAGCCCTGTGGACCGCGCAGTCCTTCCCGATGATTACTGGCGAAGCCATTGGTGTCTACACCGAAACCGTTTTCCTTCGGGAGTGGCGATTCCGGGGCCGCGTTCTCGGGACGTGTGTCAGCTTCCTTGGTCGTGGGTGTGTCGTCAGCAGTAGCAGCGACGGCTAAAGTTATGCACGGTGGTGATTTGCTGGCACCTGCAGCGCGCGCAGGAGCAACAACTGTAGCGAAAGAATGGTGACCAAAGACGAGTACACGATAGCGAAGTCGGGACCATAAAAGCGTGCGCAGGATTCCCCTACACAGGACCTCCTCTCCCAATTGTGGCGAATGTATGGGGCTTCCCCCCCCCCAACCCGTGGGCACGCTTATATTTGTATATATAAACGCACACAGAAACATACAAAAAGCATCGTTGACTGCCCCGCACCCTTTTTGCCCAGTCTCAACCACGAAAAGAATATTTCTCACTGCGCTGCTGCCAGCAAACAATTAATGTAAAAAGGTGCGCTGCCGTGGGAAAGAAAGTGCATACAAATACTTATCTGCGCATATCTAAAGGCAAGAGGCGACAGCTATCAATACGGTACGTGCGTGGATCTAAGTAGGAGACAACTGTACAGCCACTACATTGCAAATTATTCGACTGCTGTCTCCGCACGCGCTACCGCTAATATCGGTGGGGAAAGCGGCAACCCTTCCCCCACTCCTAATCACTCGTGGGGGGAGAGGAGGGTGCGAACTTTGCCCCATGCTTTTACCCAATCAGGCCTGAACCTTATATTGTGCAAAGCGTTATTATGACCATGCAGGTTTTCGACGATAATGGGAGCTGGATCCTTGACGTTGCAATACAAGAACTGTTAACTTCCCATGAAGCACGTGATCGCTTCATTTTCTTCAATTGTGAAGCATATCGTCTGTGAACTCGACCGACGGGGCCGGGAAGGAGGCGATATGGCGCCCCTCCCCTTTGTCACCTAGGGTGGTGGCAAAATATGCCTTACAGATTATAATTTACCAATTAGAGAGGCGGGCACCGCTATAAACCTTCCGACTCCCACCCCCCGCCCCTGAAGGACTATTCTGCGCACGCACATGCCAACGGGGAATTTCGCGCACACATGCGTGTCTGAATAAAACTTAACAGTGATCACATTTCAGCGTGCATTTTGCACTCTCATCAATGTAAATATAGATTATAGATAGTGGGCGTCCGGTACCGGTAGATTTCGTCGTTGTCGTCGTGTAGTGATGCATGCTCTTAATGGTTGGTTCGCCACAGGACGACGACGTCTGTGCCGCAGTACTGGCGCTAGCTCCGTCTCTCGACAACGCCGAAGCGGACGGGGTCGCCACGGCCGACTGCTGCGGCGGATGCCACTTGGCGGTGTGCGTCCGCAGCGTGGAAGCCTTGGCGAAGCGCTTGGGGCACCGGCCGCACTGGAAGGGTCGCTCCCCGCTGTGGGTGAGCATGTGGGCCCTCATGTTGGAGCGCTTGCCGAACCGCTCGTGGCACACGTCGCACTGGTACGGCCGCTCGCCCGTGTGCATGGTGCGGTGCGACTTCATGTCGCTCGACGTGTAGAACAGCTTGCCGCACACATCGCAGGCGTGGTCCTTCTGGCCCAGGTGGATCTTGCGGTGCGCCTTCAGGTTGCTGACGACGGCGAACGACTTGGCGCACAGGTCGCACTTGTGCGGACGCTCGCCCGAGTGGGTGAGCATGTGCGTCTTGACGTGACTGGACGAAGTGAACTGCTTGCCGCACACCTGCGCGGCGTGTCGGAAGCACGCAGCGGTGACGGGCGCCGCGCTGTTAGTTTAATTGATCGTGGGCTGGCACACGTAAATAATACATGCCCGAATCTCGATTACCCTTTTGTTCCCGAAATCCACCTGTACGGGTAACACTCTCTAAACGTTGTAAAGTGAAATGTGCAAACCGTTCTTCAATTTCTAGATTGTGCAATTTAAGATGCGGTATCAAGTTCAAATCAAATCAAATCATTTTATTTTTTCCAGAAAGAAACAGGTTCTAGAGAGGTCCACTGGCTAAAAGCTGTTTATGGCCAGCTTGACGAGGCCAGTGAACCCTATACAAGGCAGGTGGGACAATGACAAAGATGTGTGTAACAATAAAGACCATAAGCTAACATTACAATACCAAATACGGTGTAATAAAAACACACATATATATATATATACATTCCTACGAAACATCCTGATACCAGCATAGCACAGAAGATTACATGGACGCGAGCAAAAAATAGAAAAACAAAGAAAAAAAACAAAGAAAAATCCAGCAACCATAACACCATTATTGCTAAGAAATAAAATAATAAAAATAAATAAATGATGAAAATATCACGGAAGATATATACAAATTTGCTCCTTGTGTATGTGCTGCATCATACAATGTACATCACATGTCAGACAAACAAATTTATACAGACAGAATTATATCATATAACCTATTTGGTACAGCATGAGTGCACACACTGAAAGAAAAATGAAATTGTACTATCGTACAGACAGCACATTTTACAACGTGAAAAAGTTAACCTATATTTACAAAAAAGGACCGTAGTTATTTTAATGAGAAACTGTTTACGTGACAGTATTTATTGAGAATAATTAGTAAATTGTATTGCAATGTTTGAGAGATTTGTAATTGTTGCGAAACCTCGGAATAATCCAAACATCACTGCTTCTTGTTCCTAACAAAACAATTTTTGCAGTTAGACATGCGGTATTTTTAATGAATTGTTTAAACGAAATGGAAGAGAAATAGCAGGATCGCAGAATGCGAAAGATATACGTATATTCCACTTTAATAATACCGTAGTCCTGACACACAAGTTGTGTTGATGACAAATAATCTAAATTAGCGACATGTCTAATAATTTTTTTCTGCATGGTCTGAAGTTTCATTATGTTAGTTTTTGTCGTGGTTCCCACACCAAACTGCAGTAATTTATGTGCGAAAGAAAAAGAGCATCGTATATTCGCAGTTTCACCTTTACGGGTAAGATATATCTACAACGAGCTAGCACACCAACTACACAAGAGGCTTTTTTGCAGATGTCAACGACGTGTTGGTTCCAGCTGAGGTTTGATGAAAGCTATACTGTTAAAGTGGAGTGCAGACTCCGGATGGTTGGTTCGTTATTATGAGTAGAAAATTGGTGAAGCTTAGCACGTAGCAAAACCGGATGCTTGGCATTCGTCTTTCGTGCGCTGTTTGTATTCTTAAGCATAAACGACCGCAAGTTGGCCTAGTCGGAGTTCTTCACCATGGAAGACAGTCGAGCGTATCAAACCCCCACACAAGACAATGGAAGCGGGCAACACACACGCCTGCCGTCGATAACATCGAGTTTGAATTGCGTCGGGAAACTATAAGCTGCGTGTATACGTGTTATGCAGGGCGCTGCCAGAAATAATTTTCGTGAGAGGGGAGTGCAGCGTCGCGCCAGTATAGCAGCGATATTATACACAATATGCGTGCGCACAGAAGGGGCAGTAAATAAATTATTGACCAAAATACAGAACGTATAACTTCAATTATTTAGAGTACCAGTGTTTTCAAAACAAGTATACATATAGTGAACGATTTAGATTACCATACAAACGTGTTTAACGATTTGGAGTAGCCCCGCCGCGGTGGTCTATTGGCTAAGGTACTCGGCTGCTGACCCGCAGGTCGCGGGATCGAATCCAGGCTGCAGCGGCTGCATTTCCGATGGAGGCGGAAATGTTGTAGGCCCGTGTGCTCAGATTTGGGTGCACGTTAAAGAACCCCTCGTGTTCGAAATTCCCGGAGCCCTCCACTACGGCGTTTCTCACAATCATATGGTGGTTTTGGGACGTTAAACCCCACGTATCAATCAACGATTTGGAGTATTTGTTTAAGAAAAGTGTTTAACGATTCTGAGTATTCAGTACCCTAGAGCATAAATATTCCCAGTCGAACTGCAAGGAACAAAGCAGCGTGCACAGAAAAAAAATGTTTAACCATCTTCATGTTGAGTGCTTGGTACTCTACTATGGGAGAGCAGAAAGCCGTCCCATAAGTCCCCATGACACAGAAATTGATGCACATCCATACTGTGAGAGCATAAACAGACCCAATTGGACTGAAAGAATTTATTGAGCTTATGTTCGTATTTCCGGTGCTTTGTTCATGATTTTGCGTGTGTTCAGAACCAATGTTTGACGACTTATAGTACGATGTGTATACTCTACTATGGAAGTACAATAAGCTGTCCCACTTTACAGAATCAGAAGTATCCACCATCTTGTGTTTGGAAAAAGTGGTTAGCAATTTAGAGTACTTGGTACTCTATCATAAAGTCGTTCCGTGAGCCTCAACAAGCAACTTGGTGTTTGAAACAAATGTTCGACGATTTAGAGTACATAGTACTCTACTATGGGAGAGCAACAAACTGTCGCAGATTTAAAATACGCGTCCTGTTTAGAAAAAAAGGTATTCAGCGATTCAGAGTACATAGTACTGACATAGAGTAACATAGTATATGTTTACTATGTTACTCTATGTACTGAGAGCACGTGTAATCAACTACGTGTTTAGGCTATGGTATAGTCTCTGCCTAACACACAACATGCCTGATTCAATAACCTGGCCGTCCACCCTGATAAGAACACGGGCCGGCGAGGCGTTGAACTTTACAACGTGAATCGCCAAGAAACCCGTTTTAGATCATTGATATTCCGTGTACAGACACGTTTGCGTCGCTGGTTTTAAGACGGGAACTTGAACGCTTTCGTGGATATCGTAAGGGAGCAAATTTGACATTGCTTCTCAGCCAAACGGAATGTTTTAGATCACAACGACGAACGCTTAACTACTGTAGTATTTACATTAGCCGAAAAAAGTACTTATACGATTCGAGCGGAAGCACACTAGCACGACTGTCACAAGTGAGCGGCAGGCCCGTGTGCTCAGATTTGGGTGCACGTTAAAGAACTTCAGGTGGTCAAAATTTCCGGAGCCCTCCACTACGGCGTCTCTCATAATCATATGGTGGTTTTGGGACGTTAAACCCCACAAATAAATCAATCAAGTGAGCGGCATCCGTGCCCGTGGTTTTGTGGAGGGCAGGGGGAGGGGAGAGGGAGATTGCACTTTTTTTTATTAGGTTGTAACCTATGCAGAATGTAAACCAGCAGACATGGGCATATATACTGATAGGAATGCGTATACTTCCCTTTCATGGGGAGGGATCGTCGCGGCGTTTCCCTCCCTTCTATTTCAATGTACAGGGCGGACTTTACACCCACCTGCCTCCTCGACTTGCAGCGCCCTCTATCGTCGAGTGCGTGCGCCTATGTATATACCTGACACTCGTGTCGTCGCTCGCCGGTGTGGATGAACATGTGCGACCGCAGGTTCGACGAGACGGAGAACTCGCGCAGGCAGATCTCGCACTGGTACGGCCGCCGGCCGCTGTGCACGACGAGGTGCGTCTTCAGGTGGCTAGAGGTGGCGAATGCCTTGCCGCACTCGGCACACTGGAACCGCCGCTCTCCCGTGTGTACCACCGCGTGCGCCTTCAGGTTCGAGGAGGCGCTGAACTTCTTGCCGCATACCTGCATTCGGGGACGCAGTTGGTTTTTATTGGGCTGTAGTGGATAAGGAAGAGAGTCCGGGTTGGTGCCAGGCAACCACGAGACAATGGTAAAACGCGAATATTAGGCGCCGTCTGCGTCGACAGTATGTCTCACCGTGATGTCACAAATCGCCAAAACGTGACGTCATCATGGCGTTGATATAATGTCGCATGATGTGACGTCACAGGATGACTTCATTACGTGACGCCGTCACTTTATCAACGGTGAGCCGATCATGGAGGCAGTGCAAAACCAGGTGAAGTGCAAAATGCCTGCAATGCCTCCCTCGGATCCCGGAGGTGCAGTGCGGAACCGTTTTAGGTGCTGAGCACTTTCGGAAGGAGGCTGGGGAGAATCGATGCACTGACTGAGAGGAATAAGATGCCTTACCCGTCCGAGTCGCCTTAGGTGGATATATAAAAGAGCCCGTGAGGTTATTTATTGAAAAAAGAGTTATAGAAAATTTACAATGAATAGTTATGAAGACTAGTGTGAACAAGCCGCGCATGAAGCTCTTCGTCTTCTGATCAACCGAGGCCGTTCAGATTTTTTGAAGGAGGGGGGGGGGGGGGACGATGGGGAGTTGCTTAAATAATGGTGGGGGTGACAACTCTGCCCTTATTAGTCATTTTTAATGCCAGTGGATATGGCTACGGACGTTCTTTGACGATAATAGCGACTGCAGGGACCCATGATACATATAAGTGGCTGTGTATTAAAGGACAGATAAGAGAAGGCGCTTGTTTCTGTCTCCCTTATCGGGGACAGAGCTAAGCGCCTCCTTTGATCATTACGTTCAACATCATTAACTTCCCATCTGTATCCCCCCCCCCCCATTGTGGAGCTTGTTTTCTTTAAGACCCGACAAGTGGGAGAATCAAAGAGGGGGATATGTGGCACCGCCTGTTGGGGAACCATGCGGAAGTCTGTGATGGTTGATATACCAGGTCGCTTAAAGGACGTTATCACCGAAAGGGGCCATTATACCACCAGGAGTGGGTTATGTGTCGGTGTTACTGAAAAACTAGAAAATCGTGGTGAAAACAAGGGTGGTGCATTTCTGGGGCGGGGCACTTCTCGGAATGTTGCGGGGCTTAGCTGTTATCTAAAGGGAAAATACACAACCACCCGTTACGGTAGCATTATTGCCCATTTTCCCTTTATTAACCCTTCCACAACCTTGCGGTTTTCCGCCGAACTCATATGCATTGGCTGTTATCTATAGTTGGCTAGCCGACTATGCAGTGTACGCCTAATTTGTTACTTAAGTTGAGATAGTGAGGCCGCCACTTAACGAGCCGGCCACACAGCTCACTTTCGCTAGTTTAAACCACCCAGAGCCTATGCATTATTAATGGTCAGTCAACTAGCAGTTGCAGTAGTCTGTTGACTAGTTAATGACTCGAGGTAGCCACTTCACAAACCTGTCAGTGAGCATATTTCTTCGGCCGCTCATCAACTATGCAGTTTGCCAATCATTCACAGGTACGGTAAACTTTAATGAGACAAACAGCCAGTGAGTTTGATTGTTCGTTCGTCAGCTAAGCACTCAGCCAGTCACGAAGTGTCTAGTAGAGAGAGTAATCAACACGCAAGGCGATACGCAATCGTATATCAACCATAAGCGCGTGCAGTACGGAAAACATGACCAATTATAGCCATGTGAGAAGGCACCCTTCACCCGTGTAGAACCTTTGAGGGCTGCTGCTACTTGCCCATTTTCTGTAACCCATAGCTTTCATCTTGTTCTTTGCTACTACTCTTTTTTATTTTATTTTCTACAACTACACTGTAGGAGCAACACGGTGTCGTGCGTACCTCCGGCCCACTTTGGCCCTGCAGCGCGCGTCGTTTCCGCGGTCAAAGCCGGTTTTCCGCACGGCTTCATTTGCGTTTCCACGGCCGTCGGATGAAAGAGCGCACCCGTGCACTCCTTCGTCCAGCGGCCGTGGCGTTTCTAACGTCGCCCGCCCGCGCGCTCCCCCGGGAACACGTGACCTCGACAACAACCCCCTCTTCTGTCTCTCTCTTTCTCTCTAGCTCTTCATCCGCCGCTATCACGCGCGCGCGCGCCTGTGTGTGTGTGTGTGTGTGTGTGTGTGTGTGTGTGTGTGTGTGTGTGTGTGTGTGTGTGTGTGTGTGTGTGTGTGTGTGTGTGTGTGTGTGTGTGTGTGTGTGTGTGTGTGTGTGTTTAGAGTGCGTTGCCGTTAAACGCGGGAAAGTCAAAACAAAATGACGGAGTGGGATACGAGCCAGTGGTCTTGAGGATGGGCTAAACGTTGACGAGGACGGTAGCAGTGTGTGTTTGTGTGTGTGGCAGAAATTCATGATATATTGTTTCCCTGGCGCAACATGTACACTTGAAGACGTTTAACACCGACCTCCCGAGATGTCAAAACGATAGCACGTAAGAAAATGTAGTGATATAATATCTATTTCCTTCAAGTAAAGCGACCACACACGACAGAATAGCTGCCCTGCAAGCAGATATTCTGCTACCGCGACAGCGATATAACGCACGCTGTGCTAGCATTTTATTCATTTCTTTTTCCTAAAGCTTGGGAGAACATCTCTACGTATATAGACGTATAAAGTGGGACATACAGACTACCGTAGCAAAGCATAATTAACAAGAAGTATAAATCACGACGTTGACAAATTAAAAAAAACACAGTTTGCACTCTGCCTAGTGCTTATACTCCATCAATTGAGGTACTAGCCAATGTTGATAATTTGCTCTTATAACAGGCTAATACAAAATACGTAACTTAGCCTAACCTAACCTTTCTTTCGATGTTCTCAATGGCAGGCCAATAGCCGGAAGGGGAGGGAGGGGGGGAGTTGCCCGTGGCTATGAAGAATAAAGAAAATAAGTGCTTTTTTTTTAATCAAGTTCTTCAGCAACACTCTCTGTCTCTCTCTGTCTACCTTATCGCCACCTATGACCACCATGTGCTTGATGCCCGTGGGCTAAGATTTAGGTGCATGTTAAAGAATCCCAGGAGGTCGAAATTTCCGGAGACCTCTCATAACCATATGATCGTTTTAGGACGTTAAGCCGTAACCAGCTTTCTTATAGATTGTTTTCGCTGTTTTCCCTCTCTCAGGTCGCTGTAGTTGGGAATGCGACATAATATATGTCCAAATTTCAGCTGGACCTTATTATCTCTCTCTCACACACACACACATACACACACACACGCACTCTTCTAGAGATTTTCCTTACTGCGCAATCATCTGTAAAAGCCAATTAATGGCCCTATCTATGAAAAAGAAGATTTTTATTCATAATTTCGTTCTTCGCTATAAAGTAATCGACGAGAGCCAACTGAAAATCAAAATAAGTATACAAAAAACATGTTCAAGTTTGTTCTTGTCCCTCCTATTCTAACGAAGTGCAGAACACGGTATGCCACATCACGGATTCTCAGCACGCGTGAAGGACGGCCATCTCGCAGTTGTCGCAAAGTCACCGCGCGTCGCGCCGAGATTATCAGGATGCTGCGCAGGACATCCAGGTGCATAGGTCACATCGTATCGCCTTTCTTTCCTTTTTCTTCCTTCTTATATGCGGTCTCTTGGTGTGCGGCACGTATCTGACATGCCGGTGAAATGAGTGGACACCCATTCGCACTCACTGAACACAGCTGCATGTGAAGAGAACGTCTTTCAGAGATTCCTGCATGGCACCCACTTCGTGTAACCAGGAACATCATAAATACTCCTGGCCTAATACCACTACCATGCTCGCGTATTGATACACTAACTAACTTAAGGATAATGCTTGGCTAACGTGAGTCTAATGACGAGGAATATAAAGCGAAAGCTTTAGATGGCTGCTTCACCAATGAACTTGGACGCCTCACGATACCTCACCAATGAACTCAGAACTCACGATGCCGCCCCATTGAATCAGAACTCAAGCGGTTCACAAAACGCGAAAAGTGGTCGTAGCCGACAACACAGACGATGCAAAAGTTCACATGATCGGAGATTGCGCCGTGATGACGCCATGTGACGTGATTAACGTTATATGACGACCCAGGTTGCCAGATTTCGTGACGCCAGAAAATGGAGCCGTGTGGTGATGACATTGTGTCGCGTCATCGTGACTTCGTCCAGCCATGACGTCACACAACGACGTAATCACACGACAGCGTCGATTGGTCAAACGTGGCGGCGGCTCTTCGAAACTGCATGAGGTATATACAGAAAGCTGCGACGCCATAAAATACTAAGAACCGCGACGCCTGCCATTCTGGCTGCGCCGCAGAGCCAAGTTGCACGACGAAAGCTTTCGTGGGGAAGAGAGGATCGATACGAACGACTGGGACGACGAAAAAGAAGCAAAAAAGGAAAAAAAAAAGATGGCTTTAGCCTTCCCGTCGTCTTATAATCGATAGATAAGGCACCCGGTGAGTTGTTTGTTTGATTATTTGCTTGTTTCCTTTTTTTCTTGGTTCGTTTATTTCTTTCTACATACCACTACGCCGTCAGCGCTGCAGCTGGATTGAGTGCATGGCTTATCAGAAGTAAATATACGCAGCAAAATAATATATCGAGATAACAAACAAAATCAAAAAGAAGAAACAAATAGAATTGACCACCGGACGAGGATGTGAACGATTCTACACACCTTTTTTTGGCTGGCGAATGCAAAACTTCGGGAGTGCGCACAAACGCGTAAAAGCAAGTAAGGGATTCCCGTCTTGCATGAAACGAGGAGACGAGCTGAAAATTCGACCATGCTACGCAGTGCTTTGTCAAAAATTGACGAAGCACTGCCATGCATCGTCAGAGCGACGACTTGTGCGAAGTTCGCGCTTGCACACGTTTGCGTACTTCGACTGGCTCGCAAATATTCTGTCTGACGCATGCGCAGGAGTATCTTGCCACGCGCTGCGAGTGTAGACCAATATTTGGCAGTATGGCGATGCCACGTAAGTGTTTTTTTTTTTTGAAAGAAATAAACTTTCTCAGTGCGCAGGGAACGTTTTCAGAAGGAAGATAGGGCCGAGAGATAGGACAGAGCGCACTCTGTCCGCTCTCTGTCCTATATCTCGGCTCTATCTTCCTCCTGAAAACGTTCCCTGCACAATATGGAAGTATATTTCTTTCAAAAATGCAATACCAACCAGCCCAAGTAACCACTCTTTTGCACGTAAGTCTAGCAACCAAAAAGCCTTCGACACGTGTGCGATCAGCGCACCATTTTTCTTCCTTTCTTTTCTATTGTAGTTCTGAGACGAAAGAGATTTAGAGCCAGTCGCAGATAGGCACTTGAGAAAGCTGCTTGAATTGCGCATGCTACGTATGTCTCAAGCTTCTCGCCTTTCGTTATTTTCCCCCTTTTATTTTCTGTTTGTAGTACGCCCACTTTGGTCAGGTCATTTAGTTATTTCTTGCAATACAAACTGTCTATTCTATTTTACCTACCAAAATGGTCCCCGCCACCCCTCCGGGGTCTGTTGACAAGTGCGAAAACGGACCCATTGCACACGTACGTACAGGCATTCAAGTACAACGGCCCACGGGCCGTTGTACTTGAATGCTTGTGAACCCCACGGGACGGCTTGTACTTGTGAACCCCATGGGACGGTTTTATGCTTTCCCATGGTAGAGTACGAAGTACTCAAAATCATTAACCACTTTTTTCTAAACCCACGAATCAGTGCCGTTAATCCAGAGAATCACAAATGGGGACAAACTTTCTTGCGGTGTCGGGCATTTTGTTTTTATAAATACTTGTTTTATTTTTACTCATATAAAAATTAAAATCGTCCCTCGAAATCAAATGGAAAATGAACGTGGGTCATTTGCTCACGTGATTGCATTGTTCTCCTGTCTGAAACCAATCGAGCGGCACTTGCGAGTTCAGTAATCTCACACTGCTGAGAGGCATTGAACACCACTACGCGTTTAAATGAAAGACATTACAAATGTTGGACACGCTATACTTAACTGTCAAGCTATACCGAAATATGATGTGTGAAGTACAATTTTCAAGAGTGGTCTCTTGCGGGGATTGTCGCCCCATCTCGAGCACATAAAGAGGTAGCCCCCCCCCCCCCCCTTCTCTGATAATTTCGTCATTGGTACTAATTCACGATGTTTAGCAGCACCAATGACAAGGGACGCTTGAAAGGAAAACTCTCATGGTTCGTAATGTAACCGCCTCAGTCCACTCGATCAAAGGAGACACCCATCTCCTTTTTCTTCCAAGTCCACGTACTGAACTTCCCCCTCCCCTTCTAAAAGCTTTCCGCAGCTGGCGTACTTTTTCGCAATGGCTTCAGGACCACTCGTCGTTACGAGAGAACGCCCACTTACGATGGAGGTGAAGAGAGAACGTGACGCAAAAGTTGAGAGTGAGCGCTTATTGTGTCGGCTTCTTCAGTCTGTTTCAGTCGTTAGTGCATGCGCGCCCTTCGGCGATGATGAATCCATGCAAACTCGCACACAAGCTTTTCTGCTTTGTAAGATGCAATGTATGCGTTTGCACCTCATCTTGTTTTGCACTGCATTCGTGTTATGACCACATTTGACGAAGAATGACGTCATGTGATGACGTCATACTGTGACGCCACAATGACATGGCGTCATGACGTGATGGTATTTTTTTTTTCTAATCGCTGGTATTGACGCCGCTAACGAAGGCCACCGACGCGCGCCTCAAGTCAATATTTGCGTTTCGTGAGGCATCCAAGACCTAATCACCGCCTTACAAGTTGCGAGCCAACGCATGTCCTTTCTTTTCAACGTGGCTCTAGTAACTTATAAGTGCGGCAGCTTGGGCTAGTTGGTATGACATGACGATAGTTATAGCGCAAGAACAGAACGACGACAAAGAGACAAAATGACACGAACAATACAACAAGGACAGCGCTCGTGTCCTTCGTCTTCTTCTTGTCTCTTTGTCGTCGTTGTGTTCTCGCGCTGTAACTATCGTCGTGTTCTCTTGTGTCTCGAAATGCGAAGTAAACGGTGTGAAGAAGCACCTGGCATATGTGCGGTTTCTTGTCCATGTGCAAGAGCATGTGCGTTCGGAGGTTGCTGGCGGAGACGAACGACTTGGAGCACACGTAGCAGAGGTGCATCCCGGTCGATGTTGAAGCGGCGACGACGGCTGCGCGCTGGTGATGACGCAACAACGACTGCGCAGCCACCGCCGGGGACGCCACCTGTTGACCGTACGGAACACCGGTGGCCATGGCGGCGGCAGCGTGAACCTGGGCGCGAAATCCAATTCAGCCAGCATATTTGCATAGCGCGAGAAAACTAGTAGTTACTACAGCATAACTGATTGAGTTACCTTTCCCTACAGCATAACTGTTGAGTTACCTTTCCAAGCATTAGCGTTGCCAGAAATAAATATATTTTCCGAAGTTGCTGGGTGTTCTACCATATTCGTGCATGTTCGTGCCTGCGTTTGTATGTGTGCATGTTTATTATACACACATGCCCAATTGAAAAAAAAAAGGGTGTCGGGAAAGGACAAAGTTGGTTGAACCCCGGGCTGCGCCAGTGCTCTTGGGGTCTGTTTTTCCCACAACAATGATCATCTTCCCTCTTGTGCACCACGAACACCGCATACTTTCAGGTCACGAGCAGCAAACAGCGCGAGAAAGCATATATTGTGCTCGGGGAGCCCCGAGTTTGCAAGAAGAGAGCGAAACAACTTCATTCACGGCACAATCCAGTTCTACAACGAGAACCAACAGTGGTTCGAAGTGTGGGGGCCAGTTGCTTTCCACGACCGCTTCGGTGCAGTTACGATCGCTTCTGCCTGAATACGGTGGTCATTTCGTTACAGGAGCGACTCCCACGCCTCGACGAAGGAAGCTGGCATTATTTCAAGAAAGGAAACGCAAGCTAGCCTGATTACGGTGGTTGTTGTCGGATAAAAGGAGACGCTTTATTTGCATTCTGCTTTTCTTTCTTTCTTTCTTTCTTTCTTTCTTTCTTCTTTCTTTCTTTCTTTCTTTCTTTCCTTCTTTCTTTTATGGGGAGGGGTGTGATGAAGTGAACTTTTAGCTCCGACGCTTGCAAAGGGACAGAGAATATGCCTATAGGGGTGTGGATGAGGCGGTGGTTTGGTCAGCAACAAGGAAAGTTGCAGTGACGATTGCAAACGCGTCTACTATACAGCGGATGTCATTATCCCAAAAGTATCACCACAGACATTTTTTCCCCCACTCAGCTTCATGAAAATTCATGGTCATTCATGCATCGATCGTTGTAGAAGAGGAGGTCCCTCCGGGAGAATACGTGATATATATATATATATATATATATATATATATATATATATATATATATATATATATATATATATATATATATATATATATATATATATATATATATATATATATATATATATATATATATATATATATATATATATTTTTCTCGCCTTCATGTGTTCCTCGGCTTCGCGTTGGCTGAGGAACAGCCGACAGCAGACGGGGCACTGGAGCGTGGTCAGCGCGGGCAGCAGGTGGTTCAGCAGCTCCTGCTGATCGCGTCCAGCCTTCTTTTTATCCGGGCCATGGGGTGGTTCGAGGCCGTCACCAGCAGCTGCCGCGACCATCGAAGCAGTGGCGCTGCCGTCGCACCCGTCGAAGCGTGCGGCTGCGGGAAGATGGCCAACGCTTCGCGTCGGCTGATGCGGGTGGCTGGCGGGCAGAGACGGTGTCGGAGCAGCTTCGGGGACACCAGCCGCGAAAGCCGTGCTGCGAAACGGTAGTCGATCGTCCATGCCTGCGCGGTCGATAAATGATTTTAAGGGACACCGAAGTGGAACAACGAACCGGTTTAGACTCCTGAATTGTACTCTGGGAAGTTAGAACTCTATTATCTTTAATTTTTACCGTTGTAGGTTTATTATTAGAGGTGAAAATCGGGGTCATTTGTTTCATGTTCGAATTTCGCGCCAAATCTCCAGATATCGAAATACATCTTTCGCATATTGGGCGACGTCAGCGCTACGAAATTTCCTGAAACTTGGTGTGTTAACTTGTCGGCTTCCTCAAAGGGCGATGTAGTACTCCCCCCCCCCCCCTTTTTTTTTGCAGAAGCCGTGTGGTACTTTCTAAATGGCGTCGCCAGTGCACTTCCTTTTTTGTGCTTTTTGTTACAAACAACGCCTCTTCAGGCCGCAAGCAATTGTGATTTTGCAATCGTGAAAGAGTAATTACTATTATGAGCAGTGGTAAAAAATTATCGAGGTTCAAATATGATAATTTTTTGCTCAGTGTGATATGGCGAAGAAATATTTTCGGAGGGTCCGGGGGGGGGCAGCCTTGCGTAAGGGTTGAATGAGGGGGTGACACACCCTTTGCAAATGTGGCCCCTTGAGATGATTTGCCTTTCAAAAGACACATTTGAATATCTTCACAATCAAGGAACAGCACTGTCAATTAATACCGACCACTCTATAACCTGAAACAATTTCAACGAACTGAAATGAAGTGTTTAGAAAAAGTGTTTAACGATTTAGAGTACTTGGTACTCTACTGCGGTAGAGTGGAAAGCTGTCCCAGCCGCACGACTTGCTGTGGTCGCATATCACGAGATGATGTACGAAAGTGTAAGCGTTTAGAAGAAGTGTTTAACGATTTCAACTATGGGAGAGCATTGAGCCGCCCCGATTAGGTAAATTACCGGCCCAGACTGTGTGTTTAAAAAAATGTTAACGATTTACAGAACGAGGTACTCTACTATGGGGGAGCATATCTAAGCCGTCCCGTGAGCCTCACACTTGATGAGGTCGTGGCAACAAAAAATGTTCTGTGTTTAGAAAAAAAATGTCCAATTATTTAGAGTACTTTGTACTATACTGTGAGAGAGCAGAAAGTCTCTTAGTGAAGTGACGTCTGCGAAGTCGTTTCAAAATGCACGAGCATTGTACGGAACGCTACGGGTCACTTCTGACGTATACCGTAAATGTTCATTACGCGCTTGTTAGTTATACTGGTTGTAAAACTTGTGTCTTGAGTTTAAAGACAAACGCTCCTGTCTATCATATAGAGTCGAGGTGTTTTTATATGTGACAGCAAAAGAACGCATCTGTTCTCTATGTAATAATGTAGTGCATTGGACTCATTATTCGAAGGTCGCAGGTTCGCTCCCTTCCGGATGCAGGCTATTCGTCCGCTTTTCTTTCTTCACATATAGATTGCAATTACTGCTAATCACATCCCCTATACTTACCTTGGCATCATTGTCCGTCGGTTCTCATTAGTACCATAAAGAGGTTTTAAAGTTCGTGACGTCACACTGACAATTACGTGCCTCAGTTTCGGCGCGGCATTCAGAAATGAAACCTTGACCTTAATCTCCTCTTAGAATAAATAACCCTTGATGGCGAAATCAGTGAAAACGTTGTTCTGAAAGAAGGATTTGTCTATCAAAAGTGATTTAACGGTACACCTCTTGTCCCTTAAGGAGGCGTCAGCCACGGGGGTGCACTCCCGCATCAGCCATGCAGCATGTTGCTACTTCTAAGGTGAAAATAACTCCGTCAACTATGATTAAACCGCTAAGCACAAGAAGGACCCGTCACATGCATGCTCATTTCTTTCAGCCTATCTTCGCCAAAACTAATCAGTTTAAGCACAGCTTCTTCCCACGTACAATTTCCGAATGGAATGCGCTCCCGGAAGCAGTGATACAAGCCAAAAATTTTTCCCAAGCGCTCCAGGAAAGCGAAGTGGTTCTTGAAAGAGAAAAGAAGAGAAAAGTGAGCCCCGTTATTGTCTGCTTCATGAGCGACACCGCCACAGTAGCTCACAAGGGATGGGGGTGAGGAGGGATAAAAAGGATAGGAGTAAAGATGTGGGAAAGCCGAAGAAGGAGAAGAGAAGAAGAGACGTGTGGTGGTAAGCCACAGCGAGCGAGGACAAACCGAGGGGATAGAAGAGATAGGAAAGATGGAGCACGGTCACTGGAGTCCGAGGACGGGGCGCACCTGCGAGAGCTCCTTTCGGCGTCAGTGGATGGCGTAGAACAAGTCCAGTAAGTCAGAGCTGCACTGTCGTCGGAGGTGGAAGGTCGTCGGCGGCAGGAGATGACGTAGGGCGAGTCCAGTCGGCCAGAGCCACGTTGACGCGGGAGATCGCAAGCGCGCGGAGCGCGCGAGCGCACGACCGGTCGGCCCGAAATCCAGCAAGCGAGTCCCTCTCTCCAGGAAAGCATTTGTCGCTAAGTATATGCATTGCATGGTGTGCTATGCCTTGACCAATCTGCATTGTACTCCTTTTCATTGTTATTATTATTTTTTTATTCTTTGTATGTATGTGTAACAGTGCTATGTGTATTGCCAAATGCCCCTCCTGCTTGGGCCACAAACTGGCCTGCAGTATTCGCAATAAATAAATATATAAATGTCTGCTGAATCTTCTTTTAGACATGGAGCTGTATTCTTGAGACGACCACTCAATTTTTTACATGTCGTTCCGTGTCAACTGATTGGCTGGCTGAGGCAAGACGGGCAAATATAGTGACCTCAGTCAATGGACTCGCGACATTTTATCCTGCAAAGCCACGCTGGCGCTGAAAGCATAAGCGCGCGCACGGGCGGGGGGGGGGGGTGCAAAAAGGCAGTCGTTCTCATGGTCACCTAAGGGTGGGTGGGGCGCAAAATCAGCCCCTCATATTTACCTCCCCCACCCCTCCCAATGAAGGGGAGCTCCACGCACGCCTACGGCTGAAAGTGATCATATCAGCATACGGACCACAGGTGTACAAGTCGTAGTGAACCTTGCTTTGATAATGCTCTTAAATTTTGATCCCAACAACGACGAACTTGTTTTAGTCACTCAAAGCACAATGATCCCCCCCCCTCCCTTGATCTCTGCCACCACGATAACGCTAGGCAAATGAGAGAAAGTTGGGTCTCGCTCGCTGGATTCCGTGCCGACCGATTGTGCCCTCGTGATCTCCGACGTCAGCGTAGCTCTGGCCGACTGGGCTCGCCCTACGTCATCTCCTGACGCCCACCTCCGACGGCAGCGTAGCTCTGGCCGACTGGGCTGGCCCTACGTCATCTTCTGACGCCGACAAGAGCTCTCGCAAGTGGTGCCCCGTCCTCGTACTCCTGTGGCCGTGTTTCCATCTTTCCTATCTCTCCTATCCCCTCGATATGTCGTCGCTCTCTGGCTTAGCGCATCTCTCTTTCTCTCTCTACACCTTTATTTCTATCCTTTTAATCCCTCCTCACCCCCATCCCTTGTGAGCTACTGTTGAGGTGTCGCACCATGATGCATACAGTTACGGGGCTCACTTTTCTCTTCCTTTCTCTCTTAGAACCACTTTGAGAGAAAGTTATTACGATTATTACTGTGCGAGCTAAAGACACTCCAAATGCAAGATTTTACGCTCTTATACAAACGGGAGTATTTGAGGCATATTTCTCCCATGCAGTTGTCACAGGGCTTCGAGAACTGTGCCCGCATCACAACCCGATCAAGAGTTCCATGTCGCGCCGATATCCGCTCGCAGTTTGTTACCGGTAAACACAATGCGCCCAACGATTGCCCCAGTAAACCTCGTCGGATAGGCAATTCTTTTTGCACGGATGTGAATGACACCCAAAGACGTCTTTTATTTTCCCGCAGTATACAGTGAAAAAGGTGTCGTTTGCACTGCACTTTGTTCTTGGAGTGTTGGAGGAGGCGCGAGCAACTTCGTTATACATGGTTGCAGAACTTGTGCCTTGAGATAAAAAAAAAAACGTTCCTGTCTATCATGCATACTTGAGTTGTTCTTTTATATGACAGAAAAACGGCGCACCTTTTCTCATGCCTTTCTTGAGCGGAGAACAAAGGATCTGCGCCGTGCCACAGGGAACTTTGCAAACCGAGCGAAAATCCGGATCTCTTTGATTCAGAGAGACGCGAAGATTCGCGCTTGTCAGGCAGGCACCGACCGAGCTCGTTTTGCAACAGTTCGAAGACGCGCACGCAACTGACGAAACGAGACGAGGTGATATCAAACAAATTGAGCATCTATAATGTCTAAAGAACAAGAAGGTTCACTGACGGTGCAGTTACGGGACGACACAAGATTTCGAATATTCGCGAGAGTAGACGGTATAAGTACGAGCGACGACTATCGCGGCGGTGGGTAGCGCCACCGCTATCGCTGCGCCGCTACCCACCGCAGCGATAGCGGTGGGTAGCGCGCCGTCACTGCCGACCGCCATCGGCAGTGTGGCTGCCAGAGAGACGGCGAACGTTGTAATGTTGATGTTGCTTACCGCCCGCTTACGGGATGCCTGTGCTCTCGGTCCCCCGAAGAATCAGAAGAAAACGATGCACGTGTCACGCTTGATGACTCGCGCACCTCTTCAGTCTTTTCGTCGTAACCACGTGCGTCAGAAATTGACCTAAAATATCTCGCCCACTTGATCGCGAAGATAATTATCAAACTGCATTCTAACGAGTTCGCAGTATCGGAGATACCATCACACGCGTCAAAACCGCTATGTCTACCGAAATGCGTACGGTTGACTTGGACGCTATAGCGAAGCATCTGCGGTAGGCTTGATGGTTGCATCTCGGTGTTAATCCCGGTAAAACACTTACAGAAAGTGTTATGTGCATTTTGGCTACAGAAAGGTAGTGAAAAAAAAGACGGAACACTGAAATAAAACGGTGCTCTGTGCGTGACGTCACAGTCTTGGCCATTAATCGCCCAGAGTGGGTATGTGCCATATAGTAGTGTGTTGGGAATACAAACAAAGGTGTCAGTTGCCACGTGCCACAAAAAACGAGGCACATGCCATCGTAGAAATGGAGTGCAACGTGCGTTGCGATTGCAGCTCCGAAAGTAGGAAAGAGGAGAAATGTTTCATTGATAATTCAATCATAAAGGTGTCTACCAAAAGAAAATGTTACTGTTACCAAAAACTAAAGCAACCCTGTCGCAAGGTGTGAGAGTGGCACTCGCACTGGCTGAGCTGGTAAACTTGGGATTAAGGGTGAACCACCTTCCTCTTTTCCTCTCATCCTCTCCCGCTCTCCCCCCAAAAACCTTCTGTACCTAACGTCAGTGCATGGCCATCGGCAAGATGTTTCGTGGGTGCAAACCCGTAGCGCATTGCTGGTGGGAAAGGGGCTGTGCGTTGGTTTAACTCAGTGGGGTATGGCGGTAGTGCCCTCCTTGCACCCCCCCCCCCCCCGAGAGAGCAGTGGTGGCATAGGCGGGAGGCGCCACAATGGTCCCGTGCACCTCCCACAACCCCCGATTTTTTTTTTCATGAATTACCGTGCTCAAAATGACACTCGATCACATTTTCCTGCCCGGCCACCAATGCCTCCAGAATCGAAAGCATTTCAAGTTTTCTGCACCTTACTTGCTATCGCATTGTTTCGGGATAGGCACACCTTTGACCGTGCGATGATTTAGTATGATGACGCAGTCAAGCGTTGTGAAGATGATGTCACGGTGACCACATAAATGTTTGCCGCAAGGCGTCATGATGGCGTCATCAAACCATAATCTCTGGCCGTGTGACTTTTTAAAATGTTTGTGATGATGTATTTCTCATTTGTGTCGAGAGTTGTGAAAGCTTCGTGATGTCAAAAATGACGTTGCGGAAGAAAAGCCGGAAAGAGGTGGCGCGCCACTCGCCAGCTCCAGCCAATCAATGAAGGACGGATCGAACTTGTCCACCAATTGCACACCACGAGAATAGTTCCCCGGGTGAGGGTTAATCGTGGAACTCACCTGATGATGTTCACGTTATTCGTCCGGACCTCCTCGTTCGTTTCATCGCAAAAACTCAGATTAGACTGACAGCTAGGCAGGCGTATGTATGCATGGAATTAACCACAAACTGCTTTATCAATCCCTTCTGCACTTAAAACAGTAAGCAAGCACACTATCTGGGTCTCAGTTCTGCAATAGGAATTGTGCAAGCTCATACGACGCAGGGGCAACTGCAGAGTGTTTTTCAGTGCAAATTCAAATTACGCTAGTTATAGCGCGAGAACAAAACGACGACACAGAGACAAGAAGGACACGAAAGACTGTGTCATCGTTTTGTTCTCGCGCTATAACTATCGTCGTGCCATACCAACTAGCCCAAGCTGCCACACTTCAAATTACGCGCCTTGGGCACACCGTTTGATGGTGGCATCCTACTGGTAGCGTCATCGTAAAAGCGACCACCGCTCACCCATTGGTTTGCTGCGAAGACGGCACACTGCTCCATTCTCGTACACCATAATTATACTCCTTCGGAAAGACTTTTTTTCAGCCCCTTGCAACATGCTTGCAACTTACGCCACTTACAAACAGAATACCAAAATCATTGAAATATCATGGCCACCGATGGCACGGAAGAAGAGCCCGTTTGTAAATTGAGGAAATACAAGACGAAAAACGTGTTTGTCCAGTAGTGCACACGCCGGCCTAATCTCTATCTTCTACTGGGACCTTGCTTCAGTTATCGCCCGACAAAAAAAAAAACTGCACAAAACGGCAATATCTGGAATCTTTAACTATCCAGGCAACGAGGAACACGCTTAACCACAACGCCGGCAATCTACCTCTGACGTGTGCAAGATGCATCAAGCGATTATTTTAGCGGATTTAAGCTGGAAGCTTCGGGCTCTCAGCTTAGTGAACAAGGCTTCTGTGTGGAAGCCGAAACGTCTTTTACCCTCTTGGTCGGCGTCCTGTCTTTTTATTTCAACAAATTTTAAAGTTTTCTCTTTTTGTCAGGTAGGTGTTAGGAGGCGTGTTTGGCTACTTTGATCAGCGACAACTTGCAACAAAATTCGCGAAACAACATTCTTTTTGAAGCAGGTATAGTTTTGACCACTCACGTGAGCAGGTATGATTGAAACTGAACCTTAATTAATTGTAACATACCTTTATAACGCGACGTAGCTCTCCTAGCTACTGTATCCGGGTCAGTGAACTAAAAGTTCCAAAAACACAATAATGAGTCTATTACAAATCTAAAACGTGGCAGATCCCACGTACAGTGGGAATCGATTATATGCGAAGCATGAGTGAGGAAGGGTGATAGGTCATTTAAAAATCAGCACAACGTTAAGAGGCGGAGGTAAATTATGCCGTAAATGACTGCCATGTCATGATTATCATGTTTGGACGTTTCATTCACCTTCGTCATCTATTAACGTCACCTGATACTAACGTTGGTATATGGAGCTTGCGAAACAGCCGCAAGCGTGCTATCAGCGTAGCATGTAGTCATGTTTTACATGAAATCCATATCATGATTATCATACTTGGACGTGTCATTTACATTCATTGTCCATTCACGTCACGTAATACCCAATTTGGTAAATGTGGAACTAGTGAAACGGCCGCGAGAAAGCTATGAGCGTAGCATGTAGTCATGTTTTGCATAAAATGCACATTATGATTATCAGGTTCGGACGTGTAATTTACCTTCGTCATCTATTCACTTCCCGTTATACCAAATTTGGTGCATGTGGAGCAAGCGCAACGGCAGCGAGCGCGTCATGAAAGGCCCAATATACTCCGACGCAATGTCGAAGTGCATTGGCGCCTTGAGTGTGGCTTGTTTTAAAGTTCTTACATGACACGCATCTCATGATTGTCAAGTTTGCACTAGTCAGATACCTTCGTCATCCATTCACGTAGCGTAATACCATATTTTGGCACATGTGAAGGTAGCGAAACGGCCGCGAACGCTTCATGAGTGTGGGACGTAGTCATGTTGTTACATGACACGCATGTCATGATCCTCATGTTTGGATGTGTCATTTACCTATGTCGTCACTTCGCGTCATGTAATACCGAGTTTGGTACATGTGAAGCTAGCGAAACGGCCGCGAGCGCATCATCAGCGTAGCCTGTAGTCATGTTTGTACATGACACGAATCTCATGATTATCGTGTTTGCACCAGTCACATACCTTCGTCATCCATTCATGTCCCGTAATACCGAATTTAGTTCATGAGAAGATAGCGAAACGGCCGCAAGTGCATCATGAGCATAGCATGTAGTCATGTTATTGCATGACACGCATCTCATGATTATCAAGTTTGTACCAGTCACATACCTTCGTAACCCATTCACGTCCCGTAATACCAAATTCGGTATTTGGAAAGCAGGTGAGACGGCCACGAGCACATGATGAGTTTGGCATGTAGTCATGTTGTTACATGACACGCATATCATGATTTTGATGTTAGGGTCTGTCGCTTGTGTTCGCCATGCAGTCGTGTCACACCATACCAGTTTAGCAACATATCATGTGAATGGAACCACTGCAAGATCATGACATTTAAATCATGACATTTATGACATACATATATTGATTTTCATGCTATGACTAGTCAGTTGTGTTCTTCATACAGTCATGTTATATCATGCCAAGTTTGGTATCGATACCATTATCCAAACGGCCAGGAGAGCTAAAAGTCGTAGGCGGATAGATAGATAGATAGATAGATAGATAGATACGCTCAAAGTTGCCGAAGTTCGCCAAGAAATGCTTCGCATTTAAAAAAGGATATTTTTTGTGTGCATGGAGTGTCCTTAAACGAGATCTTAGGGGGAAAGTCGATGCGACCACTTGTTGCGAGATATCACAAAAACGAAAGCGAAATCGCTTAAACCTCAAAGCTAGAGTACTCAAAAGCATGACTCAAAACATGACTCATAAGCTCAAAACAACAAAAGTCACGCGGCCAACACGACCATGATTTTTTTTGTGCTACCACTGCTACCATCTGTCGGAGATCACGCGCGCTCTATCACGTTGTGGAGTGCGGCTAGTGCGGTGGATGTAGAGAGTTTTGCGTGTGCTGTGCGGAAAAGCGGCGGCAAAGTTCAACGAAATGGGCACGGAACGGCTGTTGACAGTCGTGTTGGTGTTTACGTGCATCGCGATCGAAATATCGGCCGATTCGTATGTGACAGAGCCTTCGCTGGGCGTCTCGTTTGAATTCAAGCTACATGTGGACGCCGGTAAAGAGGAGTGTTTTTATCAGAACGTTGAGGCCGGATCGTCGGTCTACGTGGCCTACCAGGTAAGTTCCGAACACTGGCCCTGTTTTTTTGACGCCGATTGCCCGCCTACTGCTTGTGAAAACGTGCAACCCAGATGTAAGGCTGTGCTTGTATGTACTATATACTCGATCGCTTGCCGAGTTGCATCCGTTGTGCTGTCTTGAGAACCGCGCCGAACAAACATATATTTCACTCGAGTGAGCCAGCGAAACGGCGAAACCGGATTTGCCGTAATCCTGTGCACTGAACCATGTGCGTGACTTTGTGAGGCTTCGTTCGATAAAACACGTGTCTTTCAGATCGCACGAATTAGTAGCGTCGATTTCTTACTAAATGCGTCAGTATTTCTATGTGCCCAAGCGTACCGTATGTTTACTATAGCTGAGGCGCAGCAAAAAAAAAAAAAAAAAAACTTCGCGTCAGAAAGCGTCTACTACGGTTCACTGAACACGCTCCGGACAGCTTTTAGCGGTTTTACTTTTCGCTGACTAGCTTCTTCGGCTAAATGGTGTCGAAGCGCCGATTTTCTTTTTTTTTTTTCGCTTATTTCCGCGGCGACTTGGGGCTGTTTGCTTGATTAAGTGTCCACCCTCTGGGCTGGCGATCGTGTTGTCTTGCCGGTTTCACCGTTTTTAACACAGGTCCATGTAGGCGATAGAAGGAAAAAAAAGAAGCGAGAGAGAATGTATCGTGGTGTACTTACTGTCCACAGCAGTCACGATATTTACCTTCCTTGTGAAGTAAACAAGAAGTAAACAAGAACAAGTGACGTCTTTCACACGTTTAGTAACGTCACGTCACTTCGTGTCATATAAAATCAAACATGACATACAAAACAAAAAAATGGGGGGGGAAGGCAGGGTTGCATAACCAAATCCAGTCCACATAGGATTTTCGGTACAACAAATTACAAATTGAATTGGGTGTGTGGTTATGAAAAAAAAAATTCTTGTCTTGCAGGTTTTAAGAGGTGGTGATGGTCAAGCCGGATTTGCAGTAAGGCATCCCAATGGCAATCATGTCCTACCATACCAATGGAGGCCTTCTGCTGAATACGAAGAATCAACTTCAACTGGAGGTAGCAATGTGGTTTTTTCTATTTTACAGCAGAGAACTATCTGTATGGTAAAGTACTGGTCAGTGCAACTTCAGTCGGTACTGTGTGCATCTGTTCACTTCATTATGTGCTTCACGTTGCATATTATGTTTGCTTTCTTGCACTGCAATTTAATCTGGCAATATTGTTGATAAAAGGTCGCGAAAATGAATTTGAGAACTACGGTTTTTATGCAGACAGTAACATCTACTTTTTAACTTTACCAAGGCTGCAGCTGACATGAATGGCAGGGATGAGCTGTAGACCATTCAATTTACGCAAATTCTGGAGAGTGTCGTGAAGTTTAAGATCATGCAAATTTTTTTTCACATAGTAATACGGACAATGTGCTAGTAACTGGTAATTGATTTTTGCCAGCCAGGTCTCCTGGCTATGCCTGGGCCCCTACATTCCGTGCATTTGACTTGATTAGCTGGGCCAGCTTGGAATGCTACAAGAAAAGTGGGACCAGCAAAGCTACCTTTATGGAGCTTTTACCCAGCTACCTCGCTTGCTTTGTGTGTATTACTCACTGGTGGTGATGTGGACATGTCTGAAATTCAGCCTCTCGCTGGCTGGCACAACATCGTTGGTTGTGTCAACAAAGCACGTTATAGTGTGCTAGTCATGTGGACAAGACGTCCCGTCATGCACCTCTCTGTTTTGTCCTAATCAGATGTAGTGCTAAAATATATTACCCAGAAACAGTCTTGGTGTTACATGCTAAGTGGGGTCAATTACCTTTAATTTATGTGCGCAGGATAGTGAAGTATGCTACTGAAGGGCTGTACAGCAAGGGCTGTTTGACTGTGTTGAAGATATTTTAAGGGGCATACGTGTGTGTTACTAAATTTATATCGAAGGAATCTGCCCCCGAGACAAAACGGGCTTTGCAAGTCTTTTACTCTTGCTGTAGCTAATGAGAATCATAGCAGGCATTCAGGAAGAATCTTTACCTTGAGCGCTTCTACGCTAGCGCATGTTAAGGGAGCGATTGTTTTCTTCAATTGCAAAGTTTCTTTTAGTTGTAATTTGTTTGATTGCGTTAACAAGTATCGTGATTGTGCATCGTTGCTTTGCAGGATTCTACGAGCTGTGCATAGACAACTCCATGTCCCACTTTGCGGCCAAGCTTATCAGCCTCTACTTCAATTCATTCAAGAGAGACAAGTGGGAATCGTACGTGCAGGAACTCGAGTCACTCGGAGTCACAGTGTCCAACTTCACTGTGAGTTTGCACTTCTAAATGGTGTCTGTAATTGGCGCGGCACAGATTATTCGTTTGGTGTACACATAACACTACTGAAAACTGTAGCTATATCATTTTACTGGAGCTTAAAATGGCAGAGTAAACTCGCCCTTTAATATTGATGTCGGTACTTTTTTTAAGTCTAAGGAATGGCCTTGAATGAAGTGTTCTTAGTTTTTTACCTAGGACCAAGGGCATACGCAGAAACATTTTTTTTGGAGGGGGGGTGGGGGTGAAAGGGGCACCTCTTCGATTTGAAGTAGTGGCCAATAGACAAATGGTCATTTTGCGCTCTATGCCAATTTCGGGGGAGGGGGCACGGGCCCGGTGTGCGACCCCCTGGCTACGCCATTCCCAAGGCCACCTAGTGTAGACCAAGTATCTTTGAGGTTCAGAGGTCGGACATTCGTCTCAACAGATCACTCGCCGTTCTCCGCAGGAAACGCTGCAGAAAGTAGACGGCCAGGTGGGCGAGATGCTGAAGTATCAGGACCAGAACAGGAGGCACCTCTCGCGCGACTGGTACATCGTGGACGGCAACAACCGCTACGTCCAGTACTGGTCTCTTGCCCAGTGCATCGTCATTGTGGCCACTTCGGCGCTACAGGTGTACTTTGTGCGCAAGCTCTTCCAGGTGAAGAATGTCACGCCAACGCTCAAGCCGCGGGCGTGAGCCCGCCTACTGTTGATCCTCCCATGCATTACGCACAGTTTGTGACATGATGTGACCCCCACCTCTCATTGGGGTCAATGGGTAGTTCCACGTGGATCTTTCCGTTGCTGGCATTGTACAGAGGAGAAAGCTTTCTTTTTTTCTTTTTGCTCAAAGAGGGTTACTCATCTACCTTTGCTACGTTACTGCTGTGTGCATCTCAAAACAAGCAAAAGGACTTCTGGAGGTGATTTAGGGTGGAGAGCTTCATCTTCCCACTTCTTCCTGTCGTTTATATATAAAACATCGCACAGCCTCCCATTCAACTAAGCCAAAAATGGTGAATTGTGTGCCCATGTGTATGCAGACTTCGGCTTGTCGTGTCTCTGCTGTTTTTTTAGTCCCGTCCCGTGTTGACCAGCCTGCATAGTTGTAAATTTATGCCAAGTTCCCTAGAGCAAGCAACATCGGTGAAAAATCGACGGATCACGTCTTGCTTCTGCAGGTATCAATTTCTTCCTTTCACACGTGTACTATGAGGAACCTTGATCTACCCTGCACTTGTGCATGTTGCTCTGTTTGAACCAGTGGTCCTGCCATTTTGACATCTAAAACAAGAGGACTACCCTGATTTTCGAATGAGTGCTGCTTTGCAGTGACGTGCACCGTAGAATGAAAGACTCCACCAGTCAAGTGCCTTTGAGTGGGCACTGAAAGTGGCTTGAAACAAATTTATAGCCATGAAATTTCTGAAAATCATTAGCGATATGCAGAGACACTATTATGGACCCTTGGCAATAGAGGCATGGCAGCATGTAGTTTAATGGAGTGGTAGGTGTTGTGGTTTTAGCACATTGGTGCAGATGAAGAGGCCAGTGAGGCCAGGCCTGGAACTTTGCTTTTAGAGCACATATTGGCGAGTGTACATAACATGAAATTTCAGCAACATTGATTTAAAAACAATAAAGTGTGGATGATCGTGCATTCTTATGAGTTTTATAACGCTAGTTTCCATATAAATATGGTGAATGGTTCTTAATATCTCGTGAGGTGACTTCAATTGGCTTGGTTGCCTGGTTTGTTACAGGTCTATACTTCATAAGTGATTCATGATGTAGGTTTACTCTTCAAAAGAGCAAGAAAGCATGCAAGAAAGCTTCTAGAATACTTTTTACTAAAGAAAGTGTAAAGTTTTTTGACGTATCGTTCTAAATGTTCAATCTCACGCATGCATGTTATTGGAGCTGTGTTTGTTTTATGTCCGTGAAAAAAGTGACTAGAAATTGAAAAAACATGAGTTTAATGTTCAAATTGAAACAACAACAACAGTGCTGAAGTTTCTGAGTGAGAATCTGGGTTAAACAGTGGCAACTCTGCAGTGACCTGTTTACGTCAGTCTTATCCGTGAGATGCATTGGTTCTTCTAGAATAATGCACTTACGGGGACACTGGACTGTCTTCAAAGTTCATTTTACTGGGAGAACTGACATGCTGCAGCAAACGCAACATGCTGCACTACAATATCTATTCTGTGGTGAAAAGTTACAAAATTGTAAACATAATGCTTCAATTCTTGATAGTCTCCGATATTTGGGTACTTGAAATTCGTGGTCGAAGTTCCATGCACTATAATTGCTAGAAGTTTCATTTTCATATGTGAGAAATTTCACTGAATTCAACGTGGCCTTTAAATCGAGATGGCACTCACTATATTTCATGTGGATATAGCGTGTGAGTAGGCAAATTGACAAGCCCAAGGAATAGTATGGTCTCACAGAGAAACACCTTAAAGGGAGGCATGTTGATTGTCATACACTTACACGTCAAGTGAAACACGTCTCAGGAAATTTATGGAATAATTGAAACCCAAAGGCTTACTCGATCAGTGCCAATGGTGTGCATTTTTAAGGGGGGGGGGGGGGTCTTTTATATTTTGGAGCAAGATGGACATTTGCCAGACTTATACTATTTTTACTTTTTTTGAAATAGCATACTGAAGCTCGAAGAAAAAGTTTAACATTTTTTATATAAAATCTTTGGGGGCATGCCAGCATTCTTGTGAATGTGCTTCTATTGAAAACAAGTTGTGATATGATGGATGTTTCCAACTGTTTGACATGCCAAGTACTTTGCTTCCAACAGATTTTTGTCCAACGTGCATTTTTACATTCCTCCTCTTACCCAGTATCCTGTTTTTCCTTTTACTTTTTAAGGTGATGGATACCTCACAGATGTTGCGATATGTGCATTGCTTAGATTTTATACCAATGGTGATAGCTTCAGAGATTGTGCTGTTCTCGCTAGCATAAGCACCTAACCTCATCAAGTACGTGTAACGTCAAGTACGCTTAGAACGTAAGTATGTTTAGCAATTGTGACGTCCTAATATTGTGACATCAAGTAGATTTAGCGACTATGACATGCTAACTGTGGCATTTAATGCCCAGCCTTCTCGTTGCAAGTGATTTCGCCAAAGAAAGTGAAAATACAAAGTTTTAATTACTAAGCTAGATTTTGTGATTAGAAGGAAGACCTGTTATGGCTTTTGCCGCTCATCTTATCGTAGGTTCAGCACACTTAAATTGACACGAGTTACGAAGATTTCAAAGGTCTGTTTATAGTTGTCCAAGAGTGCACTATCTATTGTTGTGGACAAACAATGCCTGAACAAGAATACTTGAAATTAGAAAATAACATTATAAGCAGGGGAACAGTTGGAGTTCTATGAGAAGCTGTTCATACGATAGATCATTATTTATAATGAGGAGGGCTACTGCTATTGTACAAAGGCGAGGAAGAAAGTTTAAAGACATATCGTCCAATTTCTCTGTTCGCATTTTCTTCTTTCTTGTCCACGATTGCACAAGCTGGCGAAAGCTCAATGGCAACATTCGTGTTTTGCAAGCTGCGTTTGAATCTCAAATGCACTGGTGCAAGCGTATCTTTGTTGCTCATGTTATTGTTACCTCCTTATTACTTCATTCCTTGAGGATTTTTGACAATATGTGGGAGTTCTTAGTCAGGTGAACAATTTTACAATATTATATATCTGTCTATATATATATATGTTCCTGTTGAGTGTGTGCGTGTGTATGCTTTCAAGCTGACTGTGGTAATGAAACAGGGCCAATTCTGAGAGACTACACCGACGATGTCATGTGCAATGCTTTTGCGCCACAGATATCATCACTGTTATGTTGTGCAACGTAGATGCTGTGTGACACTGCCTGTCCACAAATTTTATTTTCTAACAATTGAAAGAAAAAAATGTTCTTAATGGCGCGATTGCTTTTGAGGTTGTACATCCCAGCGGCGTTGAATTTTTTAATGCAACTCATTTCGAGGAGCTTGTACATGTTCATATGACAGAGTTGCATAAATGAGCACAGTAAACTGCAAGTGCTAACATGTTGAAAAAAATGTGAGACATGTTCGAGATATGAGTGCACAATAAATGTGATTTTTTTTTTCGTGCTTTCTTACTCTCTTGTATAGATTTTTTGTTTTAGTATTATTGTAGGCTCATAGTTCATCCTGGTCACAGAAATTATGACAGCTATAATCGAACAATTTTGTTTCAAAAGCCCCTAA